>CAWUFW010000679.1:2675000-2677500 GCA_963921515.1 Calotriton arnoldi
AAAGATTGGAGTTTCACAACATGCTCGGCATGCGCATCCAAGAGCGCAAAATGAGGCTAGACTAGCAGCTCTAGCAAGCAGCAAACCATCAAAATTATGGTCACAGGAAGAAATGCTGCTATTA
The DNA here is from genome assembly GCA_963921515.1 of Calotriton arnoldi. Classification (NCBI taxonomy): domain Eukaryota; kingdom Metazoa; phylum Chordata; class Amphibia; order Caudata; family Salamandridae; genus Calotriton; species Calotriton arnoldi. The sequence goes on from CAWUFW010000679.1 coordinate 2,675,125, forward strand.
GCAGAATTGGAAAAAGTGTATGAGAACAAGAGAAATATTAATGCGCTGATGGTTCCACATTTTGACAATAAAAACAGAAAACAAATTGCAGAAAAAAGAAGAGATATAAGAGTAAAAAATCGGCAAAAGATGTACTGCAAGCATCAAGTGTTTCCGAGAATGACTCTTGCGATGAACCAGAGGTTACAGTGGAAGTAACAACAGAAAAGCGCAGAGACTTTATCAAAAGAACTTTGTTGAGCTGGAAAATAGAATCACAGAAGTCGAGAAGTACACCCAAAACATAGAGCAACACGATGCTGCTATGGATCTGATGGATGAGATAGTGACTTGTATCTCAGAAAACACCACTGATATAAGTCCTGTACCAGCAAATCGTAGAGAACCAGCAAGCGAACTCAATAATGAGCCTATGAACTCTGCTCAAGATGAGCACCAGAATGCCTCAAAAGAAAACAAGATAACAAAGAAAGACAAGAAAAACGGAAGGCTTAATCGGACACACAAGAAAAATTATGCAAAGGGCAGCTATAAAGAATACCAGGCAATGTTTAAAAAAGACAAAAAGAAAATTGCCAGGATTATCACTAATGGGGCAGAAGATGCCACTTGCCAAATCAGTGCTGGTGAAATTTTCCAATACTACAAAGGCATAATTGAAAAAGAAAACAAGAAAAGCCCTAACTTCATACCGATTGATCCGATACCGGATGAATGGGAAATTAGAAATTTATGTAAAGAAATTACACTGCTCAAAATAACTAATGCCTTCGATGACTCAGATTTAAAGAAAGCAGTGGGGCCTGATAAGATTGGTCTGAATGACTTGAATAAAGTACATAGCAAGCAACCAAGACTGCTGCCCAGAATTTTGTCGTCTTGGTTGTCGATGAGAAGAGTACCAGAAAGTATCAAAAAGAACCGGTCGATATTGATACCTAAGAATGTACCGATTAGTGAACTTTAAAAAATCAGTAATTGGCGTCCAACTACCATCGGTACTGCATTCATGAAGTTATTCACAAAAATACTAACTAAAAGACACATTTTTTGTTGAATTGAATAGGAGACAAAAAGGCTTCATGAAGGTGAGAGGTTGTCTCGAGAATCTGACTCTTCTACAAAATATCATAAAAGGGGCACGAAAAAACAGTCACTCATTAGCAGTTGTGTTCATAGATATCTCAAAAGCCTTTGACTCTGTCAGCCATGGTCACATTCTACAGAGTCTCGCAAGGCACAGAGTTCCATCATACATCAGAGACATAATGAAAGACTTATACACTGACTCAACAACATCTTTCAAAGGAAAGAACAACGAAGCAACTCCTGAAATAACAATGAAATCTGGGGTTAAACAAGGTGACTCTTTATCCCCACTGCTATTTAACATTGCTATGGATCCTCTGATCTGTGATCTTCAGAAAGACGGCAAGGGCTTCACATTCGGATCTGATGGTCTTATTGAGCAAATCACCGCTCTCGCCTTTGCCGATGACATCGCAGTACTCAGCAGCACCTGGGAAGGAATGAGTTCAAATCTGAAAATCATTGAAAAATTCAGTAAAACAACAGGATTAAAACTTAATGTGAAAAAGACACATGGATTTTATATCAGTCACCATAAAGATAAAATCCTGATTAACAACTGTAAACCATGGCAGTTTGAAAAACAAAATATTGAAAACATTCATCCAGGAGAAAGTGAGAGATACCTCGGATTGAACTTTGATCCACACACTGGCCATACAAGCAACAACAAAATGAATGAGGTTCTTGTTAATTGGGCTCAAAAACTTGATAATCTACCACTTAAGCCCACGCAGAAAATAGAAATTTTGTGTCAGTACTTGATCCCTAAACTGTCATTTAAATTGGAAATGACAGGAACAGAAGCTAAAACTTTAAATGTTCTGGATCAAACAATAAAAAAGTATGTTAAACATTTTCTACACCTTCCTGCATACACATGTGATGGTCTCCTATATTCGAAAAGATCATTTGGGGGCCTCAGTATACCAAAACTATGTACAACAATTTGTCTAAACAAAGTCAATAGTTTATTGTATCTCAGGGCAGCTCCAGATCTGTACATAGCTCATTCATTCATGTATGCAGGAGAAGTAATCAATGAAAAAATTGATAACATCATCAAAACATACAAACTCAACATTTTAGACAGTAGGTTTCTGAGTTATGATTTGAATTTGTTAGCAACATATGATTGGAGAAAAGAAGAATTTGAGAAATGGGCAAATCTCCCTGTCCAAGGTGATGGTATAAAATACTTAGCAAGTAATCCAACCTCAAATTTCTGGATCAGCAAGCATAACAAAATGAAAGAAAACCAATACATAGCTGCACTGATGTTAAGAG
>CAWUFW010000679.1:3282500-3798862 GCA_963921515.1 Calotriton arnoldi
CCAAGAAGGAATTTTTTGCATGCGGAACTGAATCGTAGCGCTGCCCGCAATTGTAATGTAATTAACCGTGTCTTTCCTCTGCACAACAGAGCGTCTTGATGCGATCGGCCAAACCAAAAATGGCCACCGGGTTGTTCGTCAAAATGGCATGCCTGCACCAATAAACAAGCATTTGCAATGCAATAGGTCTCGAATTTGCAAGAGTTAAAGCTATTGGCATTGTAAATGACAATGCCTTTTATTTATATGTTTTGATAATTAACACATTAAAAAAAGGCATTGTCATGTACAATGCCAATAGCTCAAACTCTTGTAAATGCAAGACCTATTCAAAGAAGCGGCCACCATTTTCCAGGGCTGCTTAGAAAGTGAAAGCACGCATGGCGCGCTGAATGTTGAAGGAAACATGTCGTGCCTGCAGTAGGAGAAACTATTTAGAGAAAATAGTACTTACAGACTAAAAAAGACTCACCGTGTAACAACCGAAGTAAAAGGGCCAGTCCTCATGGGAGGTTGCGAATGAAGACAAGGTAGTACTTAAGAGGGACTAACAAGCCTATTAACGAATCAGAAGCCAGCATTTACGAAGGACAATGAAACTAGCCAATGACAGATATGGGCAGAGAGTGGGCAGGGCTTCTATTCCATACTCCTATACAGCATGGCTCGCAGAGCAGCGCATGCACTGCCCAGGCTTGACCTAAAAATGGGGCACGCATTAAACATTTCAGCTTGAACATTTCTATCATTTTTTTTTTTTTTTACAATCCATTTTCTTCAACAAATTGGTCCAAATTTTCTTTTTGTTTTGGGGCACTTAGATCAGAACCTTTGATGATCTGGTGATGATTTGGTCCATGTTCTTGCCTATCATAAAAATATAAACTTGTAAATGCTTGGCTCAATTGATGTTGGTATCCTGTACATTCATTGCCCACAAATTAACACATGGACTGATCTCTTGTTGTCCAAATAGATTTTTCGTCCGAATTGTAAAACATATGTGCTTATTATCACTTCAGATTTGTCACACATTTGTGAAGTATAATTTGTTTTAAATAAATAAAACGGACGTGATAATTTCGTTTGACTTTTAAGCATAAATATTTCAACTCTATTCTGTTTTTTCTGACCATGATAGTGACTTGGCGATTATTCCGAATACTCACATCACCTCTTGTAGGCAAAGGCCATGTGCAGCGAAGGCTGGAAATTAAGTACATCATAAAATAAACAATGAAACTCACTGTAAATATCCACATATCAAACAGCTCAAAGACGTAAAGCCACAGAAATTCACCAGTTATGGTTAAGAGCACAAACAACACGTGTCCGCCATGATGCTCTCGAAATAACTTTCAGTGCTAAAGGAAAATAGGTGTACATGGCAGAAGCCATGAGTTATGGTGCGTTATGTGCTATCATAACCATAATTGGCAATTTTCAGTAGTTTTTCACGTTTCTGCCAGAACCATTGCTCAATTGTTAACTGTTACTATATAAATATATAGTATTGGCGTCACATACGGCCTTTCGGTGTTGGTGCTTGGCTATGGGTTCAGTGCTACCCATTCAAAAACACTGCTTTAAAAAACAAGCATTGGCATAGCCAATAGGTCTCGCCTTTGGGACCTTATGTGTTTAGCCAGAACTTTTGGCTATGTTGTAGAGCATTGTGGCTGCTGTGCATTATGTTGAAAAGTTATATTAAAAAGTGTGAAGCATTTTTGTTACCTTTATACAAACGAAGACGACATTATATACAACTGAAAAACCTGATTAAAAAAGATTTTAACATAAAAAATGTAATTATGTGGCACTGAGTGTATGTTGCATTGAGTGCAGTGTAATTATGCAGCATATAATTATGTGGCACTGAGTGGTATTATGTGGAGTGTATTTATGTTGCATTGAGTAGTGTAAGTATGAGGCGTGTAATTATATGGCACTGAGTGGTATTATGTGGAGTGTATTTATGTTGCATTGAGTAGAGTAAGTATGAGGCGTGTAATTATATGGCACTGAGTGGTATTATGTGGAGTGTATTTATGTTGCATTGAGTAGAGTGTAATTATGTGGCGTGTAATTATGTGGCACTGAGTGGTATTATGGGGAGTGTATGTTGTATTCAGTAGTGTAATTATTTGGCGTGTAATTATGTGGCACTGAGTGGTATTATTTGGAGTGTATGTTGCATTGAGTGCAGTGTAATTATGTAGCAAGTAATTATGTGGCACTGAGTGGTATTATGTGGAGTGTATTTAGACCTATTGCATTGCAGATGCTTGTTCCTTCTTTCATTACTGGTGCGCACTCCTCAGACCTACGTACCTATGCATCAGTAGAGTCCCAAAGTGGCTGCGAAGGAGCGACCCTTGTGTCCGGCTCCTGTCAGGCTGTCGTCACCTTAAGGCGATGACGCATTCTCCAGTGCTTACTTGTCTGTGTCTATGGGGTCTTACTCTGCACTTCTGAAATTGTAGTTCCTGCGACTGAGAATTTGGAGAGACAGCCAGAGAAAGAGAGCTACAGCCTGCTTTGCTGCTGAGTAACGCTCACCCCGAGTGAACCATCTTTCATTGACTGGATCTTAATTGCATTTATATAGCGCCTTGTAGCTCTGCAGGTTCTTCCGAACGCTTACCACAGAGAACGAATGAGGGAAACGGGGTAGGGGGAGAGGACTTGCGGGTGAGCGCGAACTCCACCCGGCGGGTTTCAAAACGCTAGTTGGAAAATAATGAAAGATTCTGGATGAATTTGAAAGTGAGACAATGCCGAAAGGGGGAGAAAAAATTGAGAAGGGGGGGAGAGAGAGAGAGATTTAGAGAGAGATTTAGAGAGAGAGAGAGATTTAGAGAGAGAGAGAGATTTAGAGAGAGAGAGAGAGAGATTTAGAGAGAGATTTAGAGAGAGATTGAGAGATTTAGAGAGAGAGAGATTTAGAGAGAGAGATTTAGAGAGAGAAGAGAGAAAGATTTAGAGAGAGATTTAGAGAGAGAGAGATTTAGAGAGAGATTTAGAGAGAGAGATTTAGAGAGATAGAGAGATTTAGAGATTTAGAGAGAGATTTAGAGAGAGAGTTTTAGAGAGAGAGAGAGAGAGAGAGAGATTTAGAGAGAGAGAAGAGAGATTTAGAGAGAGAAGAGAGAGAGATTTAGAGAGAGAGAGAGATTTAGAGAGAAAGATTTAGAGAGAGATTTAGAGAGATTTAGAGAGATTTAGAGAGAGAGATTTAGAGAGAGCTTTAGAGAGATTTAGAGAGAGAGATTTAGAGAGAGATTGAGAGATTTAGAGGGAGAGAGATTTAGAGAAAGATTTAGAGAGATAGAGAGATTTAGAGAGAGAAAGAGATTTAGAGAGAAAGAGATTTAGAGAGATTTAGAGAGAGATTTAGAGAGATAGAGAGAGAGATTTAGAGAGAGAGATTTAGAGAGAGAGAAAGATTTAGAGAGAGAAAGATTAAGAGAGAGATTTAGAGAGAGAGATTTAGAGAGAGAGAGATTTAGAGAGAGAGATTTAGAGAGAGAGAGAGGGAGATTTAGAGAGAGAGAGAGGGAGATTTAGAGAGAGGGAGATTTAGAGAGAGGGAGATTTAGAGAGAGAGGGAGATTTGAGAGAGAGATTTAGAGAGAAAGATTTAGAGAGAGATTTAGAGAGAGAGAGATTTAGAGAGAGAGAAAGAGATTTAGAGAGAGAAAGATTTAGAGAGAGAGAAAGAGAGATTTAGAGAGAGATTTAGAGAGAGAGATTTAGAGAGAGAGAGGAGATTTAGAGAGAGAGAGGGAGATTTAGAGAGAGAGAGAGATTGAGAGATTTACAGAGAGAGAGATTTAGAGAGAGATATTTAGAGAGCTTTAGAGAGAGAGATTGAGAGAGATTTAGAGAGAGAGAGAGAAAGAGAGATTTAGAGAGAGAGAAAGAGATTTAGAGAGAGAGACACGAGGATGCAGGAAGTGGAAAGGAGAACTCGGGATGAGACGAGATCAGGGACGGGGCGTGAGAATGAAAACGGGGGAAGTAGTGGTCGAGGGAAGGAGGAGGGTGGGGAAGGGGGTGTTAGGGGGCAGAGGGTCACACAGAGGAGTAAACGTCAAGGGGCAGGAAAGCGCTATAGAAACGCTACATACAATACACTGCAAGGTGGTGACCGAGACATCCGAAGAGAAGAGAGCCTGGAGAGAGCGAGAGACGGCAGGAGGCCTGCCCAGAGACCGGTGTGGGGGTGGAGGGGGGAGCGCAGAGATGCAGGAGGGTATGAAGGAGATTTGTGGGGAGAGAGGTGGTGGGAGAAGGACGCCCTGGCACAGAAACGGGGAGGGGGGCAGCGATGAGACGGTAGGAAATGCGGTATGCGAGAGATGCAGTGAGAGGTGAGAACAGGAGGGAGAGAGGTACAGGATACGGACTCGCTCTCTTTTTTCCCCATGTGCAACAAACATTGTGTCTGAGAAAATACCGGTTTGCCTCAATATAATTATGTAAGCAGGGAGCAAAGCGCTCGTTCGTTTTGCACCATTTTGCCCAAGTGTAAAATCTAGCCAATACGTGGCACTTCAGCAAACCCCTTTTGTTCCCCTGTGTAATAACCAAGAGGTAAAAATGCTGCGCATTCTAGTATTTGTCAAAGGCAGGCACAGCCCCGTCACCCCAGGGCAGGTCGAAGGAGCGCTAAGGATTCTGTTCAGGCAGGAAGCGCACAGAAAACGTTCAGTACTGACTGAAAGTTGGGTGAATATTCGTTCTTAGGAGGAAAGGTAATCAGTTTTCAACGGGAGGTGGGTGCGGGGGTCTGGCTTGTACCCAGCCGAGGTATAGCGAGGACAAACTAATCGGCGTAGCAACGGCATCGTGCAGTATTCAGTCAGTCATGAGAGAGTGCTGGGTCTTCAGTTTATGGAACAAGAGTGCTGTGTCTTGTGTCCAAGTAGATTAGGTGCCGACTAAGTACTGATTAAGGGGTGGGGGGAGTATGCGCGAGGGGTGAGAGAGCGACACGAGAAACTGAAGGGAGAGAAATAGAGCGAGCGTGCGGAGAGAGAGGAAAGGATTGGAAGAGGGGGGAGAGAAAAAGTGTGAACACTTGGAGGAAAGAAATATATGGAAAGAGAGACGGGGGAGATACAGAGGGAAAGAGAAAGTAGAAGACAGTCGCAAGAAAGGACAAGCCCGGCCGGGAGTGGTGCGTGCGCTAAAAGGAATTCGCACCAGGGCCAGCGCGACCACCATCTGTTTCCAATTAAGATAATTGGAAACAGATGGTGGCCGCGCGCGCTCCCGAGGACCCTAGGCCAAGGACCAGAGAAGGCGGGACATGCACCCACCTTAAGCCAATTGCGTGCTGTCTTTCTTAGAAAGACGCACGCAAAGGCCAATCGCTGGTTAATTTTAAAAAAGCACACGCACGAGCGTGTGCTCAGGTCTCAAAAGCCCTTACTTAATGTCTCGCAGAGCAGCGCATGCGCGCTGACTCAGGCGAGACCTAATAACTCCGCGCACCTCGCAGTTATCTGGGTTCACCAGCTTTATTTCAGACATGACAGAGTTTGTGTCAAAAATAATCAATCCATAGAACCCCACTTAAGGGCCGATTTAGAGTGAGTGGTAGCCCTGAAAGACAGGATACGACAAATTATTTGCTGTCTAAATTTCTTATACAGGAGAATTTCTCTTGTTCCATAATTCTGTAGTTCTTAGAGCATTTTTAATATCTATGTTTGGAGTCATTTTGCAGCAAGTTACTAGCAAAAGTTTGAAGGCTGGTGATTAATCTTAAAATACAACGGACTATGTGCTGACTCTTTAAGGCTGACGAGCCCTCACATCCTCAGGGACAAATGTCTCAAACATGGGAATTGGCATTACTATATGGAACACACAAATAAAGAGTGCCCAATTATGGGTGCTACTGTAGGAAAGTCGACAACACATCTTCCAGATTCCCCCAATTGCCAGCCTTTCATGTTCGCCAAATTAAGTGCTGGAGATAGTAGAGCGCGGAGAGTTGCTGTGACTTGAAAAGTCACAACGGTTAGTTATGGCTGTCGAAGAATGTAGCAAGCTTCCGCTGAGGCCTCTGCAGCACAGCTCGTTAGCAGCTTTCTCGGGTGCTGCTTCTGCAATGCTAATAAGATTTCACTTCCAGGGCCTCCGTCTCGATCTTTCTGGCAAACAACTCTCAAGAGCAACTCAAGCGCTTCAAACTTTATTTTCGAGATTCCAGCGCTTGGAACTCCTCTCTGGACCACACTATCTCAACGCGCTTTTTTCATACTTTTTTCTAACAACTTTATTGTAAAAAGTGTTGATCCAAACATGGCGGACCACTCATCGAACAAAAAACTAAAAATGCACCAGAACACACCGATAACACTACGCCAATTAAGCAAGCTTTGTACCATATAGTATTTTAACAAAATACCAGAAATAGCACCAAACATATATTTTTTGTTGTCACCACATTACAAAAAAAACTATTTGCAATGCAATAGGTCTCGAATTTAAATGCGAGACCTATTGCATTTCAAAGAAGTGGCCGCCATGGTCCCGCGCTGAATGTAAGCAAAGCATGTCATGCGTGCAGTAAAAGAAACTCAATAAAGAAAATAGTGCTTACAGATTTAAGAACACTTACCGTGTAACAAGCGAAGTAAAGGGGCCAGTAGCCATGGTAGGTTACAAATGAAGACAAGGCCGTACTAGGAAGGGACTAACAAGCCAATTATTGAATCAGAAGCCAGCATTTACGAAGGACAAAGACACAAGCCAATGAAAAATATGGGCGGAGAGTGGGCGGGGCTTCTCTTCCATACTCCACTACAGCAAGTCTCGCAGAGCAGCGCATGTGCGCTGACTCAGGCTCGACCTAAAAAATGGGCACTTATATTGCTTGTGTAACAACGAGATGTCCCAAAGAATAATAACTGCACCATTGGGTGTCCTTGATGATGCAATGTCATTCACTGCTGCTGCTGCATTCACAGTGACGGTACAGAAGCGGGCTAAAGAAATGAAACACGATAGAAATTCTGACCTGCAGCTACCTAGCGTCACCCCCCCAAATCTGCTCTGAAGTACCATAAAGCAAGAGCTACCTCAGGAGAATGGTGGTCTTCAAAAGCAGAGCATGGCAAGGAAGTTAGCTTCAGTACGATGCAGGCACAGCTCCATTCACAACATCGGTCCTAGGAGAGGTTGATGTGGTACAGAATTCCTGTCTTCTGCCAAGTAGCTCGGCACTAGTGTTAAGATGTACACCAGAGTAAGGACACAGTGCAGGGCAACCTCCAACTGTCATTCTGGAATCCCAACATCCCTACATTCCAGGATGATCAGCACTCTTCTGGAGAATGGACAATAGTTCCAAACCCCAGACATAGAACACAACAGAGCATTAATATTTGAAAGTAAGAGTCATTCAAACTTAGGCGCCAACTCGAGGAGCTTTGGACTTTTTCTTTTAAAGGAATCTGCTTTTCATTTTTTTGTTAATTATTACACTTCATTTTATGAAATCCTGCATGTATAACAAGTCAATAAAGCAATACTTATTTTGCTTTTGCCACAGCCAACTGAATACCTTCCTTAATTACTCTCTCAACAAGACTATTGGCTCTTGGGTTATACACAGCCATTATAGAGTGTGAAATATGTCTTTTTCAAATAATCATTCGCTTCTATGGAACAAAACTGTGGACCATTGTCCATCACTATTTATTGGGTGTTCTCTTCACTAAGGAACAACCTCTCCATGAACCTTATGTCAGACTTAGGTGTTACACCTCCAACAAATTCTACCTCAGACGATTTAGAATAATAATCAGCTATCACTATGACAAACCTGTTTTGGGCACCTATAATATCCATAAGGCCTATTATTTCCATCGCTAATTAAACCCACAGGCTCATAGGAAATTTCACAGGTTATAGCGGTTGAACACTAATATATAATAAGATTACATTTACTTCTTCATAGTCAGACTGCTCATGTTCTGAATCTATCTGTCCATCTATCTGTCCATCTACTTCCCTCAGGACACAAAATGGTTCAGCTGGCCACACTCAGAGCATCTAGTGTATTTTGCTGACCATTAACTTGGGTGGAGTACCTGACTGATGTGGTACATCTAGATCTCCAGCTGTGCTCACTGGTCTGGCCAGTGAGGTGACGTGTAGGCTTTGCTCTCCTGTCCAATAGTTTGCTAGACTATTTCAGAGCCTCTTGCTCGAGCGCCTTCGCCACAAACACTGCTTTGATTCGAGTGGCACGAGTCTGTGGAAACTCAGGTCCTTGGCCTACTGCAAGAAGAGCTTGTAGCATTTTTCCTGGTTCTTTCAGAACATGTTGCTGAAGCTGCGTCCCCCAGAATTTGCTACCGCGCCTCCTCCTCAGCATTGAGCAGTTGAACGTGATCAAGTGATCCTTGCATGCGAGGTATATGTTTGGGGCATTCATTGCATCTTGGAAGTTGCCTCGTATTTGCAACTTTAAGGAAAATTTTCAGAACATTGCCTGTTTAGCATAGCAGGATTGAGCAGTTCTCAGTATGGTCAGTTTTCTTGGTGCCCATATGCATTATGTGAAATGCAGTGAGCCACAGCCTCCATCGTGGTGTATTCATGGACTATGTTCTGTGTGGCCTGTATAGCGGGGAGTGCCGGCGACTGCATTACACACATCCAAGTCTTTGCTGCCCCTCAGCACCTAGTCATCCCTTTGCTGGTGCCTTACAGCATGTGAGATGCTGAGTGTTTAGCTGTTGTCAGAAAACGCGAGACAGCCACATCTGACACTGAAGATGGTCATTCGGGAATGCTGCCCATGCACACTCAGCATTCCAAGTGTGGGCATGCAGGTGTGCTGGGTCCGCTGTCTGCTTCTGCATCGTGGAATGAGTGCCTTTTATAATATAACACATCAGCAAATGAGAAAGGGGAAATGTCTGCATAGTGGCTGTAACACCAGGTTTTCTTGTCTGTACTGCACAAGCAACATGCATCACATGCCAATAGCCAAGGTGCCAAGTTCCCACTGTCCTCTGCAAAAGTGCAGTTACAAGGAGGGCAAAGCTTCAGCCTTCACATTCTAACAGTTGCTGAGGTATGTGCACCTCACTTCCAGTATGCTCCGCCCACCGAGATGTTTTTCAGTGAAGAAGAGAAGGTGGGCAGGAGACCCATGCAAATGATACAGCGTTTTCTGGTCCCACTCTCTTACCATATTACTATATGTCCTCTGACGGGCCTTTCTTATCTGCACTGAGGGGCAGGCAGGGTTCAGGGGTAGACAGTTATGTTTGGCCTGCGAGTTCCGCTGAGGTGGCTGTACCCTTGGGCAATGACAGTTGCAGTGGTGGGCACTACCACACCATATGATAGAAGCGGGCGTCTGCCAGTTTACCGCGTGGGCACTGAGTCAGGAAACATGCGTTTGGTACGGGGGAGATAAGTGTGGTGCGTGTAGTTAAATTGTGTAAATCGAAGGTGGGGGTTACAGGACACATCCTTAACGTGTTGGAGGGCTCGCGTCCACGACTTAACGGTGAGGGACTGTGGAAGCACAGATTCTATCTAGCCATTGCAGCCCCCTTGTCACCCATCGCGTCCACGAGCAATGTCAAGTATAGAATAGAAATAGTGTGTCACATACCCCTGCATGTGAGAAGAACCTGAAGGGCAGGTGACGGTGTAGGTTCCACCTCACCTGCACCCCAAGTGGTCCGCACCATTCGTTGTATTGCGTGATATGTCAGGAAGTGCCCAGCCCTAATGTTGTAATCATCCATGATAGCTGAAAAGGACATGAGCTTTCCCTCATGGAAAATGTCACCCAATTGAACAATCCCTGCCGTCCGCCAAGGTGACAGGTCATGTCTCTCGGCCAGCCTGCGGATGCCCGTTAGTTGTTCTAGTGGCATGGATGCTGAGTAGGGAATATGGGGGTTCCTGCCATGCACATATCAACGCAGGATGCTCGGGCCATCTTCATCTGGTTCGGTTCCCGTCGGAGGCGATAATCACGATTTGTCAGCCAAGTGTAAATACTCGTCTCTCCAAGGACATTGCGGACCACCACTTTTTCAGGGCAAGGGGCCATGGTCAACCAATGCATCGACCTTTGGAGCTGTGCTGCTGCATAATACAGTTCAAAGTTAGGCATGGCAGTCCTCCCTCAAGCAATGGTCGTTGCGCAACGGTCAGAGCCACCCGACGACGACCTGACCCCCATATCAATTCGAGCAGAAACCTGTTTAATTCTCGGAAGAAGGCCTTGGGTAGTACTAGGGGAATCTCTGTGAAAAAATACAGTACTCTAGGTCGGACCAGCATTTTAGCTCCCAGTGGGGAGAGGGGCATAGAGCACACCAAAAAGGAAAGAATCAGCGGTTTGATCGCAGTGCTCTGTCAATATTGCCCACTCTTAGGGTTGTGTGGGTGTGGTAGACATGGATGCTGAGGTATTTAAAGGTATCATGACACCACCTAACATGATGCACCAGGGTGACACTTTAGGGGAGAGAGGGAACAGGCATGATTTGGGCCTGTTGACCCGGAGCCCGGAAAGGATGCCAAATTCGTCCAGCAACCGCATCAGAGCTGGGAGCGAAGTCTCAACCTCACACTGGAAAACTATACCGTCTGCATATATTGACACAACACAATAAGTGTCTAACTGTGGGATACCCCATTCTCGTGTGCTTAGGCACAGGTTGCCGGCCCGGGCTACATGGCCACAGCAGAAAGTAACAGACAATGGGCATCCCTGACGGGTACCCCGCTGGATGGGAAAGCTGTCCAATATCAACTGCCCCTTCTTGACCCCGGCAGACGGTCCTGAATAAAGTGTGCGAACCCAACCCAGGAACCTGGGTCCAAAACCCATGTGTTCGAGGGTAGACAACAGAAAGATCCAGCTTAGGGTATTGAAGGCCTTTTCGATATTAAGAGACACCGCTACACTGTCAAGTGCTTCCGGTGGTGTGACATTCACGAGCCTCAATAATCAACAGATTAAGGAAGGTGCTGCGTCCAGGTATAAATCTCGATTGATTTGTGTGTATCATGGTGCTAATTAGCGAAAGCAATCTGTTAGCAAGCACCTTGCCCAATATCTTGCAGTCAAGATTGAGGAGGGACAAAGGGCAGTACGCGCGCACAACTAGACAGTCACAACTGGGTTTGAGAAAGACCAAAATCAGCGCCTCGCGCATGGAATCAGTTAATTGGCCAGACGCCTGGGCTTCAGTAAAGAGCTCCAATAAGCATTAGAGAGCAATGCCGAGAAAGTGTTATAGTACTCAATGGGCAACCCATCAGTGTCCAGGGTTTTATTCCTGCCAATTTGGGCCACTTCTGCTTGTGTTTCCTCCAGTTGGATCAACTCATCTAGCTCGGCCCTCTGGAGCGGGGTCAATTGGGGCAACAACAGCTCTTGTAATAACTCGGCTGTTCGGGCATGGTCAGGAACACCCTCAGAGGCACATACTGTATGATAATATTCACAAAATTCATCAATGATGCCATACTGTGTGGTAACCAGTGAGTCGTCACCAACCGGGGTGCGCTACTGATCTTCTCTGAGCAGCCATGTCAATAAGCTTCCCGAGCGGTCACCCTTGGCATGCATCATGGTCAGGTGGCATTTGTAATCGTGTTAACTCAGGCATGTTTCCACTTCCCTATATTGCTTACGCAATTGCTGGAGTTTTGCAATCTCCTCTGTACGGGCGGCCACCTCCCCTTCCATAGGGCACAACTCCTGCACCCGAGATGTCAATTTGGCTTGCAATACATGGCGGACTCCCCATGTGGCAGCCATACAGTGACCTCTCCCAACTACCTTATGGGGATCCCATACCAGAGCTCTGGTCAAAGTGGATCCTTGATTGAGTTCAAAGTATTACGTAATATATGTGGGTAGATCTTCCTGGAATGGGGGATCAAGCATGGCTTCGGGTTGGAGCCGCCCATGTGGGGTTTCTCGGACGGGGTCTGCCCCACTGTAGCCCCACCTGTAGCAGACAGTGATCCGAAAGTGTTCAGGCCAAGTATTCAGATCAAAAAAAGTGCAGGTGTGAGTGTGTCAAAAAAATCCGCTTGACCTGAATTAGGAGCATACAATTCCACTATTCATAATGGTACCCAATCCAGGTGCCCCTCTGTCAGTACATATCTACCCCCCAGAGTCAGCAATGTGAGTGTGAACCAAAAAAGGAACCCCCTGGGCGAACCATATGAGTGCACCTAGGGCATATGCTGCGGTGGTTGTGCCGTCCACTTGTCTGCGCCATTTCGCTCGGACCTTATGGAATTCAGTGGCAGTGAGGTGCGTCTCTTGTAATAGAGCGATATGAGTGCAGCTGCATTTGAAGTAGGCGTAGATGCGATATCTCTTAGCGGGAGTGACCATGCCACACACATTCCATTTTACTACTTTATATACTCATATGAATCTATCCATGCATGTGTCCATGCCATGAGTCGATGCGGAGTGGCGCAGGCATCTAGCCAGCAGCCAATGACTGCAATTGTCACATGCCCCCCCTGACTCTCAGTGGTGCATTGCAATATGTCTCACCACATGTGTGCGCCCCGTAAGTGTACAGCTGTATGCAGAAGCCCCCATAAGCAAACATAAAACAGTTCAAACAACAGAAGAACAGAAATAACTCCCACAGACCAGGTGACATTCTAGTCCCCGACTAGATATCCACAAAAGCAAAACAATAACTAAATAAACAGTTTGGTAGGCAAAATAGGTCCACTTTGAAGTCTCTGTGGAGCATAGAAGAGACTCAGGCCCAGGAACTCTATAGCATAAGCCTGTGTCAGCTTAATTACCATCCAGGTATCACAAGGCACAATGGCTTACCTAAGTAGCGCTCAGTTGTAGACACAGTTTTAATTCGCCATACAGTTCAAGCGTATTTGTGCTACAGGTCATCTGCTGATCGTGAAGTAATCTTCAGGCCCCAGTGAAGAGCAGTGATTGATGACCCATAGCAACCCATATCCGAGCCAGATTCCGAGGGATGTTTGACCAGCAGCAGGACAAAAGGGTTTCTGCTATGTTGTGATGCCTCCCTCACTGCTTTAGCTTGTTCCTCCGTCACCAAGTTTGTTACAAGTTAGCAATCAAATTCAGTTAAATTACCCTTAGGACCATGCTATAAAGGTACAGAATAACAACAGGGAAGCCCAACCTCTGGAAGAAATTGAAGCAGACTACAATTAGGCAAACGAGCAATTCAGTCACAGCAATACAAAAGAGTAACACAAGAACTTGATGTCCAGAGAAAAGTCTCAAATTCTATTGTCTATACGTTATTAAATCTAAATTTCCTAAATCAGAGTTCAATCTAAGAGGACGGTTCTGTGGATCTAAAGAATCTCAACAATCGGTGAAATTCCGTAAAGGAAATGTAGAACAAGGCAGGAAAAATCAAGGAGGAAGGTGTCGGTATTTCAAAGCTCGGTCTAGAGTCTTCTTCGGTGAGGAAATAAAGTGTTATCCTAAGCCACACTCAGCAAAGAATCAAGGAAAGCATAGAGATCTAAACCTCTCAAAGTCCAAAGAAAAAGTGTGGTTCTAAGCATTCAGGAGAAAGTCTCTGAAGGGATGTCAAAAAAGGATCTGATCTCTAAGTTATAACACACAAGAGTCTCTGGGCAACACCCCTTTACACGCCTCATCAGGGGTCTATTGTCTTTCTCCACTTCTCATGTTGTAGACTGCAAGAATTCCAAAATATCCCACACCAAACATGGGAATGACATTGTCTTCTCGCGCACAAGCCAGGTTGAAATATTGCTGCATAGGCCTTTCAGTTAACGCTCTGGCCCACCATGTTCTTTCGTCGAGGTCTTCTTCTCAGGCTCTTTCTCCATCTCTAGTACAGTAATGTATCTATTCTACAGCTAACAATGAGTGTGAATACCTGCAAGAAATGTCATGTTAGCAGAAAATGAAAACAGAATATTATGCAGCCTAGTCAAATACAGGCTTAAAATGCCAACTTAAAGTATTAGCAAGAGTGCACATTTAATATGTGGGTGCAATTTAAACAGAAATAAACACAAATTGTCATCACCTTAGAATTGCATTACATGTAGCATACAGTAAATCCTTAAAGGTATATATGTAAGTATGTCTAAGAACTACATTTTATTACAATATATGGAACATTAGTGCACACATTACATAAATCTTTTGTCGTTTTTAGAGAAATCACATTCTACATATATGAGGATGGTTTCTATTTAATTATCTAAACAGTAAATATTATTCAGTGTATTGAAGGAACACATTAGGAAAGTAGAATTTCATCTTTATAATAAGTACATGTCTACTAAGCAAGGATGGTTTATCAATATCTCATGTAATATGGTTGAACACAGAGTTTGAGCATCACAAGCACAAAACATGCGATATGTACTGTATGATACTGAGAGTGAATGAGTGAAAAGCTGGGGCAGACAGCGCGCACTGCATCTCAGGCATCAACCACTTCCGGTGCCTACAGAAAGTAGAATTTAATCTTTATAATAAGTACATGTCTACTAAGGAAGGATGGTTTATCAATATCTCATGTAATATGGTTGAACACAGAGTTTGAGCATCACAAGCACAAAACATGCGATATGTACTGTATGATACTGGGAGTGCATGAGTGAAAAGCTGGGGCAGACAGCGCACACTGCATTTCAGGCATCAACCACTTCCGGTGCCTACAGAAAGTAGAATTTAATCTTTATAATAAGTACATGTCTAATAAGGAAGGATGGTTTATCAATATCTCATGTAATATGGTTGAACACAGAGTTTGAGCATCACAAGCACAAAACATGCGATATGTACTGTATGATACTGGGAGTGCATGAGTGAAAAGCTGGGGCAGACAGCGCACACTGCATCTCAGGCATCAACCACTTCCGGTGCCTACAGAAAGTAGAATTTAATCTTTATAATAAGTACATGTCTACTAAGGAAGGATGGTTTATCAATATCTCATGTAATATGGTTGAACACAGAGTTTGAGCATCACAAGCCCAAAACATGCGATATGTACTGTATGATACTGGGAGTGCATGAGTGAAAAGCTGGGGCAGACAGCGCACACTGCATCTCAGGCATCAACCACTTCCGGTGCCTACAGAAAGTAGAATTTAATCTTTATAATAAGTACATGTCTACTAAGGAAGGATGGTTTATCAATATCTCATGTAATATGGTTGAACACAGAGTTTGAGCATCACAAGCACAAAACATGCGATATGTACTGTATGATACTGGGAGTGCATGAGTGAAAAGCTGGGGCAGACAGCGCACACTGCATCTCAGGCATCAACCACTTCCGGTGCCTACAGAAAGTAGAATTTAATCTTTATAATAAGTACATGTCTACTAAGGAAGGATGGTTTATCAATATCTCATGTAATATGGTTGAACATAGAGTTTGAGCATCACAAGCACAAAACATGCGATATGTACTGTATGATACTGGGAGTGCATGAGTGAAAAGCTGGGGCAGACAGCGCACACTGCATCTCAGGCATCAACCACTTCCGGTGCCTACACAAAGTACCCCCATCCGTTGCATTCATAAACATAACGTGTATTTTGTAAAGCTCCTGTTCACTCAAGGGTATCTTGGCGCTGAATAACAGATCTTTATTGTTACCCAACTCAATGGTACTCATTTTATTGACCTCAGAATGATGAAAGGCTGAGTGGACCCGCAGGGATTTGAACCTGTGACCATAAGGTCAAACACCGGCCCCTATAGTGGGCGCATTAGTCCACTAAGCTACCAGACCCGGCATGCACTGGGTGATCAGCTCGCGCTCGCTTCAGCTCTTGCTTTTGCATGAAGAGAGATGTCAGCTGATTTGCTAAGTGCTTCTGTAAAAGAGCTTAGGCAGCAGGAGTTTTTAATTAAATGTATTTGCGTGCTGATGGAAGGCGTTCTGCAAATGCCTTTAAGGGCACATCACAGGCGTTTGTAGTGCATGTGCATAGGGCTAAGATTGACATGCACATTACAGTACCTGCTTTTACAAGAGATTGGCAAAATGGGTCACGTGAGTGGTTCCTACGCCATGAATGCACGCGCAAGGAAAACAATGCGCTGCTTTATGAAAACGTTTGAGGTAAACATTAAGCTATGCCCCGTTTTCTCTGCAGTCCTTGCCTGGCTCCGTTTGATTATTTTCTTTGAAAAAAAGGCAGCGTTTGAAGATTAATTCAGGTGTAAAATGATAGGGCGGATTTGCCTACCTTCTTGCAGAGAATTTGCAGCGTGCAAAGGATTGCATACATGTTTTGTTCTGTATATGACAAGTTTTGCTGTTATTTGCGGTGTTTCTCTGTTTATGATTTTTGTATACAACAGGAACGTATAACTTTTCAAAGAGCTAAATTGACTTGCCAGCAGTCCTGTGCATGCACAATGCATTTGCTAAGGAAACGTATAAACGTATATTTTGGCTCAACCCGCTCTGACTACTAGATGGCATTAATGTGTCAGGGACTTAGGGCCAGATGTACGACCGTTTTTTGCGGTCGCAGAGGGGTTTCAGACCCCTTTGCGACCGCAAAAAACGAGTTGGCCATGTACTATTCCTATTTTGGGAGTCGCAAATTATTTGCGACTCGCAAAATAGGAATAGCGAGTCGTTATTAGGAAGCTGCGTTCCGAGGGCGTTCCTTCCTAATAGCGAGTCCTCCAGCTATGTATGACTCTTTTGCGACCGCAATTGCGGTCGCAAAACAGTCGCAGTTTGACACCCTTCTCAGAAGGGTGGTAAAGCACTTGCAAATGGAATGCAGGGGAAAATACTTTTTAAGGGCAGGCAGTGGTCCCAGGGACCACTACCTGCCCTTAAAAATGAAACGAAAACGTTTCATTTTTTGTTTTTTAAATGCATCCCGTTTTCCTTTAAGGTAAACGGGCTGCATTTAAAAAAAAAAAAAACTGCTTGATTGAAAAGCAGTCACAGACATGGTGGTCTGCTGACCCCAGCAAGCCACCATCCCTGTGAGGCTGGCCATTCCCAATGGGGTTGCAAATTGCGAGAGACTCATGAATAATGATGAGCCTCACATTTTGCGACCCCATTGGGAATCGCTAACAGTGTCTATGACACTGTTGTACTTTGGATTTAGCGCCTCGCAATTTGCGACTCGCAATTTTTCGCAAATTGCGAGGCGCTATATCCAATGTTCGTACATCTGGCCCTTAGAGTTTGCGGGAAATTGTGTTGAATATGCATGATAAAAGTCCCTTGTTGCTGAGCGCTTTCCAGGAGAGATGTTACTTATAGGAGTTCTAGTAATATGTTTGCAGTGAATTTTGAAGGAAATGGGTTTTAAATGCAGACTATGGGTCATATATATACAACAAAATGTCAGAGCACGGAGCTGCACCAAATTTGGCAGCGCTGCGCTCTAATATTTTCAAAATGCAGGGAAGCGCCTGTATTTACTATAATACAGCGCACCCCTGTGTTTTCCCTAGCTCTCGCGCTAAAATTAGCTGCCTAGCGCCAACGCAGGCACCCATAAACCATAGTGCAAGGGAGCCTGCATTGCAGGGAATGATTGTTTATGTGCACATAAACAATCCATAATGGCTATTTGTACTTCTATGTGTGCTGCATTTTGCAGCACACATAGAAGTAGCAAATCGTCATTATTTAATGATTGTTTATGCACAGGAAGGGACGCCTTCCTGCCCATAAACAAGCATTAATGGCTTTTTGCTCTTTCTATGTGTGCTGCAGAATGCAACACGCTCTTTCTATGTGTGCTGCAGAATGCAACGCGCTCTTCCTATGTGTGCTGCAGAATGCAACGCGCTCTTCCTATGTGTGCTGTAGAATGCAACGCGCTCTTCCTATGTGTGCTGCAGAATGCAGCACACATAAAAAAAGCAAAAACGAGGAGAAATAAAAGTATCTCTCTCGTGCGCCATTCTAGCGCCTGCTCTTGTATGTCGTTCGTTTTTGGCGCTGCCTCAGATTTACACCTCTTTGTAAATCTGGAGCAGCGTCAAAAAAGCAATTGGTATTGTGGTGGACGCCCCTTTCACGCAGATACCTGTGTGAAAGGGTAGCTTATTTACAAAGCAATGTTCAGCCACAAAACGTCGCTTAACTCCACTTTGTAAATATGGTGCAGGGCATACCGCCACTGGAGAGTCAAAAAAGTAACGCTTCGGTGGCTCTAGAGGCTTGTACATATGCCCCTTTGTTTGCATGCAATGGGGTTTTGCTATATTTCCATCTGGTTTACGCAACTATAACTTATAGCTGCCTTGAAGGTTCTGCAAGCATCATGGTTGGACTTTTGGTTAAATGCATACATGCCAATATCCCCCATTCAGACGGGAGACTCCCAATTTGTACGCCAAAAACGTCTCTATTTTAGCTGTTTCTCGCCTGAAAATGCCTCTGCTTTATAGGAAATCAATGGGGAAAATCCATTCTCCCAATTTTATTTTCAAAATCTCCTTATTTCCTGTTCTAATGTGCATACATGCTAATAGCCCCGATTCAAATGGGAGACTTCCGATTTTTGAAGCCAAAAAAGGCTTTATATTGGCTGGTTCCCACCTGAAATTGTCTATCCTTCAATAGACGTCAATGGGAGAAATGCAGTCTCCGATTATTATTTTTGTTTTTTAAACTTGCACTTTCCTCTTCTAAAATGTTGGCATGTATGAAAGGTTTGACATGTATGTAAAAACAAATCAAGCAAAAGTTCCATGGTTTGAAACAAATGCAAGAAAAACTGCTACTATCAGGGAGTTTGCAGTCATTTGCCTTGTGTTTTGTCAGCTTTGCCCGTGTTTCCATTTGCCTTCCATCCTATACGCACTGTGCCTCCTTGCCCTTGCTTCTATTGCCCCAGTGAATCGTTGCCAGGGCCTCCCTGCCTGTGCCACCTTGCTTACAATTAAGGCTCTCAGTTTTACATTTGTTAAAAAAAAATACAGTGAAAACAGAAAGTTTTTTCTGTGTATATTTATTTTTAAAAACGTAAAAATACAGAAAATGTTTCTTCTTCTTTGCCATGATTCCTCATGGTGGCATACTAGACTTCCACACCAGTGTGCCCCTCGAGTATCGAATCCACGGTATTGATGGGACACACTTTTGAAAACAGAATATTGAAAATCAAAGCCAAGTAAGTCTAAATTTTTTTACCGATCTCTACGTACATGTAACTGGGTGGTACATACACCTTCAAGGAAGGTAGATGTGGAGTTAGGAATAGTAAATCTATACCTCCCTATTTGCACTCACCTTTTGATATTTTGTCCCTGGATATTTTTGTACCACAATGTTGTTGGTGTCGATATTCAGTCGTACAATCTTCCAGTCCAATAGATGTGCAGATTGACAGTATATAGAGTTAAAAATGATGAAACCGTCTCACATAACTTTGTGTGTGTACTTGTTTTTACTATAATGATAGATGTGGCGAAGCGGCCTGAGCGGCTGACTCCGGAGCATGGGGCTCGCCGTTCGATCCCTGGCGGCAGCTCAACTCAGCACCATGTGACTCTGGGCAATAGCTCACTTAATCTCTCCGAAGGCCCACAGCGCCTTCAAACCCTTAGGGGTGATTAGTTTGCGCTTTACATATACCGGATTTATTTATTTTCAGATGATTGTATTATATTATATTTATCTGCCTATAGTGCTAAAACTCGACATGTACCGAAGTACGAGTGCACGTTCATTGGTTAAATGAGGTTATACACTAGGTAGAACTTAATTAGTTTGTGACCCATAAAATAAATGTGGATTTAATACTAATGATGTGGGCAACATATTAATATGGATTAATACAGATGTAAATGTTGAAAAAATAAATACCATAAAATGTGGGAGCCTTACTTATAATTTCTCTTCTCCCTCTGCCTCCCAGGCATTGCCCCGTGGTTGGGACCTGTACCTTCTGCCCCTGTACTACACTGGCTGTACCTCCCTGCCACTTCGGTACTGCTCACCTCACCTGCTAACCACAGCATCCTTGCACCTCCATGCCTGTCTGACCTGCCCACCCAACCTCCTGCACCGTGCCTTCCTGCCTTCTACCTGTACCCCATGTGCCTCCTTGCCTCTCTGCCCAATTGCCCCAGTGCATCCCTGTACCTGCCCAATTCCTCTCCCTCCGGTGCGTCTGTACCTTTTTGTCCCTTTCCCCATCACCTTGCGTGTGTGCTTGCTCCTTGCCCCCACGACTGCTTGTCTCTGGCCCGCCACTGCCTACTTGAACACAGCAATCCTCCAACCATGTAAAAACTGTCATTATTTTTCATAAACAGCACAAAATAAAGCACTTGTCCCTTTGTGTTCTCTTGTGTGAGTGAAGCTTTCACTGCAGCTTCCAAAGTGTTAACCTATAGGTTCTGAGCCTGAGGCCTACACTATACCCATCTAGAGAAACAGAGGCAGGCACGTGCCGTGCCTGAGTCTATATTGTGCCTGGTTTGTTTATGAGGGAAGCACGCACTAATGCACCCCATAACCAACTTTGAAGAAACGTTTCCACTCTCCAAAAAACAAAATAATTGTCTTTGCCAGTTCTTGTTTTTATGGGGTTAGGGTGTTTGAGTACATCGTATTTTTATGTTTCTGTAAATTGCCTGTAATAAACCTTTCTTTTCTGTTTCAATTTTACAGTCTTGATTTTACTTGTTTGCTTACTGTGTTTATTTAATTAGTTAGATTAGATACTGTGCACAAGCAAACAAAAGTGTTCTTACAGGAGGCTCCAAATGGGCTTTGGTGTGTAGCCGACCACAGGGAGGAGTGCCCCTCAGGGAGTTTGGGACATGGTGCAGTCTGGGCTGCATTGGGCTACTTCTAGGCTCTTTTTGGGCTGGGCTGTGTTGGACTTTATCGCCCAGCTTACATACGGCTATTTTATCATTTCTGTCTCCCATTTTGTGGTGACACTGTGGCCGTAAGTAGCAGTTAGGACAATTTTGTATGTTTTGGCAAGTGAGGGTAGGTAGCGTAGGTAATTTATGGTGGATTTCGCATCCAAGAGGTGAGGCCGACCGCTGGGACTTGCTGAGGCTGGGCGCGCAGGCCTTGCCGCCCCTGGCATGGGGGCAGTGGTCCTCGCATGCTCACCCCTGCGTATACTCCACAGCGCGCAGGTAAGGGGGAGGGTCTGCTCCATGAGTAAGGCAGCACCCTCAAGAGGAGCATGTGGCTCGCAGGCTGGAAAAGGCCCAGCTTGTTGGCCGCGCGGTCATTTATTGGCGAGGAGGGGGGCGGGGTCAAGGCCCGACCTGGATGTTGGGGAAGGCCCAGGCACTTTCAGTCCCAGTGCCCTGAAAAGTTAGCGTGGGAGGAGGGAGAGGCACAGGCACAGGAGGGGAGAGAATATCATTCAGGGGTGTTGAGGTAGGAGAGGGTGGGGAGATGGGGAGGTGTTAGAAATGGGGGTCTCTAGTTGGCAGAGGTGGGTACCTTTGTCCAAATAAGGACCCTTGCTTCTAGTCAGGGTAAGGGGGATACACTCCTAAAATAACCCCTGCTCACCCCCTTGGTAACTTGGCACGAGCAGACAGGCTTATCTCAGATGCAGTGTGTAAAGCATTTGTGAACACATACAGTAACACAGTGAAAACACTACAAATGGACACCACACCAGTTTAGAAAAATAAGTAATATTTATCTAAACCAAAACAAGACCAAACGACAAAAATCCACAATACAGTATTAAAAATAAGGCTTTCAAATGGTAGAAGTAGTTCAGTTCAATGCAAGTTGCAAATGCGACACTTTTCTCACACAGTACCTTGAATGCGTCACACAAAACAAACAAAATGGCCACAGGGAAGGTGATGCGTTGGTTCCTTACACGCAGGGAAGGTGATGCGTCGGCTCCTTGCTTCGGGGGAGGTGATGCGTCGGTTCCTTACTGCAGTGCAGGGAGGTGATGCGTCAGTTCCTTACCGGAGAGGAGGTGATGCATCGGTTTCTTACTGCGTGGGGAGGTGATGCATCGGTTTCTTACTGCGTCCCCCAACGATGCGACAGTCTTGGCGCCTCGATGTGATGCGTCGATCCGGTACGATGCGTGGTTTCGTGCAGCCACACAGCAGGCTTGCGTCTGGAACGGTGCGGTGATCTCGGACTTCGGAGATCGTTGCACCCGATGCGTCGTGTGGCGATTTCTCGAGCCACGGCAGGCGCTGCGACGGTTTCTTCGGCGATGCGTCGGAAACAGGTGCGGATGTGACACGCTTCTTCGATGTTGCGTTGATTTTCCAGCTCTCAGCGACAAACAGTCTCTAGAGGTCCTAAACAGCAGCAGGCACCGCTTTGCAGGTTGGAATTCCCAGCAAGGAAATTCAGGGGAGCTGGTGGTGAAGTCTTTGTGTCCCTGGGACTTCAGAACAGGAGGCAAGCTCAGTTTCAAGCCCTTGGAGATCTTTTCTTTAAGCAGGTGACAAAGCAAACAGCAAAGTCCTTTTTCTCCTTTCCTTGGCAGCAAGCAGCCACTGCAGGCCAACCCCAGACAGCAAACAGCACAGGGGCAGTATTCCTCCTCAGCTTATCCGGCTCTTCGCCTTGGCAAAGGTTCCTCTTGATTTCCCAGAAGTGATCTAAAAGTCTGGGGTCAGGGCCCCTCTTTTTATACACCAAAATCCTTTGTTCTCTGAAGGCAGAGAGTGTCTGTACCCAGCCAAAACCAGTTCTGTCCTCACTGGTGCAGCTTCCTGGCAGGAGGTGGAGACAGCATTGTTGAAGGCAGACCAGGCCCATTCAGGTGAAAGGAAATTTCCTCCCCCTACTCTAAATGCAGCCCAGGTCTATTCAGCCCAGCCCTGACTCATCAGACTTCTGGAACCGCTGCCCCTCTCCAGCCCCTGTCATCCAAAAGCCAAACATGCAATACACAAACCTAGCAGAGGCACACTGGATGGTTAGGCAAGAAAATACCTACTTTCTAAAAGTGGTATTTTCAAACACAGAATGTAAAAATTACCCTCACTAAAAGATGCACTTTAACATTCTGAGTTCAGGCATACTAAACTTTATTTTCCTACCTTGTTCCCAGGGCCAGTTATGTTTATAAGATGTTATAAACAAACTCCCCATTCTGTCCTATGGGAACAGGTAGTCTTGCAATAGTGAAAAACGAAATTGGCAGTATTTCACTATCAGGACAAGCCACACACATCAGGTCATGTCCTACCTTTCACATACAATGCACCCTGCCCTCAGGGGTACCTTGGGCCTACCTTAGGGGTGACTAATATGTAGAAAAGGGTAGGTTTAGGCACACACACTTGCCAAGTCGACATGGCAGTTCCCGACTGCACACAGGCTCTGCAATGGCAGGGCAGAGTTACATTTTACAGGCTGCTTCTGTGGGTGGCGCAAACAGTGCTGCAAGCCCACTAGCAGCATTTGATTTACAGGCCCCGGGCACACGCGGTGCACTGTACTAGGGACTGACTAGTAAATCAAATAGCCAATCATGGAAACACCAATCCATAACAGTAATTTACAAAGGGAGCACTTGCACTTTGGCACTGAACAGCAGTGGCAAAGTGCCCAAAGCATCTACAGCAGCAAAACAGAGTCCAACATACAGCAAAAACACAGGAGGCAAAGGCAAAAAATGCCGGGGAGACCCACGCCAATGGTGCCAGGTCTAACAGGAGGGATGAGCTGTTTGCCTCCAAGCAACAGACTGGGGGGATGGCGATTTGAAGGTAAGCCATTTGCCCATGAGGTTGGAGTGATGAGGGGAAGCAGGAGTGGTGGGAGGGAGGAACAGGGGGGCTGTTGGCATCAGAATGGTGTGACCCCAGGTGTCTTTGGCTGCGGGGGGTGGCCCGAGAGGGCACCAAAAGCGCTGTAAGGGGTCTGGAGTGAAGGGGAAGGGTGGGGGGGGCAGGGTATAGACAGGGGCGTATGGAGCAAGTAGAACGTAGGGCTCTCTGGCCAGGGGAGGGGGCCTAACAATACGTAGAGTGTCCGCCTCAGCCTTAATGGCAGCGGCCTTGGAGCACAGTAGGGATGTTAGTGGGTACAGGACATAGGAGGCGCCAGATCAAGGTGAAGGACACGGAGTGAGGGACCCTAACAACGGCATGCCGGATCTGCATTTTTCTTTTTCAGGGACAGCACCATGGAGGACTAGCGGACTCAGGAGAGTCTTATGCGGCTCACAAACCCAGAGGGGAAGAAATGTCAGGGTCTCGGGCAGCGAGCTGTATAGCGACGTTGGATGGCGACAACAATGCCACATGAAGGTCTGGCGTGGCCTCGGTAGTGCACCGTATGGGACGGGTCAACTCGGCCGCTCGGTCACCGAAACGTGGCATCAAAGGCGTCAGTCGGGGGTTCAGGCAGGAGTAATTACTATGGCTCCCTGTCCTCCCTCAGAAAGGAACGTCTGTGTGGCAAGTAAGGTGGATGACAGTTTTGTTCACGAGGCCATGGTGCCATTAGGGAAAGAGGAGAGGAAAGTCTGTATAACAAAAGGTGGATGACAGGTTTGCTGACAAGGCCACGGTGCCAGCAAGGGCGGGCGAGAGGAACATCTGTGTGACATCAAAAGTGGACGATAGCTTTGCTGATAAGGCCATGGTGCCATCAGGGAGGGGCGTGACGCACAGAAAAGTCTTTCTCAGAGTGATTAAAATGTCAGTCGTACACGGGATAAATTGTCAGGCCACACAGGATTAACAGGTACTTAAGCTGCTGCGAGTATTCATGATGTGTTGTTTGACGCATGATGTTGCCTTCAGAGCAAAGCAAATTCCAGGAGCATACAATGACGTTGCGGAGGCTTGTCTAGTTCACAGTGGGGGAGGTTCCGTGGGCTGGCCACATAGGCAGACATAGACAGGACGATGATACCAGACGGCAATGGGAGCATCAGAGAGGGAAGGGGCTGCAGTTGGTGGTAGGGTCCCCGGCAGTATCTGCCAAGAAAGAGTATGCTCTGGTTTAGAAGGTGTTTCGAGCAGGGGGAGCTGAGTGGAGGTCAGAACAGTGGGGCAGGGAAGAGGACATAGTACAGTACATCCTCACGCTGATGGGGAAAGGGCTTTCAAGGGCCACGATATCAGGGAAACTGGCGCCCATGGCATTCGTGGGCAAGCTTTTAGGGGGACACACGCCTTCGGCCGGGGAGCTGGGAAGGAGACTGTTAGAGCGGTGGTCCAGGGAAAAGGGTCAGTGGACTCATAGTCGGACACCTTTATCCCAGCAGTTGCTCTACAAACTTTTAGCGGTGCTTCAGCCGCTATGCACAGATCAGGAAGAAAGGATTTTTTCTCGACTCTCATGTCATGAATGATTTTTTTGGGCTTTTTGGGTTTTGGAACTGCTGGGTAGGTAAGGTATCCCTGGGGTTTGAGTGGGGGCTGGGAAAGACCAGGAGGATGGACTGGAATTGTGCATTCGTCCAGCTAAAACAGATCAGAGGGCGT
The DNA here is from genome assembly GCA_963921515.1 of Calotriton arnoldi. Classification (NCBI taxonomy): domain Eukaryota; kingdom Metazoa; phylum Chordata; class Amphibia; order Caudata; family Salamandridae; genus Calotriton; species Calotriton arnoldi. The sequence goes on from CAWUFW010000679.1 coordinate 3,307,976, forward strand.
TAATATAAAGGGAGACTGCCTGTTTTTTCTGGCCCAGGAAGTGTGTCCAGTACAGTGGAGAGAAAGTGGTCTGAGGTTAGTGGGGCAACGAGGGGGGGAGGTTTTCTGTCAAAGGAATGGATATCGGGTGACAGCTCATCAGCTCCTGTGGGTCATGTGAGGTGCCTTGGAAAGCATGAGGAAAAACCAAAGGAATTTGGGACACACTCCTTTAGGATTGGTGCAGCCACAGAAGCAGCCCAAAAGGGCTTGAGCAGGAAATGGATTATGGCATTGGGCTGATGCTTGCCAGCCTGATTATGGCAATATGTGCGCAGGGAACAGGATGGGAGTTTGAGATGCTACGAATGCCGTATCTCACATTTGTGTTCTTTTCAGGTGTGGTAGCTAGGCCGTAAGTAACTAATTGTCTATATGGATCGTGGGACACTTGTTTATCAAAGGGGCTGAACGTCATGAACTACAAAAAGGTCGAGGTGGCAACCTTGGGCTGGATGACCAGCTTTTTACAGTGAAATGCAATGGAAAAGGTGGTATGCGTTGACATGAATTTAATTGCTTGAATCAGCTATTGAGGAGGCACAGCTTTCCTGGCAGTTTGGTGTTGCACTTATGGGAAAATGATTTTGTGGTATGTAAAGGCCTTGCCATGTTGAAAGAGATGAAAAGGGACATGCTGGAAATTAGGGGGCAGTGTTCAGCGGCAGCATTGGAGAGGGGCGACCAGGCCGGCTGCTGTTGACAAGGCCCAGCGAAAGACTAACAGGGATATGAGGATGGTTTTGCAGGGAAGAAAGGTTGGAAGGGTAGAACAGCCAGAGCGGAATATGAACACATATTTCTTCAGAGCTGATGGAGTGCATTTATCACCGTATGGGTTACAGTTTACAGATAAAAGAGGCCTTAGATAAGGTCCTGGCAGGGAGCAGAGATAGGAAAGGTTCTGGGGGGAGGGAGGTCAGTAAAGGGGAGGAGGGAGGATAGGCCTTTTCAGAGTGGCAGTAGGCATTTCATTTGGCATGCTTATACTTTAGGATCATGGTTGTGAACATAGGGGAAGCAGGAAAATGGGGGCATGGTAATAAAGTTAAACCCTGGAGGAAGGAAAAGTTGCGAGTTACGATACTTAGATAGGTGATAATAGATGTAGGTCAAAGTGTTTATCGTTGTAAAGGTTGACAGTGCAATGCTGGGGTAGGAGTTACAGTTGCAAGATAAGGATGTTAAAGGGGGCAGTAAATATAATGGTAGGGGTAATTATGTGAAGTAATGTATAGTGAGGTCTTGTTGTGAGGCGAAGGCCTAGTGTAAAATGTATGTGATGTGCACCTGTCTTCAATAAAGCGGCCTTTTTCACACAAGGAGAGTATGTGGTCTGTGCTGCTCCTTATGGGCCAAGTCAACTTGGCACGCAGTGTGGGTACTCCCAGGCCGTGGTTATGAAGAATTATAGCGAGTATGACACAAACAACGAAAGAGACACAAAACAGCACCATGACCAATAAGAGATCAGTACTGATGAGGTCTAAATTTGAAATGTATGGGGTACTTTACTAGCATGGGGTGATGGGCAAGACCAGGCACAGGAATCTAGGCAAGACCAGGCACAAGGATATGGGCGAGACCAGGCACAGGGATATGGGCGAGACCAGGGACGAGGAGATGGGCTATGCCAGGCATGGGGAGATGGAGGAGACCACACATGGGGGAGATGGGCGAGACCAGGCATGGGGAGATGGGCGAGACCAGGCATGGGGAGATGGGCGAGACCAGGCATGGGGAGATGGGCGAGACCAGGCATGGGGAGATGGGCGAGACCAGGCATGGGGAGATGGGCGAGACCAGGCTTGGGGAGATGGGCGAGACCAGGCTTGGGGAGATGGGCGAGACCAGGCTTGGGGAGATGGGCGAGACCAGGCTTGGGGAGATGGACGAGGCCAGGCATGGGGAGATGGACGAGGCCAGGCATGGGGAGATGGACGAGGCCAGGCATGGGGAGATGGGCGAGGCCAAGCATGGTGAGATGGGCAATAGCAGGCATGAGGAGATGGGCAAAATCAGGCACGGGGAGATTTGCGAGACCAGGCACGGGGAGATTTGCGAGACCAGGCACGGGGAGATTTGCGAGACCAGGCACGGGGAGATGGGAGAGAGATGGGCGAGACCAGGCATGGGGAGATGGGTGAGACCAGGCATGGGGAGATGGGTGAGACCAGGCGAAAGATGGGCATGAGGTAATGGGAGAGACCAGACACAGGGATCTAGATGAGACCAGGCACGAGGAGATGGGCAAGACAGGCACGGGGATATGGGCGAGACCAGGCATGGGAAGATGGGCGAGACCAGGCTCGAAGAGATAGACTAGGCCAGGCATGAGGAGATGGAGGAGACCATGTATGAGGAGATGGGGGAGAACAGGCATGGGGAGATGCGCGAGAACAGTCACATGGAGATGGGTGAGACCAGGCATGGGGAGATGGGCGAGACCAGGTATGGGGGATGGGTGAGACCAGGTATGGGGGATGGGTGAGACCAGGCATGAGGAGATGGACGAGGCCAAGCAAGGGGAGATGGGCGAGACCAGGCACGGGGAGAAGGGTGAGTCCAGGCATGGGGAGAAGGGCGAGACCAGCACGGGGAGATGGGCGAGAACAGGCACAAGCAGATTGGTGAGACCAGGCATGGAGAGATGGACGAGACCAGGCATGGAGAGATGGACGAGACCAGGCATGGAGAGATGGACGAGGCCAGGCATGGAGAGATGGACGAGGCCAGGCATGGGGAGATGGGCGAGGCCAGGCATGGGGAGATGGGCGAGGCCAGGCATGGGGAGATGGGCGAGGCCAGGCATGGGGAGATGGGCGAGGCCAGGCATGGGGAGATGGCCGAGGCCAGGCATGGGGAGATGGGAGAGAGATGGGCGAGACCAGGCATTGGGAGATGGGCAAGGCCAGGCATGGGGAGATGGACAAGGCCAGGCATGGGGAGATGGACAAGGCCAGGCATGGGGAGATGGACAAGGCCAGGCATGGGGAGATGGACAAGGCCAGGCATGGGGAGATGGACGAGATATGGGCGAGACCAGGCATGGAGTGATGGGTGAGACCAGGCATGGGGAGATGGGTGAGACCAGGCATGGGGAGATGGGTGAGACCAGGCATGGGGAGATGGGTGAGACCAGGCATGGGGAGATGGGCGAGACCAGGCATGGGGAGATGGACGAGGCCAGGCATGGGGAGATGGACGAGGCCAGGCATGGGGAGATGAGCGAAAGAAGGGTCAGACCAGGCATGTGGAGATGGGTAAGACCAAGCATGGGGAGATGGGCAAGTCCTAATATGGGGAGATGGGCTAGACCAGGTATGGAGAGATGGGCAAAACCAGGCACGAGGTGATGGGAGAGATCAGCCACAGGGATCTAGATGAAACCAGGCACGGGGATATGGGCGAGACCAGGCACGGGGATATGGGCGAGACCAGGCACGGGTATATGGGCGAGACCAGGCACGGGTATATGGGCGAGACCAGGCTTGGGGAGATGGGCGAGACCAGGCTTGGGGAGATGGACGAGGCCAGGCATGGGGAGATGGACGAGGCCAGGCATGGGGAGATGGACGAGGCCAGGCATGGGGAGATGGGCGAGGCCAAGCATGGTGAGATGGGCAATAGCAGGCATGAGGAGATGGGCAAAATCAGGCACGGGGAGATTTGCGAGACCAGGCACGGGGAGATTTGCGAGACCAGGCACGGGGAGATTTGCGAGACCAGGCACGGGGAGATTTGCGAGACCAGGCACGGGGAGATTTGCGAGACCAGGCACGGGGAGATTGGCGAGACCAGGCACGGGGAGATGGGCGAGACCAGGCACGGGGATATGGGCGAGACCAGGCACGGGTATATGGGCGAGACCAGGCACGGGTATATGGGCGAGACCAGGCACGGGTATATGGGCGAGACCAGGCACGGGTATATGGGCGAGACCAGGCACGGGGAGATGGACGAGGCCAGGCACGGGGAGATGGACGAGGCCAGGCACGGGGAGATGGACGAGGCCAGGCACGGGGAGATGGACGAGGCCAGGCACGGGGAGATGGACGAGGCCAGGCACGGGGAGATGGGCGAGGCCAGGCACGGGGAGATGGGCGAGGCCAGGCACGGGGAGATGGGCGAGACCAGGCACGGGGAGATGGGCGAGACCAGGCACGGGGAGATGGGCGAGACCAGGCACGGGGAGATGGGCGAGACCAGGCACAGGGAGATGGGCGAGACTAGGCACGGGGAGATGGGCGAGACCAGGCACGAGGAGATGGACTAGGCCAGGCATGAGGAGATGGGGGAGACCAGGCATGAGGAGATGGGGGAGACCAGGCATGAGGAGATGGGGGAGACCAGGCATGGGGAGATGGGGAGATGGGCAAGACTAGTCAAGGGGAGATGGGCGAGACCAGGCATGGGGAGATGGGCGAGACCAGGCATGGGGAGATGGGCGAGACCAGGCACGGGGAGATGGGCGAGACCAGGCACGGGGAGATGGGCGAGACTAGGCACGGGGAGATGGGCGAGACCAGGCATGAGGAGATGGACTAGGCCAGGCATGAGGAGATGGGGGAGACCAGGCATGAGGAGATGGGGGAGACCAGGCATGAGGAGATGGGGGAGACCAGGCATGGGGAGATGGGGAGATGGGCAAGACTAGTCAAGGGGAGATGGGCGAGACCAGGCATGGGGAGATAGGTGAAACCAGTCACGGGGAGATGGGTGAAACCAGGCATGGGGAGATGGGCGAGACCAGGCATGGGGAGATGGGCGAGACCAGGTATGGGGAGATGGGTGAGACCAGGTATGGGGAGATGGGTGAGACCAGGTATGGGGAGATGGGTGAGACCAGGCATGGGGAGATGGAAGAGGCCAGGCATGGGGAGATGGACGAGGCCAGGCACGGGGAGATGGACGAGGCCAGGCACGGGGAGATGGGTGTGATCAGGCACGGGGAGATGGGCGAGACCAGGCACGGGGAGATGGGCGAGACCAGGCACGGGGAGATGGGCGAGACCAGGCACGGGGAGATGGGCGAGACCAGGCACGGGGAGATGGGCGAGACCAGGCACGGGGAGATGGGCGAGACCAGGCACGGGGAGATGGATGAGGCCAGGCATGGGGAGATGGACGAGGCCAGGCAAGGGGAGATGGACGAGGCCAGGCACGGGGAGATGGACGAGGCCAGGCACGGGGAGATGGACGAGGCCAGGCACGGGGAGATGGGCGAGGCCAGGCACGGGGAGATGGGCGAGACCAGGCACGGGGAGATGGGCGAGACCAGGCACGGGGAGATGGGCGAGACCAGGCACGGGGAGATGGGCGAGACCAGGCACGGGGAGATGGGCGAGACCAGGCACGGGGAGATGGGCGAGACTAGGCACGGGGAGATGGGCGAGACCAGGCACGAGGAGATGGACTAGGCCAGGCATGAGGAGATGGGGGAGACCAGGCATGAGGAGATGGGGGAGACCAGGCATGAGGAGATGGGGGAGACCAGGCATGGGGAGATGGGGAGATGGGCAAGACTAGTCAAGGGGAGATGGGCGAGACCAGGCATGGGGAGATAGGTGAAACCAGTCACGGGGAGATGGGTGAAACCAGGCATGGGGAGATGGGTGAAACCAGGCATGGGGAGATGGGCGAGACCAGGCATGGGGAGATGGGCGAGACCAGGTATGGGGAGATGGGTGAGACCAGGTATGGGGAGATGGGTGAGACCAGGCACGGGGAGATGGACGAGGCCAGGCACGGGGAGATGGACGAGGCCAGGCACGGGGAGATGGGTGTGATCAGGCACGGGGAGATGGGTGTGATCAGGCACGGGGAGATGGGTGTGATCAGGCACGGGGAGATGGGTGTGATCAGGCACGGGGAGATGGGCGAGACCAGGCACGGGGAGATGGGCGAGACCAGGCACGGGGAGATGGGCGAGACCAGGCACGGGGAGATGGGCGAGACCAGGCACAGGGAGATGGGCAAGACCAGGCACGGGGAGATGGGCGAGACCAGGCACGGGGAGATGGGCGAGACCAGGCATGGGGAGATGGATGAGACCAGGCATGGGGAGATGGATGATTCCAGGCATGGGGAGATGGATGATTCCAGGCATGGGGAGATGGATGATTCCAGGCATGGGGAGATGGGAGAGGGATGGGCGAGACCAGGCATGGGGAGATGGGCGAGACCAGGCATGGGGGTATGGACGAGGCCAGGCATGGGAAATAGACGAGGCCAGGCATGGGGAGATGGGAGAGAGATGGGCGAGAGCAGGCATAGGGTGATAGGTGAGACCAGGCATGGGGAGATAGGCAAGGCCTAGTTTGGGGATATGGGTGAGACCAGGTATGGAGAGATGGGCAAAACCAGGCCCGAGGTGATGGGAGAGACCAGGCACAGGGATCTAGATGAGACCAGGCATGAGGAGATGGGCAAGACCAGGCACGGGTATATGGGCGAGACCAGGCATGGAGAGATGGGCGAGACCAGGCACGGAGAGATGGGCGAGACCAGGCACGGAGAGATGGGCGAGACCAGGCACGGAGAGATGGGCGAGACCAGGCACAAAGAGATGGACTAGGCCAGGCATGAGGAGATGGGGGGACCAGGTATGAGGAGATGCGGGAGACCAGGCATGGGGAGATGGGTGAGACCAGTCACGTGGAGATGGGCGAGACCAGGCATTGGGAGATAGGTGAGGCCAGGCCTGGGGAGATGGGCGAGGCCAAATATGGGGAGATGGGTGAGACCAAGTATGGGGAGATGGGTGAGACCAGGCATGGGGAGATGGGTGAGGCCAGGCATGGGGAGATGGGTGCAACTAGGTATGGGGAGAAGGCTGAGTCCAGGCATGGGGAGATGGGCGAGGCCAGGCATGGGGAGATGGGTGAGACCAGGCATGGGGAGATGGGCGAGGCCAGGCATGGGGAGATGGGCAAGGCCAGGCATGGGGAGATAGAAGAGGCCAGGCATGGGGAGATGGGCGAGGCCAGGCATGGGGTGATGGGTGAGACCAGGCATGGGGAGATGGGTGAGACCAGGCATGGGGCGATGGACGGAGCTAGGCATGGGGCGATGGACAGAGCTAGGCATGGGGAGATGAGCAAAAGATGGGCAAGACCAGGCATGGGGAGATGGGCGAGACCAGGTATGGAGAGATGGGCAAAACCAGGCACGAGGTAATGGGAGAGACCAGGCATTGGGAGATGGGATAGACCAGGCATTGGGAGATGGGCGAGACCAGGCATGGGGAGATGGGTGAGGCCAGGCAAGGGGATATGGACTAGGCCAGGCATGGGGAGATGGATGAGGCCAGGCATGGGGAGATGGACGAGACAAGGCATGGGCAGATGGGAGAGAGATGGGCGAGACCAGGCATGGGGAGATGGGAGAGAGATGGGCGAGACCAGGCATGTGGAGATGGGCGAGACCAGGCATGGGGAGATGGGCAAGGCCTAGTATGGGGAGATGGGTGAGACCAGGTTTGGAGAGATAGGCAAAACCAGGCAATGGGAGAGACCAGGCACAGGGATCTAGATGAGACCAGGCATGAGGAGATGGGTGAGACCAGGCACGGGGATATGGGCAAGACCAGGCCTGGGTATATGGGCGAGACCAGGCACGGGTAGATCGGTGCGACCAGGCACGAGGAGATGGACTAGGCCAGGCATTAGGAGATGGGGGAGACCAGGTATGAGGAGATGGGGGAGACCAGTCACGGGGAGATGGGCGAGACCAGTCACGGGGAGATGGGCAAGACCAGTCACGTGGAGATGGGTGAGACCAGGCATGGGGAGATGGGCGAGACCAGTCACGTGGAGATGGGTGAGATCAGGCATGGGGAGATAGGCGAGACCAGTCACAGGGAGATGGGTGAGACCAGGCATGGGGAGATAGGTGAGACCAGTCACAGGGAGATGGGTGAAACCAGGTATGGGGAGATGGGTGAAACCAGGTATGTGGAGATGGTTGAGACCAGGCATGTGGAGATGGACAAGGCCAGGAATGGGGAGATGGGCGAGACCAGGCACGGGGAGATGGGTGTGACCAGGCGTGGGGAGAAGGGTTAGTCCAGGCATGGGGAGATGGGCGAGACCAGGCATGGGGAGATGAGCGAGACCAGGCACAGGGAGATGGGTGAGACCAGTCATGGGGATATGGGTGAGACCAGTCATGGGGATATGGGTGAGACCAGGCACGAGGAGAAGGGCCAGACTAGGCATGTGGAGATGGATGAGACCAGGCATGGGGAGAAGGGTGAGTCCAGGCATGGGGAGATGGGCGAGAACAGGCATGAGGAGATGAGTGAGACCAGGCAGGGGGAGATGGGTGAGACCAGGCACAAGAACATGGGCCAGACTAGGCATGTGGAGAGGGACGAGACCAGGCATGGGAAGATGGGCCAGACCAGTCAGGGGGAGGTGGGTGAGACCTGGCATGGGCAGGAAGGTGAGACCAGTCACGGAGAGATGGGTGAGACCAGGCATGGGGATATGGGTGAGACCAGGCATGGGGAGATGGACGAGAGATGGGTGAGACCAGCATTGGGGAGTTAGGTGAGACCAGGCCAGGGGGAGATGAGTGAGACCAGGCATGGGGAGATGAGCCAGTCCAGGCACGAAGAGATGGGCAAGACCAAGCATGCTATCTGTGCTCCACATGAGGAGATGGGAATTTCAGAACGCTTCAAAATGCTAAGAGGCTGCGTGTGTTCCTGAGGCCAAGGAGTGCTCCTGAGGCCAAGGAGTGTTCATGAGGCCAAAGAATGTTCAAGGAGTGTTTCTGAGACCAAGGAGTGTTCCTGAGGCCAAGGAGTGTTAAAGGAATGTTCCTGAGATCAAGAAAGGAGTGTGTTCTACTGAAGAGGACCAAGTAGGTAATAAGTGAAAGCGACTTTGAGCACACAGGAATTTTGGGCCCTAAGAGAAGGTGAGAAGATCGCAGGCCCTTAGATGAAGCGTATCTGGAGAGGATGTCAGCCGTGTAGGGAGAGGATAAGCTGTGTCTACCTGTCTTTAACACTGTGGATAAAGGCTTAAAATAGAACTCTCTTGTAGACATCCAGTCAGCCAATCGAAGACCAAAGGAAGTTGGATTTTAATGGGGAGAGAGTGGAGAGTATGTGGGTGGTAAAGTGGACGATTTTATGCAAGCACGTACTTTGGAAGACTTATCAGAGTTTTGCATCAATGTTATCTGCTCATGAGAAGAGACTCTATGAGGGGCATAGTAGTGTTAAGGGAGGTGCTGGTGTATCTTTCTTATATTTAATAACTTCTATGTGGCTTCAAGTTCCAGTTTGGTGATAAAGGAGTACAATTGTGTGTGTGAGCAGTGTCATAACAAGGATGCCAAGGGTCTTAGTGCAAGCAAGGAAAATGGTGCCTTTGACTGCTGCCGGGATACTAAAATACAGCAAATATCAGGGATCAATGCCTCCCTCCCCGCCCAGGGCTCTGGACCCCAGTGCCACTGCACCTTAGTTATGCCCCTGTGTTTAGGTCAAACAACACTGCAAGGTTTCTAGCAATTAAGGAGGGAGATTGGGTCATTTGAAATGGTTTGTTGGTATTGGTAGAGGTGGAAATATAACTAAATTTGGATTTAGATGAGTAGAGCAAGCCTAAGGCGAGTTTGATTGGAGTGAGAGGGCTAGATGTATGGGTGAGGGTGCGGATGTGCTATTTGCTGAATTTTCCATCCCACACTTATTTCAGAAGAGGTGCAATGCCCTTGATAGATTCTTGTGGAACCCCAGGCTTCCTCTTGTGCAAGATTTGGATAGGGGACCTTACCTAGCACTTCTTAAGCCTAGGTCAACCACCTCAGAGAAGGCTTGCATGAATCCCTGCCTTGTATTTATATGGTACTTAAAGAATTAAAGGGGCCATCTGCGGAATAATGTCATAATAGGTATCAGGCATAATTAAACAAAGCAATATCTAGAGTGCCTATTGATGGTGCTTGTTAGAGATACAGGGCTGGGCAAAGAGCACTGTTCTATAACTTACACTTGATGGCCACTTTAAGATGCTGACACTGATAAGGAAATGCTACATAAGAGCTGGTAACAGATGAAGGAATACATCAACCGAGATGATGAGGATCTGGAATGGGGAGATGCGACTGACCAAACACACACCAATTCTCATTTACAGAGACAACATCCACAGAGCAAAGTTACAAACTCCAAGACCATGAATGAGACCTTCAACTGAGAAATGTACTAAGACTTCCATTTTTCGGAAAAAAGGACCCCAAAAGTGTACTGCTGCTTGTCTTTAGAGAAGCTTCACCTCTTAACTTTTTACAAGTCAGCAGCCTTCTTGGTGGCAGCATTTTTTCATATTTGTGGGACCAGCACTTTAAAAAAAAAATGTTTTTTTTTAAATTTAACCATAGGTGGCACAGTTATAACATCCGTTTACATATCAAACAGTATATGTACATTCTATATAGTATACATTGCTTGTCTCTCCTTTTACAGTACAGTATTGCTCGTACCTTGCTGCGTGCGTTTATATCGTTACATACATTAGTATCTATTACATTAATTTACTTCCATTTCTCGGGTCACTGTTGGTAATTCACATATACCCCCTCTGTAGGTATTCCAGCCTCCCCATAATCTTAGCCACTTTTTAGGACAACCCCTGCGCACATATACGGTCTTTTCCGCCACCATGGCTGTGTCCATGTCCTTGCACCACTCCGTGAGTGTGGGGGCAATGGCTACACCCCAATGTTTAGCAATGTTTCTTTTGGCCAACATCATTCCCAGTGTCGCCCAGGTCTGTGTTGTGGAGTTAAGGTCCGTCGCTTCCCAAATATTAAGAAGGCAACATTTGGGCTCTGGAGGGACTGGGTTCCCACTCACCCTTGTGATGATGGTCATGACTGATTTCCAATATGACATTATTGCAGGGCAGGCCCATAGTGTATGGAAAAATGTACCGACCGCCCCACATTGTCGCAGACAGAGCCGGGTATCTTTTAAAGAGTAGTTCTGGTGTAGTAAATTCTATGGAGGATCTTGAGCTGCACGAGGCGTAGTTTGGATGCAATCGCTACTTCTCTGGGTGATGCTAGTGCCTCTTGCCAATCAGTGTCATCTAGCTCTCCTAAGTCCTCCCGCCACTTGTCTCAGAGCTTTTGCATGGGATCGGACATGTTATTAATAATCTTCCGATATGTCATGGAGATTGCTCTCGTATCCATATGATCCGTCAATAATCTGTCCTCTAACGGTGAGGCCTCGGGTGGAGTGGTGTCAGGGGGAATTGCCGCCTCCAGGGCGTGCTTAATCTGGTGGTAGCGGAATTGCTCCGTCGGTGCCATCTCTTACTGGTCCTGGAACTGTGTAAAAGGGATCATCTTTCCCCGCACCCAGAGATCCCCCACCCTGGATATCCCTATATTGTCCCAATGATTGAAGCCTTTACTCTTACCCAACCTTCCCAGCTTATCCGTGACCCAGAGGGGCGTTGCTTGTGTGATCTTATTGTGCCACCCTAACTTTTTGCGCACAATGTTCCATACCTGGAGTGTGTGGTTCGTTGGGCCTATGAGGGCCCGGGTCTTGTTATAGAGTGCTCGATATAGTCCCTCCGCTCCCAACTCTAATCTATCAAGGCTGTAGGCCGGGTCCGTGTGGGGGACATGTAGCCAATGGTCAATCACTATCAATTGGGACGCCCAATAGTAAGTTTGTATATTTGAGAGTGCGATGCCCCCATCGTACCAGGTTCTGTACAGTTTCGTCATAGCTATACGAGCTGGCTTATTATTCCAGAGGAGTTTAGTGACTTCTGCCTCTATGGCTCGGAAGTAGGACTGGGGGACCAAGAAAGGCGTATTTTGAAGGGCATAGAGGAACCTTGGGAGCGCCATCTTTTTAAAAAGTGCCGCTTTCCCCAGGAGCGTTAGTGGCAACGATTGCCAGTGTTTAGTGTCTCTTTGCAGCCGTTTCAGGGGAGCGTGGAGATTCGTAGTCATGAAGACCTCTGGGTCATGGGTGACGTGAATTCCTAAGTACTTGAAAGTATCTTCAGCAATTGTTACGTCACAGCCAGCCGGTAGTGCTGGTGGAGGCCATTTCAAGACATATAGCACTGATTTTGTCCAATTGATCGTGTATCCTGAATAGCGTCCATATGAGCCACATATGTCTAATATGCGAGACAGGGAACGTCTGGGAGAGGCCATTTAGAGGAGAACATAGTCTGCATATAAGGATATTCGATCTTCGCATCCCTCAGTCCAGCGGAGCCCGCGAATGACAGGGTCTTGTCGCACCCAGGCCGCCAGAGGCTCTAGTACAAGGGCGAAGAGAAGCGGTGACAGTGGGCAGTCCTGTCTCGTGCCTCGGGGCAGTGGGAACTCTCTGGATATATGCCCATTAGCCACTACGTGGGCCAGCGGAGTGGTATATAGCAGCCTAACCCAGGAGCAGAATTTTGGTCTGAACCCCAACTTTGCGAGGACGGCAAAAAGGAAAGGCCACTCGACTGTATCAAAGGCCATTCGTGCGTCCAGGGACAGCACGATGGCTTCTTCTTGTATGGTGTGCTTACGGCCTAGCACGTTATGGAGGCGTCTCAAATTTAGGGCCGTATTCCTCCCAGGCATGAACCCCGATTGATCTGGATGTATTAACGTAGCTAGGTGCGGCGTGACTATTGGCCAGGGTCTTGGCCAATATCTTTGCCTCAGCGTTAATCAGAGATATGGGCCTGTAGGAGGCACACTCCTGAGCGGGCTTGCCGGGTTTGTGGATGGCCACTATTGTTGCCGTTCTTTGGTCTCGCGGAAGTTCCCCCCTGTCCAAACTGGCCTCATACATAGCTACGAGGTAGGGCGTGAGTGTTGTTGCATTTCGTTTGTATCACTCTATGGGAATACCGTTTGGGCCCAGGGCCTTTCCCGACTGGAGTTTACCGATCGCTATTGCTATTTCTTCCATTGAGAGCTCTGCCTCTAATAGTTGAGACTCCTTCTCCGTGAGCTTTGGAAGTTTGATATCACAGAGGAACTCCTCCGCATCCTCTTGTGTTATTTTAAGCGCTGAAGTGTAAACCTGTTCGTAGTGATGTGCTAGGAGGTCTACTATGTCTTGGGGGGTCTGTGTAGTTTCTCCCGTGGGGAGCTGAAGTTCTGCGATCCACCTATCCGCCTTTTCTCGCTTGTCAAGCCAGGCCAGAAGCCTGCTGGCCTTATCACCGACTTCATATATCGTGTGTTGAGTAGCTGAGAGTCGCGTCTTCGCTTCCTCCCATAGGTGGTCTTTATACTCCTGTTTTTTAAGGAGTAGTAGATGGGTGTTTGCGTCAGAGGGGTCTTGTCCCTGGGCCCTCTCCAGGTCGCCTACCTCCTGTTCAAGTGTCGCCACTGTCTGAGCCTTTTCTCTTTTGTGGTGTGTTACAAGTGAGATCGCCTGTCCACGGAGCACTGTTTTGTATGCTTCCCATAGGACAATTGGGGAGGAGACCGAGGATACATTATCACTAAAGTAGTGTTTGGTGGTATCACTCAGTCCCTTCCAGATCTTAGGGGTCTTGAGGTACCCCGGGTATATAGGGAATATTCGACGCTGTGCTGTGGCGTGCCACGTGTATAGAGCGCTGACCGGGGAGTGATCAGAGTTGCCTCTCGGTAAGTGTGTAACGTCCAGGAAGCTTCCTATTTCGCCTGCCGGCGCCAGTATGTGATCTATTCTGGATAGGCTGTTATGTGCGCCTGAGTAATATGTGTATTGTCGTGCCTGTGGAAAGCGGAATCGCCAAATGTCTACCAGACCTATGGTATCTAGGAAATCTGTTAGGGTAGAGTGTGTTCGGTGTTGTTGTCGAGGGGGTGTGCGGTCTAGGGTATCATCCAGTGTAGCGTTGAGATCGCCTCCTATAATTAAGTTGCCCTGTGGGAGTTGAAGTAGGAATTCGCTGAGTGCAGGGAACGCTAACAAGTGGAGCGCAGGGGGGATGTAGACCGACACTATATTAACCACCCGACCTTCCCATTGACACGACAGTGCCGCGAATCGGCCCTGGTCTGTGTACGTGTGTTTTATGACAATCGGGTATTGTTTTTTAATAAGGATCCCTACCCCCCGTGAGCCGGATGTAAACTGAGTGTACCGCTAGTTTAAAGCCCCACCTGTCGAGTGCTTTGCAGGCCATCCCCGTTAAATGGGTCTCTTGTATTCGGGTTATTGCTGGTGCTTTACGCTTTATATATTGTAGGACTAGTCCCCGCTTGAGCTTATCCTGGAGACCATTAACGTTCCAGGATATTATAGGTAGATGCCGTGCGTGTGATGTTGCAGGTTTGGTGGGGTCAGGTGGCGTCGCCATGGACAGTGTTGGAGACGTGTGCTACACGGTTTAGATAGTTATGCAGCAATGCACGAGCAGCATGAGTGGATCTACGATGTGCCATACAACATATCAAAACAAATAAACCAAATGAATCAAAACTTCCCTGATAAATCCTCATTCCCTTCCCCCTCCCTGCCTCCCTGCAAGACGGTTTAAGAACTACCCGCCACCCCAACTTTGCAGAGTGCCTATTTCCCATTACCCGGTACCTTCGTAGGGGGAGAGGGAGCTCCTAGGTTGTTCCCCCAGGGCCTTCTTGTGGACAGAATTACCCTCTCAGCCTTACTTAGGTGGCCATAGTAAGATGCCGGAAACCCCCAGTCCATACAAAGTCACGTGGGGGACTGTTAGTGGCCAGTCCTGGAAGAGGCACTGCTGCAGTGGGTCGCTGTAGGGGCCTATAGCCCATTCCACATACGCGTCAGTAACGCAGCGTCGTGATTCTTCACTCTGTGCCTTATCCTGACTGAGGAACGGGTCCTTGTTTGTCAGCACCCCACTGGGAAAGTGCCTAAGATGTCTATTTAGTTCTCTTTGTTCTGAGTCTCTGTCGCTGTCGTCTTTCCCACCCGGTCCGGAGACTGTGATCTTGTCGTTTCACGGTTGGTGTTTCGTCCGGGCTTACCGCGGTGTGGGACCTGTCGCCATCCCTCTAACCAGTCCTGCGCTTCCTCCGGGGTGGTGAAGAACCATGTCTTCCCGTCCGCCTCCACTCTCAGTTTCGCGGGGAACATCATCGAGTATTTAAGTTCGCGATTCCTGAGTTCTTGCTTTATGGTGATGAAGTTCCGTCGCTGTTTAGCCACAGCAGCCGTGTAGTCCGGGAAGAAAGAGATTGTACTTTGCTGATAACGGATCGGGGGGGCCACTCTTGCCGTCTGAAGGATGAGGTCTCGATCACGAAAGTTAAAAATGCGTGCCAGTATGGGCCGAGGGGGCGCTCCTGGCCTGGGTCTGCCTCTGGGGACACGGTGGGCTCGTTCAACCGAGAAATAGTTGGAGAGTCCTCTGGGTTGCAGGTGATTCTTGACCAGGTCCTCCACAAAGAGGTCTACCGCGGGGCCCCCCGTTCCCTCCGGCACTCCCACAATTCGAACGTTATTGCGACGGAAGCGACCTTCATAATCATCCAACTTCGCCGCCATGGTTCTATTCTCCATTTCTAGCTGTTTCACTTGTTTCTTTAGGGCGGCTGTGTCTGTACTTAAAGCGGTTGTTGTTGTTTCCACCTCCGTCACGCGGGAACTGAGGTTTCTGAAGTCTGCACGGATGAGTGAGAGTTCAGTGGTAACTGTGTGTATGCGGGACTCCAGAGAGGTATGCACGTTGTTGAGCGTAGTCATGATGTCTTGTAGTGTGATCTCTTTTCCTGTTGCGGGCCCCTTGGTGGCTGCTGCGTCGGCGCGGTCGTGCGGATCTTGTTCCTATTTGGAGTAAGCATACTTCTCGAGTTTGTTCTGGTGGGTCACTCGTTGGCCACGGCCCCCCATTGTGTCCTGTAGCCGGTGACCAGTGGCCGCCAGTCGCTCGTTGGTAGTACTCACCGCCGCCTGCCTGTGCTACCCCTTGGCGCACGCGGCCTGTCGGGTTTCCTACCAACCGGCTGCTGCTGCGGTGTCCTCGTTATGGAGGTGATAAGAGGTGCCGTTTATAAGCCTTGTTGTTTTGTTTTGTAAAACTGCACCCACCTGGGCGACTTGCAGCGATTGTCCACGGGAGCCCCCCAAGGCAGGCAGGCCCGTAGGTTCCAGGAGGAAAGAATGGAGCCCCCGTGCCTCCGCAGGGAGCGGTCGTGTGGTGCGCCTCCGGGCGTGTGTTTCCGGCGCCTGTTAGTGTTTCTCCTCTCAGGCAGACTGTCGGGTGCGGACCCCACTATAGCGTGCTGCAATATGGGCCACTGTTGGGTGCTGGCGCCTTGGTGGTCGATCTCGTGCGCAGTGGACATTCGCGCCACTGGCCCCCACTGTTCGTTATATGTCTCCTGGTGGGTCGCAGCGTGTCAGGCCGCACTCCCACCGAGGCGCCCTCTGCCCTCAAGTTGTAGCAGTATCCGCCTAGTTTCTGCGCCGCTTCCTTCGTGCGCGCACTTACCCCAGTGTGGGCGCTTTTTCTGGCGTATTGTCCTGGCCTTCAGTGGATGCGGCCGGCGAGTCCCCCGCGCTCCACTTTTCGCGGGTCTCACCGCAGAGCCGGAGAAGAGATCAGGTTCCCCAGAGCCCCAGGAGGGGGTCCCGGAATCAGGGGTTGGTCCGCGGCGCGCTTTGTCCCTCGGTGCTTCAGAGCACTGGATGCTGGAAGTGCCCGCTGGGTGCAGTTCGCACTCCAGGCCCCGGTCGCGGCGCAGCTCCAGGCCGCGTCTCACGCCGTTGGCAGAATCTGGTCTGGCTGGCGAATTTCAGCATCGCGATCGGCCCGCCAGGTGCAGAAGGGGTTCCGACGCTTCCGCTGCTATTTTGCGCTGAGTTGAGGTACGGATAAGTGAGCGGATATTGGCTACGGCCTCCGGAGGTCCAGAGCTCTCCTAGGCAGCGGCCATCTTCGTCGGCTGCCGGCCACGCCCCCCCGCCCCCCGGGACCAGCACTTTTTGATGGGTATGTTGACCTTCCCCGCGTCTCCCCCATATAGTCCAAGCACCTCCCGCTAATTTAGACTGACCTTTGCAAGGGAAGATGGTGGGTTAATCATTCTGTGGATATTTTCATCCACCGCCCATCTTGTCTCCAGAATCCTGCCTTTTCTCTTTCCTGCCTGGCATGAAAACACAAAATGTCTGCAATGGCACACCTCTCTAGAAAGGTGAGGAAGAACCCCTGGAAAATACCCTTTATACTAAATAGTTGGTCACCAAATCTGACCCTCGCCAACTAGTTTGACCAGCAGGAGAATTCTGACCCCCTTCCGAGAGAACTGAATAAAAGATTTACAGGCACATGCATCAAAGCTTTTTGCGATCGCAAACGGTGCGATTCGCAAAAATCGGCCGTTTGCGATCGCAAAATTAGCTTTTGCGATGCATCAAGGGCCAAGGTCCTCGCAATTTGAGAATTCGCAATTAATTGAGAGTTCTCAAATTGCATTGCATTTAAGGAATCGCAAATTGAGATTCCTTAAATGCAATGCATTAAAGTAAAAAAATTAGCGATTTCGCTAATAGGGGCGCAAATTACCATGAAGTTGAACTTCATGGTAATTTGCAAAACTTTGAAAAATGCACTAAAGTGCATTTTTCAAAGTTCCATTTACACACACACATGCCCTTGGGGCATGTGTGTGTGTGCAAGATGTACTCATATGCAGATTTCAGGGGTGCAACAGGGTGTCCTTTTGACACCCTAGCACCCTTGAAATTGCATTCTCAATTTGCGATTCTCTAATTGAGAATCGCAAATTGAGAATGTCTTCCCATTCATTCCTATGGGCCTCTAGGCCCATAGGAATGAATGGGGAGGTATTCTTAATTGCGACTCGCAATTTGCGAGTCGCAATTAAGGAATGTTTAGAAATCGCTATTTTTTAAGCGATTTCTACATGCATAGGCTTTTGCGATTCCTTAATTGCGATTCATTAACAATCGCAATTAAGAAATCGCAAAATCCAACATTGATGCATGTGCCTGTTAGCCTTGCAGCCAGCAAATTGAAGTCTTTCTGACCTCAAACTCAGATTTGTTGGCTTCTGTGCCAGAGCTTCCTTGGCAACAAGCTGCATGATCCACCAAGATTGGAACTGCGCCTGAAGAAGATGGTGGACACCAGGCATGGGGAGATGGGCGAAACCAGTTACGGGGAGATGGGCGAAACCAGTTACGGGGAGATAGGTGAGACCAGGCATGGGGATATGGGTGAGACCAGGCATGGGGATATGGGTGAGACCAGGCATGGGGATATGGGTGAGACCAGGCACGGGGAGATGGGTGAGACCAGTCTCGGGGAGATGGGTGAGACCAGTCATGGGGAGATGGGTGAGACCAGTCACGGGGAACCAGTCACGGGGAGATGGGTGAAACCAGTCACGGGGAGATGGGTGAAACCAGTCACGGGGAGATGGGTGAGACCAGTCACGGGGAGATGGGTGAGACCAGTCACGGGGAGATGGGTGAGACCAGTCACGGGGAGATGGGCGAGACCAGGCACGGGGAGATGGGCGAGACCAGGCACGGGGAGATGGGCGAGACCAGGCACGGGGAGATGGGCGAGACCAGGCACCAGGCATGGGGAGATGGGCGAGACCAGGCATGGGGAGATGCGCAAAACCAGTCACGGGGAGATGCGCGAAACCAGTCACGGGGAGATGGGTGAGACCAGGCATGGGGAGATGGGTGAGACCAGGCATGGGAGAGACCAGGCATGGGGAGATGGGTGAAACCAGTCACTGTCAGGGACTGTCCAGGACTATGTCGGGAACACAGTCAGGGACATGGGCAAGGACTGGGAACTGGGTATAAAACGTACACAGAAAGAGTAGTACAGCGCTGCCCAGGATCACACAGGACGTCAGAGGAGAAAAAGGGATCCAAAGGGGAAGGCTGTACAAGTGAACAAGATGGGTGAGACTCAGAAAGGACAGGCACTCATGAGGCGGCTCAGCATTCAGAACCACTACACCCAGGGCGGCTGTGCAATACACATATATAAAACAACATTAACAATAAAGGGAATGTGGGGTAAAGCACTCAGGAGCTCCACATGGTAAGACTGAAGCTCAGTAAGTTCCTCACCCACAATTGCTGTTACAGATACTGACTGAAAATACCCACATATAGGATATGTATGCAAAGGCAGGATCTGTGGAGCTTATACCTATGGTGATGTTATAAATGTAACTCAAAGACAATACTCACAGTGAACAAGAAACACCACCTAGGTAGTCAGCTGTGCCCACGGATCCTGGCGATCAAACAGGAACACGCAAGGCAGTAACAGCAAGGGGGTAGAACTAAACACAAGCACAATAGACAAGGAGCTAGCAAGGAGGAGTGCTTAACAGGAAAGGAAGGAAATCACAGGGCACACTTGGCAGAAAGCAGATACCAAACATACAAAGTAACAGAAGCAAGACAGCAGAACAGAAAGACAGCAAACTAGAACTGGAACCAAGAAAGTGGGAAGAAAGGCAGGGACTGGAAAAGGATATACAGAAGGGGAGGCTACAAGGGTATACTAGAATAGTGCAGGTTCAAGAATCAAGAAAACAAAGTAGCATAGAAGGCAGTGCTGGGGCAGGAACAAGAATTGAGCAAAAGCTCAGGAGTCAAAGTAGCACTGTAGGCAGTGCTAATTCAGGAACAAGGGAAACTGCTGCAGGTCAGGAAAAAGGAATGCTAAGGCTCAGGAGTCAAGGTAGCACTGCAGGCAGTGCTAATTCAGGAACAAGGGAAACTGCTGCAGTTCAGGAACAAGGAATGCTAAGGCTCAGGAGTCAAGGTAGCACTGCAGGCAGTGCTAGTTCAGGAACAGGGAATACTAAAGCTCAGGAGTCAAGGTAGCACTGCAGGCAGTGCTGGTTCAGGAACAGGGAATTACTAAAGCTCCAGGAGTCAAGAGAGCACTGCAAGCAGTGCAAATCAGGAGCAAGAAATAGCTGAAGCCCAGGAACAAAGAATAACTATAGCTCAGGAACTCAGGAAACAAGGTAGCACTGCAGGCAATGCTAATTCAGGCACAAGGAATAGCTATAGCTCAGGAACTCAGGAAACAAGGTAGCACTGCAGGCAGTGCTAATTCAGGCACAAGGAATAGCTATAGCTCAGGAATAAGGATTAACTATAGCTCAGGAATCAAGGAATATCAAAAGCTCAGGAAACACTGGAAACAAGGGTATCCTCACCGGTATACAGCTACAATGACCAACCTTGGCCTGAAGGGAGCTGGGGCTTAAAAGAGCTCACAGGAATCACATGTATCAGGTGTGAGCAGGCTAGCAGCAGCCAGCCACAGGTGAGCTGAATTCCTCCACCCATCCTTGGCCTGCAGGGGTGGAGACAAAGCAGTGAGCAGGGGATTATAGGTAATGGAGTTTCCAGCATGAGCAGACTGGCTTCCACAAACCCGGCATGGATTGGGAATGGATGTCAATTCCTAAATAGCGTCCAAATGCCTGGAAGTCAGGATATGCATGCAGGGGAGTATCTGGAAGCATATTAGAACACTGGAAAGCCCCACAATTTGGCCCCCTGGTGGTGGGAATAAGAGCACAGGGAGTGAATTGTGACAGTCACAGGGAGATGCGCGAGACCAGGCATGGGGAGATGGGTGAGACCAGGCATGGGGAGATGGGTGAGACCAGGCATGGGGAGATGGGTGAGACCAGGCATGGGGAGATGGGTGAGACCAGGCATGGGGAGATGGGTGAGACCAGTCATGGAGAGATGGGTGAGACGAGTCACAGGGAGATGGGTGAAACCAGGCATGGGGAGATGGGTGAGACCAGATATGGGGAGGTGGGTGAGCCTGAAGAAGACTCAGCGGGAGGTCATGCTGGGTCCCTGGCTCTAGCAGTCATTGTGAAACCCATCCTGTCAAGGAAGACCCTTGAGGGGCCCCGCAGGTCTCCTCCTACCCTTTCGACAAGCAGAAGGGACCTGTCCCAATGACAGTGAAAGGAGCACGTGTGAGGGTCCAGTGCCAGTACCATATGAACCTTGATTTCCTGAAGCCCCACACTTTCCATCTGGTGTACCATAGATCACTTAACCATAATTTTGCAGTTCTATCCTTGAGACACACTTACTGCCCCACACCCCCTTTTGAGTTTGCCGGGCACTTGCCATTCTTTTCCCATTTACCCAGAGTTTGCTAATGGAGCTGGAGGGTGCAAACCTGACACTGACCCATTTGGACTTACATTATTCTTTAAGGTTTGAGAGAACTTTAACCCTCATTAGCATCAAGAGGTGTCGCACCTGAAGCCGGAGCTAGAGTATTGTCTACTATTCCTGAGATTCAAGGCTACAAGTTTAAGGACTTTCTAAACCTACAGCAAACCAGGCCTCCCAATAAGCCCATTGTACTGGAATTTTTCGATGAAAACCAGATATTCTGCCTAGATGGCTGACCCCATTCTGCCGGTGACTGGTCGATCCTGAGATACTGGCCTCTGTAAGTAGCAGTAACCCTAGTAACCAGGAGAACAACCAGCAGAAGCTGAAACTGATGTAAACTTTACATTTGTGGCTTTGGGCTATCAGCATTCTTGAAAATGCTTTTTGCCACCGCTCAGCAAGTGAACCAGAGCTGGGCGGTGTGACATCACTGCTTCATGCTTATACAAAGAGTTATACAAATAATGTCTCCTCACCCCAAAAAAACACCCACTAAGCACCGCCACTTAGCCATTGGTTAATACTCGCCTCAGAAGCAAAAATCGACAAAGTTGTATTAAATGTTGTTTGAAGACCACAGTTGTTTCTCTAAGCCAATTCCCTGACATCTTTGTAAACATTGACTAGCAACATTGAACCTGCACCCAGAGAGGGGGGTTTTAACGTTGGTGATTGAACTTTCTGGTGGAGCAGATAAGATAATCATTTCTGGCCTATGTCCAACACAGGCACAATGCATGGCCTCCATGATGCACTACATTTTATAGCTTGTACAATATTGTAGAACTTGCTTTAGCTGTCTTGCTGCTGGCTTTTCGCAGAACTGCGAAGGCAGCTTTTGGACTGTGTTACTGCTGCTGGCTTGGCTTGGTGCAGCTCACCTGCTGCTGGTTGGCTGTGAGTTCCCCACACAGTAACTAAGGGGCATATTCACAAGGAGCTATCGCCGAATTAACGGCACTTTATCGCAGCCAAAGTCGTGATAAATATACCTGCCCATTCACAAGCTGGTGTAAACAGCCCACAGCACCAGGTTACCCGCGATAGGAGCCGCAAAAAACATCACCACAGAGGACCCCCGCAAATATCGCTAATGAGATGCAGAGTGGGCGTTCCCGTGCCAAAAGACGAGACAACATCACACCTCAACATTCACAACGACCAGCCACATCGGCGATAAGAACACAAAACAGGCGATAAGGCGCGGTAGCCGCAGGTATATAACACCTGCCTCAAGCAGGTGTAAAGACGGACGTCTACCTGCAGTAGGCAACGGAGTACCGCACACAGCCATCCCCGAAGAACAAACGACGCCATGGAGCTACTCTACATGCAGCTCGGAGCCCCAACAGGGCCACAACACCCACTGCCACCACCCCCAGGACCCGGACCCGCCACCCCCCGGACCACCACAGAGGCAGCGTAGAGTAAGACAGCGGACCTACCGAAAACGCACCACTCTCACAGACCTAACGCCCGCAGAAGTCATTGCCCACTACAGGCTCAAAAGGACAACTATCCTACGCATCCTGACCCACATCGCCCACAGGCTGATGGCCCCAACACAGCGGAGAACAATCATCCCTCCGCAGACAAAGCTGCTGGCAGTGCTGCACATGTTGGGCTTTGGTACCTTCCAACCAACAACTGCCCGAGTCGGAGGGGTCTCACAGCCAGCCCTATCAAAGTTCATCACACCTGTCCTGGATGCCATCATAAGCTTCATACCCCAGTACCTTCACTTCCCCAACACTGCGCAGGAACTGCTGGAGACTAAGCAAGGCTTCTACGTCATAGCCGGATTCCCGGCCGTGTTGGGGGCAATCGACTGCACACATGTCCCACTTGTGCCCCCTGCGGATACTGCACACCACTACCGCAACAGGAAGCACACGCATTCCATCAATGTGCAGGCAATAGTGGACCACCGGGGACTCTTCATTAATGTCGTCGCCAACTTCCCAGGCAGTGTGCATGATTCCTTCATCTTCCGCCAGTCCATCATCAACCAGCGCTTCTAGGATGGCACATATGGAACGGGACTGCTCGTTGGTAAGTACCAAATCAACACACCACACATCCCACAGCCACCAACGCACAAAGCACAACTGTGGGGATGCACACGTGACCTAACCACATCCGACATGTCAAACTACACGACCACCTACCAGAAACGACTACAGCACTCCATGGTCAACCTGGGCTACCCCTGCACCCAATACAGACTTCACATGGCACCACAGCCACACAACAGCTGAACGTGTGAAGATGCGGAATGCAGCCATGACACATGTGAGGCACTGCTCTGCCCTCATGACCCTACCCCAGTCTCCCGCAGGTCAGCGTCCCGTGGCGATGGGCCCGTGTTGGCCGCTGTGCATCCGGGGCGACTAGCCCTGTGCGACTCGAGTCATCCCCCCTTGTAGTTCTGACATTGCATGTCTGTGTGCCTGATGACTGTTGGTGTAGTTGCCAGCACCAGCTACTCCCTGAGGGCTGGCTTACACTCACCCCACACACAGCCAGCACAGGCGTCACTGAATTGGTGGGCCTGCCATCACATCCTGCCGAACCAAGTATTGACTCTTTTCTCCCTGCACTGTCACAGGTGATCAAGGATATGCACTCTGCCCTTGGATGATGACACCCCTCCGGGACCCGAACACTCCCGCCCAGCGGCAGTACAATGCGGCCCACATACGCACCAGGGGCATCGTTGAACCCACATTTGGCGTGTTGAAGTCACGTTTCAGGTGCCTGGACGGCACTGGTGGGAAGCTCCTGTACAGCCCGGACGTCGTGTGCAAGATGATCGTTGCATGTTGTGTGTTGCACAACATCTGTGTTCGCACCAGGGCCCCATGGATCCCAGTTCCAGAGGTACCGGACGATGATGGTGGTGGTGGGGCAGGTGGCCCACATCCCACTGCAGCTGCGGCAGGATTGGCCCGTAGGGACTCCATCATTGCCACTTACTTCTCATGAGCACGTCACATTGTGACCATCCGTGGCATTCATGGGACAGTAGTAGCTGTCCAATTGCACTGCATGTGTGAATAAAACATATTTGCAGGTTACAGGTTGGAATTGTACATTGTCGTGTTACATATCCCTGGGGTTTCAGATGTGATTTGCCATGTTGTGCACATTTTCCGAACCAGTTGTGTCCTGTGTTCAGTTGTGGAGGTGTTGCTGTTCGTACCGGGATGTTGTCAATGTCGGGGTGCACTTCTGCTTATGTGCGTATGCTGCGTGGTGGGTGTGTCGCTCCTGCGGCTCTGATTTGTCTGCCACTGGTCTCTTTCATGAGGTGGGCCTGTAGGTTCTGTTCTTCCAAGGTGCTTGGATGTTGTGGTGTGCATGTTGTCCTCTGCAGTTGGCCAGGGTGCATCCGTGGTACTCCGCTGTTGATGTATTTTGTTCTGTGGCATTTTCCGTATGCTGTTCTTGTGCTTTTCCCCGCATTGCGCGTGAGTATTGCTGCCCTCGCGCTGGTTGTCACTGTTTTCTTATCACGCTTTGGCCCATCGGAACTTTTTTCGCATTGTGGTTTGTGTTTTTATCTCCGTCGAGGTGGTTGTATCGCGAGCATTGGCCACGGTGTCGGCCAACTATCGCATGCTACCGCCGTGTTGTGAATTCCACGTTGTCACGGGGTTATTTTCCCGCGATAGGCTGCGATGCTGAAAGTTGCGTTGCGCTACTCTTGCGGTAGTTATCACACGTTCTTGTGAATATACCCCTAAGTTGGCTGCTTTTCTTAGTAATTGCGCATTCGTAAGTCTTGGTTAAATCTTACCAATCCCTGCTGTTCCCCATACCTCCTCTGAAGATCCCTGGTTTCCATAAAATCCAGGTTAATGGCAGCTGCCTTCAGTAAGGGCAGGTTTTCCTGAAGTAATAACTATCCTCTGTTCAGGTTCACCCTATTTAGTGAGGTACTTGTTCGTTGACCCTGGTTTACATGACCCTGTTACATTCGGTTGTAGCCCTTGGACCGGTCAGTGTTGTTCCTGCGTAGGCTCCTGTGCTCAGCTGTAGTAGAATCTGTACGAACCCTGCGTTTCTATGAGTGTATTTAGAACCATTCTCTATCGTATCACCTGTGTGCCAGTAAAAAATGATGGATGGAATGCTTGAAACAATATTAGCCACTGGAAATCACTCCGGTTCACATTTCATTTCATTATGTTAGCTTGTCTGAGCCTTAAAGACGAGAGCCAACCACACGTAAGTTAGTTCCTGCCTCGCTCCAAAAGAGAGTGCATACCGAATTGGTAGACCAGGTTGCCTCTGAATGAGAACACAACCTTAATGAACTGATCAGGATGAGCTTGAGGTTTCTTTTGTTCCCCTTAAGAGAGAAAGTGGCCTGGCATTTCGAGCTGGACTATTCCTATTGGCGCAGAACTAAAAGCTTATTTGCATAGGGTTGGTCCCGGTCTGCAACAGCACAGTGATCAAAAATGTTGCCTGAGTGATTTCCAGAGACTGAGAGTTATTAAAGAATTCTGCCTATTACCTTTATGTTTTTATTACTTGTGCTAGAAATTATATGTTACTTTTCACTCTGTCCCCAACAGAGTCACTCAGACATTGCCTAGAGCAGGGGTCTTCAACCTTTTCTAAAGTGAGAGCTACTTCTGATCAGTGAAAATCACCGTGAGCTACTGAAGGCCAAGCAAGTCACGCATTGTTACCAGACACCCTCACGACCAGCTTCATTGACGTTAAGCTTAATCAGGGCCAGCTTTAGTGCTAGCGGCACCCAGTGCGGTCATCTTTGTTGGTGCCCTCCAACCAAAACTCGTTCTCCACGAATTCCCTCACTACCACATTCTACCAGTGCCCACTGATCTCTCCATAACCCCTTCCGCATGTGCATTTCATTTGTTTTATAGCGCTACTCATACCAGTGTAGGTTGTCAGAGCACTTTACATCACACACATAATACAGAGTCAATGATTCATACGTGTGTAAATCAGTCTATATGAATTGTTACATAAGACCATGAGGATCGCAAGGTGTAGGAGGCACATGTCACCAATACTAGTAGGCAGTATATTTTAAGAGTGTTTGGTCTGGAGAAGTACAAACTTAGGATTTAAAGCATACCACAGTGGTTGGAAGTTTGCATGCAGTTCTTTGAAGACCGTTCATAGCTCATTGTGCTATATTAGGGTTGTAACTTATGAACTGCAAGTAACAAAAGGATTTCTGTGACAACAGCAGTAGCCTACTGAGCTAGCCACATAAAATACAGCTCAGTGATTTTCTTGGGTGCACGTTCTTTGCGGCTGACATCTTAACCCTCTGTGCTACTTTATCAGGCGTGGAAACTGCCACTAGATAAAACTCTGCTCTCTTCCCAGCAGGAACATTAATCACTAAAGTTATCTTGACATTTTTATTATTGCCTGAAAACTGCTGTACACACAAGGAACTCTGCATCAAGTGCTTCTTAAACCTGTGTTATTTCTGAACATGGCGCCACCCCCAAGGTCAGCGCTAGGTGCAGCTGCACCGGTTGCCCCACCCTAGAGCCAGCCCTGAGCCTAATGTTCATAGAGCCAGATACTATGATTTGAACAAAATACTTTGACCTGGGGCACTTTGACAGTGCTGCCATGTGTGTCAGTGAGAGCGTGGTCTTTGGGGATGTATGAACATGTGTGCCTATGAATGGGATATATGTGTATGGGTGACTGAGAGCCTGCATCATATGTACTTGAGGCACAATACATACCTTTTACCATGTGTGGTACCGTTACTTGTATAACACAAACATATAAACATTTTTTCAAATGAGAGAAATTTAAAGAGCAGAAAAATATTCTTGAGAAATGTCCGTAATATGGAAAAGAAAATTCTTCACTTGATATTTTTTCCCACTTAAAATAATGGCTGTATTTTTCAATTATAAATATTGCACGGTGCCTGCTAGCCACTGGGAGCAAGATACCTGCTGTGTGTAAAGGTGACACTTTGAAATGGGAGAAAATTAAACTGAAGAGTTAACTTTATGTTTATATGGAGTCCATAAAACTCATCATTTAAATTTTCTCCCATTTCAAAGTGTCACATTCACAAATAGCAGGCATCTTGCTCTCAGTGGCCTGTAGACAAAGTGCCACATTTATAACCGAAAAATACAGCAATTAGTTTAAATGGGAGGAATTTAAAATGAAGAAAAGCACTTCATAAAACATTAAGACATAATTGGCTTAATTGAAAGTGGAGAAAAACATTGAGTTAATGTTTCATAGAAATGTTTTTCTTTACTTTAAATTTCTCCCATCCCAAAAAATGACTGTATTTTTGAGTTATAAATATGTCACATTGTCTACTGGCCACTGGGAGCAATAAGCCTGCTGTTTGTAAATGCAACACTTCGATATGGGAGACAAATAAAATGAAGAGTTAACTTAATTATTAAGTGAACTCTTCATTTTAATTTCTCCCATTTAAAAGCATTGTGAAACATCATTTTGTTCTCACCTGCAATATTGAGTTGACAAAGACTTTTATTTAAGAGTTAAATACCTCAGTGCTTCAGTTCTTCACCTCTGTGCCCTGGGTCATAAATCTGTCCCAGCCCTGCAAATTATCAGGCCCTGCTATCTGCAGCCTGGTGATAATAATGTAAAATAAACACAGCCTTCCCTTAACTTTAAAAGGAAAATGTGACCCTGTGCTTATTTAACAAGCATTGGCATAGCCAATAGGTCTCGCCTTTTGGATCTTATAAGTGTTTAGCCATGGAGCTCATCCTGGGTGCTGTGCTGCCAAGAATTGAAGAGCTATACAAATACTACACACTGGATGTGAAAGAAAGAGTGAATAGTTTTGTGCATGAAAATAGTGTGGGGTGAGTGTGTGTAAGAAACAGCAAAAGGGCTGCACCTTAAAGAATGTGTCCATCTTCTGTGCAGCATGCTGGTACCACTGCTTTTTGCACCAGTAAAGGTAGGCAAGTAAAAAAAAGTATAAAAGGACAACTCACAGTCAACCAATCCCTACATCCTTTACTAAAACAACGTTGTAATGTCATATGAGAAGCTCAAACAAAATAAGTGTATGAGAAGCATATCAGAGGCAAAGGCTTAAAAATTGTGAATATTTTGGCATACTGTTCCCTTACTTACACAAATAAGTGGCAGCTTGTGGTAACAACTTTGTTCCATCTTTGCTGAAACTTCGTCCCTGCTGATGAAATAACCACTTTTCTACACAGCTGTATATGATGCCTGCTGAAACATGCTCCCAATACATGGGACTGCACCGAAGCACGGTGCTTGTTAAAAGAAAAAATCCGTAGCAATAATATTGCAATGGTTTTAAAAGCATTAACCAACAAAGTTGTTAGGGCAGAAACACTGAAACAGGAAACTCCCACAAGAACAGGCACCTGTAGCTAAAATCTCAGAGCTTCTAAGGTGGCACTAAAATTAACAGTATGAAAGAAGAATATGTTAAGCCTGTTATTATGCCAGCCTGGCACAGGACCATCTAAAAAAAAAAAAAATAGTACAATAAACTCCAGCATCTAACCAGCGTTCAATTTGGTGAGACCCTTTTGAATACTGGTGGCTTACGGAAGTGATGCGGGATGACACCATTCCCTAAGCGAGAGCAAGGAAAAGAAAACAAGAATTGGTAAAGCCAACGGGTACAGCACTGTCTGGCAGTCTTTTTTGTTTTTGTCATGAATATTGTTACTACTGGAAAAGTTGTTTGGTGCTTGGAGTCCAATAAAAAAAATAAGAGTGCAAGCACATTTTTGTTCTCTAAAAACACACATTATCTACTTTACAAACCATGGTTAAGAGTCTGACCTAGAAAAAACTGGTATAAAAATAAAATTTACTTCCCCGTTTTAGGCAACCATTCTAAGGCTGTGCACCATATTACTGACCTGGTTCAGGTTTGTCTCACTAGTCCCCTATGCAAATCCCTAACACGCATGCCGCTCTTACATGATTTCACAGGCACAGAAACGGCCAAAACATGCACGCAATGAGGTTACTACATTTGTGCACCTTCGTGACAAACATGGCTGTGCCAAGGTAAACAACGGCCTGCAGGGGAGTCAACGGTGGATAAAATATAGAGCTGGACTCTGGGGCATAAAATGCTGTCTAACAAAAAGAGCAAAACAATACCAGAACTGTACCTTCGACGTGCGCCTCCTATAAGCAACTCTGTCTACAGAGGACATCTGTTGGCGGGAAGATGCACACCATTTCATACCCACTCATCTGAATATGTCAAGCACAGCAACCTCGATTTGATTCTTCACCGCACCCACTCGAGCAGCTGCTGCTGAGACAATGTTTGCATTTGCAGGAATTAGTGATTTGTGACAGCTAGAATCCCATCTGGAGGTCCACTGAAATCCTCGGCTTTTGCCCAACCAAAGTGCATGAAACAGGCACATCCCGTTGGTTACTTAAATTGGAATTAAGCAGCAAATCAGGACTCATCTGGCCCCCAAACCTCAGTTCACTGCACACCCCTTCAGACCAACCAATTAAACTCGACAAATCTCATGGAATCAATCCTGCAGGTATAGAGAAAAATACAGGTTTCCCCAGAAATAAGGCCTCCTAGCAACTATCTAATGAGAACATCTTTGCAGCACCCTGCTACGCTGTGTGTGCAACATTAATATCAGCAGCTTATGTTGTAAAAGGCAACAACGTCCACCATGTCAGGAGCCCCGTCTGGAGCAGCAGTGCTTTAAACTCGACAGGACAGGCAGGAATGGGCCATACAAAAACAAAACTCTATACCCACCCCTCCAACCAATTACAAGTTTTATGATCACACTAAGATTTAACATAACATGTTCTGTACTGAGGCGGTTGGGATTACAGCACAAGCGGAGTCACATAAGAATAGGATCTGATTACATATGCAGTCACAGCAAAATAATGTTCCGTATAAATGCAAGTTAAGTGGAACGCGCAGTGCATTGAGGCAACAAATTTACATAAAATAATTGGCTGCGCACCACAGACCCCCGGCTCGTATCCTCACTAATGAAGCTGTCATTACGGACGCCAAGCATAAATATTTTACAGGGTTGGCGCATGCCTGGTTCTCCAACTTTACAGTGGGCTGGGCCGGGATATGCCTTACCCTCCCACACCATGGGGTTGTTGGGGCCACTGTGCTCCTTCAGAGAACTTGTGGATGTGGGCATTCGCCACAGGAACCCAGAAAGTAACTAACCGGACCAAACTGAGAGAAACGGAGGTCTGAGCGGGTTAGGCAGGACTGAGAGCTTTTTCTTAGCCCGCCCCATCTCAGAGAGCAGTGTCTCAGTCAGGCGAAAGTAGTCGCATGCTGAGCTTATGTTGTGAGATGCAAGGTCTCAGCTCAATGCACACTAGCTTTTTTAAGGGCATGGAAGTGGAAGGGCCAGGCAGCGGAGAGCAACGTAGGCTGAGAGATGTGCATGAGGAACGCAGCTCAATAACAAATGCACTCTGCTTGAGTCCTAAATGGAGAGGATGTGGCGTAACATAAAGAGCTGCCGACTTAGGACCTGGGGAACCATGTTCGAGTCGCGGCGTTGGCTCTCCTGTGCCTACCATAAACAATATAGATATAAATAAACAATGGCGATTTGAAACACATAAGGAATGGAAACAAAATTACAAATGCCGATCCATACTACGGCAGTAGTCGAACTCCCTTCGAGTGAACATGTACGGGATCGGGTGAACGTGTACATGAAGAAAAGCCCACATTTTAATAAAACTGCCGGAAACAAAATAAAGCTTGCATTAGACGGCACGGGATTAACTCAAAGAAAAGAAGCGCGCGCGCCTCGCACTGAAAGAGGAGGAGGCAGCAGGGGGAGGGGAGAGAGGAGGGGGCCTGCGCCTGTTTCCCTTGCGGGAGCGAGCAGGAACCATATGTTAATTAAAACCAGATGGTTTTAAAGCTCGCTCCCGCAAGGGAATCGCCAAATGTGCACGCGTTGCCATTAAAAGCAATGCAACGCGTGCACGTTTTTGGGACACAAACTGAATCGATTGCTAAAGAGCATGCGCTGCGTAGGCAAGACCTAAAAATGAGCTCAAGCCTGCAAGTTACTCTGAAGATGTCTGCGAGCTACTGGTAGCTTGCAATCGACTGGTTGGAGACAACTTGCCTAGAGGCAGTGGTATGCTACCATGCTTGCCTATTTGTCACTTTTTGTTGTGCGGTAACGGCCACTGAAAAACATTTTTCCTATCTTTGTTCTATCTGTTTAATACTAAAGCTATGGGGAGTGATTTAGAACCATTTATTAGTAAAATCTCTACTTTTAGAGAGTTGTCTTTTATCTCACTAACTCAAATCAGACTGGCTACATTGACCCGTAACATTTTGATACTGGTTTGCAATATAGAGCGTGCTATAAATCTTTTTATTTATTCAATACATCACAAAGGTAAACTGCCTTTTTGGCATTATTTCATGAAAGCAAACTGACTCAGCAGACCGTGACGTTGTAGTTTTGTGCCTGTTTGAGAAAGATGATGGGGAGAAATATGAACCCTCGCTCAGCTTGTCCAGAGGAAAAGTAAATTTGGCTCAGTTGAGCGAGTGGACTTTGCCTCTACTCCAACAGAGCAACAGTATGCTTGGTGATGGCTGTAACAGCAATATTCTGGCCTGTTTTTACCAAACATCAGGTCCAACATCTCTGTCTGTTGACAGAATATTCACCACGGCTAGCGTTACGCTCAAGGTGAAAAAGTAAAAGTGGTCAGACTCCATGAGGAACTGCATCTAAAGTTTCTGCCAAGATACTGACTGTGGGTGTTATTGAAGAGTCCTGTAGGCCTAGAAATAGGAGTCACTCCTCTGCTCAAAACAGGGACTACTGACTTATGTTTTCTGATTTTATGTGGGTAAAAGTTAATTCTAAAAGGTCACTAAAATGGTTGCATACCCAATCCCTGAAGATAATAAACTCATTAAACAGATGAGCACTACACCATCATCAGTACCATTAACTTCACAAAAAGGCTCTATCAGTTATTCCTTGTGCAAAGAGCAAAGGAGAGGTCCGTACTCATAAATCCCAAGGAGGGATAAAATGCTGACTTGCAAATTTAATTTGAAGATGGATCATGCAACTTTCCAGAGGTTGGTGATATGCGTAGTTATTTTGATGAGCTAGTTATCTACTGATAGAACCTGTGTATGGACAATGCTGCTCATGGAACATTTTTCAGGCACTCTGGAACTTTATAGGTCCTTTCGCTGCTTTTCTGTATTCCATCCATCTTCGATTGTAGCTCTCCTCCGACTAGTTCACCCAGTGTCCAGCTTCGTTTTCTGTTTCCATCAGTGCAGCAGATGCTTTTAGAAAGACCAGAGATTCTGATTTTATAGATTACACTTCTTTGCAGATTTAACAAAAGATTTTAGGAATTATTGCTGATATCAGAACATCATCAAAGTGTATGTGCTGTGCTCAGCAAAGACTCAGAGAGTATGTGCTATGTTCCGCGAAAACTCAAAGAGTATGCGCCATATCAGGAGATTTTGGATAAACTTTTGCTTGAGGTGCCCCCGACTTCTGCCAGCGAGTCCTGGGCAGCTGGTACTCTGAAAACACTTTCTTTGGCATGAGAGGAATAGACACATCACTGATTATTGGCAGAGCAATTGAACTTCGGTGCTGTACTCTTGGTAAATAAAAATACCCTGTTGTAGTGCGATATGCACTCATATATATTGGGATCATGTGATGACCTTTGACTACCAGTGTCTTAATTGACTCTCTGTGTTTTAACTTACTCCATCTTGAATGTACAACATCATTTTTTGTGCACTTGCATCTTGACTTGTGATTTAATTTCGTGTCTCCATACTGCTTCAGAGTAGGAGTGTTTACTTATTAGTCAGCACAGAGCAAAACAGCCTTGCCTGGAACAGAACGTGTGGGATGTGCGTTTGAAAGCATGAGAGAGGAAATATGTGGAATGTACTTCTCTGTCTCGGAGTGTAGTGCTGTAGGCAGTGGTGCACAAATGTGCATTATGTTGTACATTGGGAAATAAAGTTTTGACTAATGACTTTAACTTGCTCTAACTCCTTCTTGATTTCTGACTCTGTCTGGCCTGGGTTCTGTACGCACAAGCAGGCCCCCGGGTTACTCACAGTTATTCAGGTTATTTGCGTTCAAGATTGTTTTCCTCTTTGAGGGTGTTTATTGTACTTTTTGAGATGTTTTCTACTTTCTCGAGCCTTACCAAGATAAGGGACTGGAACATGTAGCTTGGGACGCGCAAGGAGAATGCGTGAGGAATCCTATGCCTTGGAATACTTGCAGGAGCCTAGCCAGATCTGGTGAGTTTCCTTGACGTAGAGGGTGTCTTCTCAAAACTTCTCGTGCACTGAGAATATTATAACAAGCATTGGCATAGCCAATAGGTCTCGCCTTTGGCACCTTATAAGTATTTAGCCATGCAGCAAAGTGTAGAGCTGATTAACACGATTATACAGTGCGTTTGGAAAATTAAGGACATATCTATATACATCGCTTTTGCCGAATCATCACCTATAGACATATTATTCTGTGTACATATATTAGTGAGGAACTGAGACAACCTAATATCATGTAATCAATTATACCTGCATATCAATCTCCACAATTGGATTAACGTGGCCGTTGTCTGCCCTGTGAGAAACTGTCCCCTCACGCTCCCCCGTCTCTTTGCCAATTAGATAATGCTGAAACAAGCTCCAAAAGCTTTTGGGTCAGTTTGGAACAATGCTGTTTGAAGTGCCATTTTCAACATTTTCAAAGATTGTAAAGTATCATTACAGTGTCAGTTTTACTGTTCACAATACCTCGATAAGTAAAGCACCACTACCAAATTTGATATTGCCGTGTTTGTCAAAGCTGTGGTAGATAAAAGATCTGAGGTGGCAGTGGTTGCATTAGAAAAAATAATGCTTATAAAACATACATTCAAACTTGCTTAGGCTCCTGTTTGTAAATGTTACACAATTACTTTCTTTTTACTGCAGTGCAGATACAACAATGGGAACTTGTGGTTAACCAGAAAAATTATTAATGCAGCCTAACATATCCTTACTGAGAATGTGGGTCTTTGGTGGCGTGACTTGCACGCGCATGGCGGCAGTCGCATAGGAGACGAGCTCCGGTGCCGTCTGACCTGTGGGGAAATTATTCGTACTTCCTCCTCCATGGGCACCTGAACCCCAGTGTCTGGGAGGAGTGGTGGCGAAGCCTAGCTCCCCTGGATGATGGAAGGGGGCCCCCCTATACGGAGCAGATGGCGAGAACAGCCAGTCCCGGGTGAAAACCAAAATGGTGGGTGCAACGCCGGGCCGGTGGTGACTAGCTCAGCCCGGTGCAGGAGAGTGGCGGCCGGAGAGAATCGCCCACAGTGAGCAATGTTGAGCAGAGCAGGAAGTGTGTCCCCCCCCTTTTTAGCGTGGACGGCAGGGAGCGCCGAGGCTGGTACCGAGGTCCGCCTAAGCTGGCTGCAACACTGAGGTAAAAAAAAGTAAGCAAATAAATGTCGGCCGCACGCTCTCAGTATGCCAAGCCTCCCGAACCACGCGGGAAGTGCCCGAACAAGGACCTTCCCTCCAGCCAGTAAACAATACCGTTGTAAACATGAAGGAGGGCGTCCCTCCAGGGACCCCGGGAGCGAGAGAGGAAGTAGGTCGAGCAGAGCAGGGGGTGCGAGAGGCGGAATGAAGAGTTGCTGCTAGCCATTGTGAAACCGAAAGCAGGCATGGTGGGCTAAAAATAAAACAAGCGCGGCCACGCTAATTACAAACAGATGGCCCCTGCGCACCGCTGCTCGCTCCCGCAAGGTGGATGCCGCCACACGCACGAGTGTCTGAAAAGTGCAGACCGATTCCAAAAGGTCATCTCCTAGAGCAGCGCATGCGCGCTGCGCTAGCCTCGACCTAAAAACTAGGGTTTCTTGGCTCTTAGACGGGATCTCTCCTGAGAGGTGGACACATCTGCTCAGTGTTGCATTTTCTCTCTTGAGGACTCTCTTGACCCTAGAACTGTTATCTGGGACCCCCAGTCTTGGGAGGGTTAAGATAAAGATATTGCAGCCAGTGAGGTATTTTCTCTGATCATTGATATCGAGTTATATGTATAGACATATATAGTTATCTTTACATGTGATATTGGTCGGTGTGCACATTAATTTATTATTTGCTTGTTTTCTATTCTCTTGCATTTCACTTGTAAATGTTTCATTATTATCTGACGTGTAAGTGTTCATGTTTTGCATGTGTTTTATCATAATCTGCTTGTGTTTTATCTCATGCATTTGAACTTGAGAGTGTATTATTATTTGCTTGCACATTTATATACATCTGTATATATTTGCATGGTGTCTTACCTTATTCATTTGACATCTGGGAAAGTCTTTCTGTTAGAGAGTGTTGCATTAATAAAACCCCACACTTTATTTTGAAACTGTCTTTTGATGTGCCTCATTTCATGAGTGTGGAGCCCCCTTTCCATGTCATTTCTCTTGCTTTACTGAGTGCCTCTGTTTGGAAGCGCTGAATTTTATTTATTTGGGAGTGTAAAGCAAGACATTTTGGTACCAGGTGTGGGGTGCAGTATGAGTTTAAAAGGAAAAAAGGAATACTGTTTTCCAAAAGACAATGTTTTCAGTTGCAGATTCCCAGATGCCAACTGAGCTATTAGGGTGAGAAGATGCCTCTTATGCATATTTAACAGACTAGGGGCAAGCACAGATATTTAAATGTTTGCAGAAAATTTCCTTTGAAAAGGGAAAAAGAGCTTAGCACTTCAGGGAGAAAAAGTTGAATACTTTTCAGTGCTTTTCGCAGGATGTATGAAAAATGTGCGCAGTTAGAAAAAGAACGTAATCAAATAGCATATACAGCAGGAGTTGGTTGAAGTTAAAAAGAATTAGGATATGTTGATGTGTGAAAACAAATTGTTAAAAGAGAAACTGGAAATGTACCAGACAGAGCAAAGGTGAGATGCCGTGTGTGTGATGCAGTATAAATTATGAGACTTTTCACATAGCCAGGGTTAGTCATGAGAAAGGAATGCTGTTCAGCGAAGGCTGCAGGTTAATTCACAATGCCCACCTGAGATATTAATTAATTCTCTAGAGGACTTTACTCTATAAAAGAATAATGGCATTTTGGACAGATTCCAGCAGAAACCAGGGGAGGCTTTGCTCATGTGGATTGTGCGTTTATTTGAGTTAGGGGCCTCTGACGTGATGTTAAACCAAGAAATAGCTGCAAAGTTTTGTGCACTCAGCGTTAACTCCAATGTGCAGGAACACTTTAGAAATTACAAAGATAAGCAAATCAGCCTGTTACAATAAGTGGTTGCTGGGTGCAGTCACAAATTAGACTGGCCAGTAAATGACAAACCTTGGTTTACATTGAAAGATGCTATGCAGAGACTTAAGGCAGAAATGAGCAAAAATGCTATTTTCAAACATGATTTTGAGTGGGGAGAGCAGCCTCAAAGTGCTTTTGAGTTGCCAAAAGAGGCTGTACAACATGCTTTAGATGTGTGGCCCATACAGAAAGGAGACATTGAGTTACATGTTACAGTTTAGGGGCAGTATGCCTATTGGAGTATGTGGGAAAAACAAGGAAAGGAGAGGGTGCTCCTGGGCTTTTGGATTAAAACATTGCGAGATGCTGGAGAGTGGTTTACGCCCTTTGAAAAACAGTTGCTGGTGTTTCACTGCATGCTGACAGACACTGGGCAGATACAGTTGCTTTTGTGTTACTGTACTCTGATAGACACTGGGCAGATGACAATAAGGCACAATGTGATTTTGAGACTTGAAATTTCTTTAATGCAATGGGTGATGAGTTCCCCTAAGTCACACAGAACAGGGCATGCACTAGAAGAAAATGTGATAAGTGGAAGTGGTACATACAGGCAGAAACTGCAGTGTGGCATGAGCAGGTGGTGCAGGTCCCAGTGGAAAACACAGGGGTGTTACAGGATGTGTCTCAGCTATAGGAGTCCCCTGTGAAGTGGAGTAAGGAGGTGTGGAAAGAAATTTGGGAAATGTTACCGCAAAGCACAGTCACTGTGCATCATGTATACGCTCACTGTCCTACCACTTCACTACAATGCTGCTATAAATCCCTTCGAGACAAAAAAGTCAAAACCTTGGAGACAGAGGTGACACAGCATTCTGATGTGGTGGGAATGGCTAAGTGGCCACATCAAAAATGTGGACACCTGGGAGAGAAAGTCACTAATAGGTGGGCACATTCCCCTAGACCTGATTAAAACTGTAATTCCTATTAGTTAGCATGCACAACATAGACCAGTCCCACAGGCGGTGAGTGGTCAGTTGGAGAGAGGAAGGGGACTGCCCCAGCCCTTCTTACTGTGCGAGAAGAAGGAGGTTTTGACTCCACTAACAAGAACCCAGAGGCCAAAGTGTGGGTAGAATCCCCAAATCATTCCCCAGAACCAGCAGACACCATTGTCGACAAAACTTTGTCATCAGATCAAAGACAGGAAAAGGAGAACATGTTCTTTCTGAAAAACTTTATTTGCGAGAAGAGTGATACTTATTTCTTTTCTAGGTCATACTGCGGAGTGTCGGTGCTTTGGATATTCTTCCTCGGCGTATGGGTGCCTGTGTCTGGGTGGGGCCGTGGGGGTGCGAGAGCCCCCAACCCTTACGTGACCACCTGACAGCACAGACTGACGCCTTGGCTAATGCCCGTTTCATCAAAAACCAAGATGATGTAGCACAGACTGTTTTCAACAGTGTTTCACATTTAAATGTGCTCAAATGAGACTGATTCTGAAAATGAAATATGAGTCCAGCCTGTTAAAAATGGTGATTCCAAGCGTACTTTTTGAATGACAAATGTGAAAGGATATCGTTTTAAAAATAACAGGAGGTCAGTGTACACTCACACGGTTAGGACTGATGGTGCACTGCATACCCATAGTACAAAAGAAACTGTTCAGCTTGATGAACATGTTTGATTCTGTTTGTGTATTCATCACACATTTATTTCTGTGGCTGAGTTATTAGATATATATGAGTTATTTTAGGTGGAACAATAATAGTAATATGTGTCATGATTTTATGATGTTACTGTTTTAATATGTGCCTAACTTGATATTCATGCTTTCACTCAAAAAGTTGATTTTCGATAGGTATGTTATGGTAGTCAAAGGTCATGGGGTGGAGTGTAGTGCTATATGCACTCCTATGTATTGGGATCATGTGATGACCTTTGACTCTAACTCCATATTTGCATGTTGTTTTACATGATTCATTTGATATCTGGGAAAGTCTTTCTGTTAGACAGTGTTGCATTATTAAAACCCCACGCTTTATTTTGAAACTGTCCTTTGATGTGCCTCATTTCATGAGTGTGAAGCCCCCTTTCCAAGTGCCTTCTCTTGCTTTACCAAGTGCCTCTGCTTGGGAGTGCTAAATTTATTTTATTTGGGAGTGTAAAGCAAGACATCTGTATCGTTTGTAAAGGGCTTGCATTAAGGGATAAGTGACTAGTGCTGGTTAGAATTGGTGACCGGTATGGACTGCCTGTGGGGTTTTCAACTAAAGGAAATCTTTTTGACGCATTCATCAACAAAGGGGACATTGTTGCATCAGCCTCCAATACAATGTTGAAGAACTTCAATAAGATTCTTACTATGTCCAGGAGCCAATATATCTTTGATTCCATAAATCTGACTACTGTGCCCTTGTAAGTATCCTTTGGTAGAGTGTTGGTTATGGGAGCTCTAGAAGCGAAATTGTGGTTTTAACAAGTTAGAATGAGATGCCATCTGAAATGACATCTGGAGGTCCTCCCTTCCTCCGTGGGCCTCCTCACTCCAGATTAGGCTTCTCCTGCCCTAATCGGTCCTTGTCAGCCTTTTTGCATTCCACCACCAGTCTCTTTTAGGTGTTTGTTGCATTTTTCTATCACCGTGCCATTTCCGTTTCCCGCCATCCACTTCCCGCAAACCCGCGTCCCGCCGCCTGCCTCCCCTGCATCCCTCCCAGGACCAACTTAATGGAGGCTGTAGCGCTGCCCCATTGAGCAGATCCTCATGCGCCCCCACTGATTACTAGTGCCCCCTTCCTCCGTGGGCCTCCTCACTCTGGTCAGCTGATAGGGTTGCTCCTGCAGTAATCAGTCCTTGGCAGCCTGCTTGGCATTCCAGCGCCAGGCTCTTTTAGCTGTTTGCTGCATTTTTCTGTTGTAACCGTGCTGTTTCCATTTCCCACCACCCGCTTCCCGCCATCTGCCTTCCCTGTACCCCTCCCAGGATCTACCTAATGGGGGGCCGCAGTTCGGCGGCGCCGTTGATGCGCCAAAGGCAAGCCCCCCGGTACCCATCTAGACCCATCCGTGCCTGGACCACGATCAGCGCCAGGAACCCTGGCCATCCGGGCAGCCACAGGTACTCCATCGCAGATCTCTGAGCCTTGGAAC
This sequence comes from Calotriton arnoldi, assembly GCA_963921515.1. NCBI lineage: Eukaryota > Metazoa > Chordata > Amphibia > Caudata > Salamandridae > Calotriton > Calotriton arnoldi. The sequence continues at coordinate 3,347,692 of CAWUFW010000679.1, forward strand.
CCGGACGAATCAACAACTTCTGCCTAGCATTTCCACACTCCATAGCAGGACCATTCACCTGCCACCACTGTCTCTTCACCTGAAACCTAGAACCACCTACCTACGCCACTCCCACCCCACCGACTAACACCACCCCGGAAACACTCTGACGCCTCCTGATCAATGCCAGATCGCTCTGCAAACACACCACTGTAGTTTGGGACACCATCTCCACCCTCGCCTCCGACATAACCTTCATCACAGAAACCTGGCTTAACCTATCTTCGGCCCCCAAACATCACCACTGCGACGCCTAACGGCTACAAGATGACACACCGAGACCACACCAACAAACACGGAGGTGGCATCACCATCATCCACAAAAAATCAATCTCTGCACTACCACTGAAGACGACACCACACTAATCATGGAACACCTTCATTTCCAACTCCACACCAACAACAAGACAACCATCAAAGGCACCCTCGCCTATAGACCCCAGGACCACACATTGACCCTTGCGACACCATCACAGAGTTCATCGCCCCACATGCTATTGAATCCAAGCACTACATCTTCCTCGGTGACCTCAACTTCCACCTGGATGGCCCCACAGACACACACTCTGCCAATTTCCAAATGGACAACATTGGCTTCGCCCAGCTGGTTACAGATCCCTCATAGAGCAGGACAGACACTGGACCCGATCTTCACGTCCATCAACAGAGTCAAATACAGCCACACCATGGAACTCACCAGGGCCGACCACTCCATCGTCCACTTCACAGTCACAGGATCAACCTGGACCACCCCAAGCCTCTCAGCACCTCCTTCTGCAGCTGGAGCAAAGTGACACAGACCCAATGGATGGATGCCCTCAACACCACCCAGCATGACACCGCAACCAACCTGGAACAGGCAGTCAAGAACTTCACCACCTAGATCCCCAATGCCGCTGACCAAGTTGCCCTCATCAAACCAGCTAAAACCTGCAGAGCCACCAATCAAGCCAGATGGCACACTCCGAAACTGAGGACAATAAAACGCAACTGTAAACAACTAGAGAGAAGATGGTGCACAAGCAAAGACGATACGGACCGAGCCAGCTTCAAGTCAGCCCTCAACAAATACCACCAACAACTCGAAGAAGCGAAAAAGGGGCTCTTGTTGACCATATCAAGGCAAGCACCAACCACACCAAGGAACTCTTCACCATTATCAGAGAGTACTCCTGCCCAATATCCACTGACAACACGATCCCTCGCTCACAGGAACTCTGCAATGATCTAGCAAATCATTTCCACAACAAGATATCCATCATCTACAGAAACTTCAAGCCCCCAATCCGGCGACCTCCTCAGCCTCCTTACTCCAACGGAAGCCTCCTCTGACCGACATCTCGCCGCATGGGAACAGCTCACCACTCCGGACACCACAGCCTGCATGAACTCCATCCACTTAGGAGCACCCACTGACCCCTGCCCCCACCGCTTCTTCAACATAGGAAGCAACGAGATCAGCCACCAACTCACCACCATCCTCAACACATCCATCGTCACAGCCACCTTTCCCAATGCATGGAAACATGCAGAGGTCGGACCTATCCTAAAAAAAAACATCCACAAAACCCAGCGAACTCCGGAACTAACGACCCATCTTGCTGCTCCTATTTCCTGCCAACGTCCTGGAGAAGGCCATCAACCGACAGCTCACTGAACACCTGGAGCAAAACAGCCTGCTAGACGCCTTTCAATCCAGTTTACGGCCCAACCACAACACCGAGACTGCCCTGATCGCCACCATGGATGACATCTGCACCCTACTCGACAGGAGAATCAGCGTCCCACATCCTTCTTGACCTCTCTGCGTCCTTCGACACCATATCCCACCACACACTCATCAAGAGACTGCGCCAGATTGGAATCAAGGGAGACACCCTCAGATGGATGACATCATTCCTCATGGTCTGCCTACCCCCCCTTCACCTCCGAACCCACCTGCACCATCTGTGACGTCCTTCAAGGCTCATCTCTCAGCCCCACCCTCTTCAACACCTACATGGCACCTCTTGCTGACATCGTCAGAACCCATGACATCAACATCATATCCTACGCCGATGACACACAGCTCATACTGTCACTCTCAGCAGACCCCTCCACAACCAAGACCAACTTCCACAACTGCATGAAGAACTTCGCAGCCTGGATGAAGGACAATTGCCTAAAGCTCAACACGGACAAAACCGAAGTGCTGATCTTTGGCAACCACGCCTCTCTTTGGAATGACACCTGATGGCCTGCAGAACTTGGACCCACCCCCACACCAAAAGACCACGCCCGCAACCTCGGCATCATCCTGGACAGCAACCTCACCATGAAACAACAGATCAACACAGTCTCCTCTGCCTGCAATAGCAGTCTCCGCATGCTCCGAACAATCTTCAAATTTCTCCCCATGAACACGAGAAAAACAATCAAGCAAGCCTTAATCACCAGCCGTCTGGACTACGACAACGCACTGTACGTTGGAACTACCACCTAACTCATGAGAAGGCTCCAGACGATACAGAATTTAGCTGCCAGATTGGTCCTCAACCTGCCCAAATGGACCCACATCACCCCACACATGAGGAACCTCTACTGGCTCCCCGTCCAGAAGAGATGCCAGTTCAAACTACTGACGCACACTTGCAAAGCCCTCCACAACCAAGGACCAGCCTACATGAACCACTGTCTGAACTTCCACCACTTCCACCACCTCCGAACATCACCCTCGCTGACAGACTTCAGGAAGAGACTCAAGACCTGGCTCTACGAGTAAGACCAGCGACCCAGTGCCTGGATACCCTCATGGGTGATAACCCGCGCTCTACAAGCAGCCGCGGTCCATGCAGGTAACAGCAGTGGGGTGGTGGGGCCGGGTAAGGGGGGATGTCGAGGGACGATGCTGAGGTAAAATTAATTATTTATTTAATTTTCCCTCACCATCGTCCCTCGAAATCCCCCCTTACCCGGCCCCACCGCTGTTACCTGCACGGACCGCAGCTGTCTACAAGTACTGATTGATTATGTAAGTGCCATGTATTCAACAGTGCCACATATTCAATTTAGAATTTCGATCTGCACAATGTTCATCTCAATGTCTAATACCTTCCAGATTATGCTCGCACACTATTTTGAAGAATTGTGTTGCTTGTGTGTTTAAGAGAATGCGAGTTTGGCCTCTGACATTTTATTTGCGCAGTATTGATATGCATGGTTCTTATGTTCCGGTCCCTCCTTTACTTTAGCAAGAAGCTTTGTACTAGCCTTGTTCCCACAATGACCCTTGATGACTTTTAAGAAACCAAAGTGTAATCAATGTGGGATGAATATGGCCTTCCCCTTGGTTTGCAGCAGGGCTCCTAAAAGTAAAATTCTTTCTTGACTTCACACACTGGAAATATTAGGAAGAATCTCTCAGAAGATCAACAATTTTCTGCATTTTTAAAACTTAGTGCCACAATATTTCTCTTTTTCTTTTATATTCCTATGAGTTATACAGGTATACCCTGGAGGTGTGTCTCATTGCCTTCAGGACTTCTGCTTGAAAAGTATATTTGTTTCTAGTATCGCTCCTCTAAAAACCTTCTTTTCCAGGGTACTTCTAAATCATCCTAGGAAAAATGCCGCACGGACCCCTCCTCTGCCTGAGATTTGCTCAAGTGAAGGTTGTCAATGGGTGTACAGCCAAAGAATGCATCTATTATTGATAACAATAAAAAAATTGATCCGGTAGTTTCCGGTGCTAGGAACTGGCACTTAATTGTCAACACCAGTGCTTGTGACAGTCTGCCACATGGTGGCGCTGTCTGGCCAATTTAGAGATTACCACAACAATATTAAATTATTAATTTAATATACATTAAAAATTACTATTACCTGTCTCCCAACCCATTCTTTTAGCTTTAGGGGCGTGGAATAGTCCAAACTGTCTCACTTGTAGGAGTGTGATGGTTAGTAGTTGTGTTGGCAGTATACCAAGGGCAATGTGTGGTGCAAGCTGCAGTGACCTCCTGACGAGGGCCCTGCCACTTATTTATTTACAAATTAAGCACTGAAGTACGCAGATTAAAGTCCGCCCCAACCACCCTGGAGGAGGCCTCGCCATCGTCCACAAAAATTCCCTCCGACTGACAACCTCCATCCTGAACGACTCCTCGCCCCTTATGGAACACATCCACTTCCAGATCCAAGTCAATCCCAGAACAACTCTACGCGGAACTCTCGCCTACAGACCTCCCGGACCCCGCACCCCATTCACTAATACCATCGCAGACCATATCGCACCCCACGCCCTCACCTCCACGGACTACGGACTACTCAGAGACCTACATTTTCACCTCAACAACCGCAGCGACCCCAACTCCACCGCCCTCCTAGACAACCTCGCCAATATCAGCCTGAAGCAACTCGTCACCATCCCCCCCACAAGTCAGGACTCGTCCTTGACCCCATCTTCGCCGGAGGACTCAACATTCGCTTTAGCAACACCACGCAACCCCTCTGGACGGACCAACACTGCATCCACTTCTCCTTCTCCAAACCCACTGCACACAAACCAACGCCATGCCCCCGCGCAGAAACTGGAGCAAGATCACCGAAGAGCACCTCACCTCTGCCCTCAGATGCACCCCTCCCCTGCCACGACCGACGATAACTCTGCAGCCAACGAATTCCACAAATGGATCGCTGACTGCGCCAACACGCTCGCATCCCTCCAGAACTCTGACAGACAGCACAGCACGAAAGTCACCTGGCTCACCACGGACCTCCGAGAATCCAAACGCTCATGCCGATGACTCGAGAAAGCATGGAGGAACAGCAAAACTCCAGAAGCACACACCGCCTACAGGACCGCCACCACAGCACACCACCAACTCGTCAGATCTACAAAGAGGAACTTCTTTTAGGACAGAATCCTCTCCAACTCCCACAACACCAAGGAACTCTTCAACATCATACAAGAATTCACCAGACTACCCCAGCAAAACCTCTGACGTCCCTCCCTCCCAGGACCTCTGCAACAAACTTGGCGCCTTCTTCCACCACAAGATCAGGGCAGTCTATGACAACTACGACGAACATGACCAAGGCACCGACCCTACTCCCTCCACCAACAATGCCACCCAGCCGACCATCCTCACCTGGACCCCTGTCACCACAGAAGACACCGCAAAGACCATGAGGAGCATACACTCCAGAGCACCACCGCCCCTGCCCGCCAGACATCTTCCACAGGGCCGCCTCCGCCATTGCACCAGAACTACGACGGACAATCAATTGCACCCTCGAAACAGGCACGTTCCCCGACTGGAAACGCGCAGAAGTGAAACCCCTCCTCAAAAAGCCCTCCGCAGACCCGACGGACCTCAAGAACTACAGGCCCATCTCTCTCCTTCCCTTGGCCACCAAAGTCACCGAGAAGATTGTCAACATCCAGCTAACAAACTTCATAGAATCCAACGACATCCTCAACACTTCTCAATCCGGCTTCCGTAGCAACCACAGCACCAAGACCAGGGGCGGTTCCTTTATATGGGCGATGGGGGTACGCCCCCTTTAGTTTTTTGCCCCAAATTGTTTTGCTTTGAACTTTAATGCAATGAGCCATTAAAAATAAAAAAAGGAACACACATACAAAGTCTGTTGCCAATCACTATTAAGCAATCAAGACGATTGCTTACTCTTGAAAACACATTGGTGCACTGCTGCATGTCACCTGATGAAATACCGATGGCCATTCTCAGCCTTTTCCCTGGGGCTGCAACTGATTGCAGAGCTGACAATTTCACAGCCCTGAGGTCTGTGATGTCATCAGCTCAGCAAAGCAATAGCCTCCTTGCCTAAGCTCCACCCCTTGATGACATTTTGTTAAAGTTAGTGGCGGGGGCTTCACGTCAGTCAAAGACTGTAACTAGGCTTCCCACCCTTCCCCATCTCATCACACAGTGTGGTGGGATTAACGGCCCCACCCCACTCTGTGACGAGAGGGAAAAGGGTGGGGTTAGAGACTGCAGCCAGAAAGTTGATCCCTGGATTTTGCGCAGTGTGTCAGTTAAGCCTGGGCGTAGTTCGCGAAGTAGCGCTACGCGAAGCTACGCAAAGTGCAGTTCGCACTACGCGAGCTACGCGTAGCACTACGCGAACTGCGTAGTGCACTGTTCGCAATGATTGCACAGTGCCGGATGCTTGTCTGCACTGTGCAATCATTGAAAGCGGCATCTTGCACAGTGCGAGCTGTCTTTTACTGCCGCTCGAGTAGATTTTTACTCGAGCGGCAGCTTTCTCAACGCGGACTGGTAGTTTCTCATCGCGAGCGGTCGCAAGCATACGCGACCACTCGCAATGAGAAACCTGACCTCCCCGCGTTGAGAATCTCGCCGGGAGGTTTATTTTCCATGCTCGCGATCGGCAACGCATGAGTTTTGATGAGACACTACGCAAAATCCAGGTCACACCTTCCCGCGCTGAAAGTGAGTCTGGAGTCTCTGGACAGACATTGGAGAAGAGTGCGCGCCATCATGGATTTTGGGTAAACAGGAAACAATGTCATTGTAAGCCCGTCGCGCACCTCCTCAGTGCCTGTTTCAGTCAACTGTGCTGGCTTATCCCAGACCTCGAGAGAAGGGAAAGTTATAAATCCCACTACTGGCCTCCTCGTGAGCACTAGTGTCAGTGCCACCTCTTTTGTGCGTGCGACTGTGTGTGTGTGTGTGCGTGTGTATGCATCTTTGTATGCGTTTGTCTTTGTGTATGTGCGACTTTGTATGTGCGAGTGTATGCATCTTTGTATGCTTTTGTCTTTGTGTATGTGCGACTTTGTATGTGCGAGTGTATGCATCTTTGTATGCTTTTGTCTTTGTGTATGTGAGTGTGTATGCATCTTTGTATGCTTTTGTCTTTGTGTACGTGCGACTGTGTGTGTATGCTTCTTTGTATGCTTTTGTCTTTGTGTACGTGCGACTGTGTGTATGTGCGTGTGTATGCATCTTTGTATGCTTTTGTCTTTGTGTATGTGCGTGTGTATGCATCTTTGTATGCTTTTGTCTTTGTGTACGTGCGACTTTGTATGTGCGAGTGTATGCATCTTTGTATGCTTTTGTCTTTGTGTATGTGAGTGTGTATGCATCTTTGTATGCTTTTGTCTTTGTGTACGTGCGACTGTGTGTGTATGCATCTTTGTATGCTTTTGTCTTTGTGTACGTGCGACTGTGTGTGTGTGCGTGTGTATGCATCTTTGTATGCTTTTGTCTTTGTGTATGTGCGACTTTGTATGTGCGAGTGTATGCATCTTTGTATGCTTTTGTCTTTGTGTATGTGAGTGTGTATGCATCTTTGTATGCTTTTGTCTTTGTGTACGTGCGACTGTGTGTGTATGCTTCTTTGTATGCTTTTGTCTTTGTGTACGTGCGACTGTGTGTATGTGCGTGTGTATGCATCTTTGTATGCTTTTGTCTTTGTGTATGTGCGTGTGTATGCATCTTTGTATGCTTTTGTCTTTGTGTACGTGCGACTTTGTATGTGCGAGTGTATGCATCTTTGTATGCTTTTGTCTTTGTGTATGTGAGTGTGTATGCATCTTTGTATGCTTTTGTCTTTGTGTACGTGCGACTGTGTGTGTATGCATCTTTGTATGCTTTTGTCTTTGTGTACGTGCGACTGTGTGTGTGTGCGTGTGTATGCATCTTTGTATGCTTTTGTCTTTGTGTATGTGCGACTTTGTATGTGCGAGTGTATGCATCTTTGTATGCTTTTGTCTTTGTGTATGTGCGACTTTGTATGTGCGAGTGTATGCATCTTTGTATGCTTTTGTCTTTGTGTATGTGAGTGTGTATGCATCTTTGTATGCTTTTGTCTTTGTGTACGTGCGACTGTGTGTGTATGCATCTTTGTATGCTTTTGTCTTTGTGTACGTGCGACTGTGTGTATGTGCGTGTGTATGCATCCTTGTATGCTTTTGTCTTTGTGTATGTGCGTGTGTATGCATCTTTGTATGCTTTTGTCTTTGTGTACGTGCGACTTTGTATGTGCGAGTGTATGCATCTTTGTATGCTTTTGTGTATGTGCGTGTGTATGCATCTTTGTATGCTTTTGTCTTTGTGTATGTGCGTGTGTATGCATCTTTGCATAATTGACCGGGTGTTAAAGTGTGTGTGTGCGTGTAATTAGGAGGCCAGCCTGCCTGAGATGTATTCGCCGGTGGTTGGCAGGAGTGGCCATCTGTTGAGTCTCTGCAGTGATGTCCCGAGGTGCATTCCATATCTCCCTCCGCATCAATAAGCGGCCCGCTTGGAATGGGAGGCTTGGCTCGCGCTCCCTCTGACCTGCATTGACTACAGTCAATGACAGCAAGGTCAGGGAGAAGGCCTGTCTGTAAAGTGGAGTCTGGCACCAGATGAAGGCAGGGGAAACACAGCCATCACCTGCAATGTCTGCTGAGTGCATGCATCTGTTTTGTCTCATTAAACGTTAGATGGATTCAACAGTGCACGGGTATTATGACGTACATTACTGTTTAGCTTGGGCCTGTGTGTGGTGCCCCGTTGGCTGGACTAGATGTTATTGATTGTAAAGCCTGCAAAACATGTAAGGAAAAGGGGAAAGACGATGCACTGTGGGGGAGTGGGTTGTGTGAGGTTTAAAATAATAATTACTGACATTTTAGATATATTTACTTTAAACTTCTGAGGTTTCACCAAGTCAGGGTAAGTGTTATATTAAAAAGTTGCTGCTTTAGTACGAGAAACATTTGACACAGTTGGCCAGACAGCCCAAAATGCTAATAAAAGGCCTTTCTCTTGCATGTGATCAGAAAAGGGGTACACATCATTTTACATTTCACAAGACAGGCCCATCTTTGTCCCCCACTACTTGTTGAGGAAACTGGGATCTGTACTATGACTATTGTACATCTGGGAAATACTTGGCATGTGCACCAAATGTCTTACCATATGCTCAAAACAGGAATTTCTTCATAAAATTTGCACCAACTGAAGAAAAATGTAATATGTGGATGTGTAATAATCAAGATAGGTCATGTAACTTTAATAATAGTTAGGTATATAATTAATAGAAATACGAATGCGGCTGGCGCAAATGGGGTTCGGCAAACCAATTTTTGATCAGGTGCAAGTTATCTGTGGCACTGCCTCGGAGTATTAGTGGCAGAAGAAGGTTGTGTATTCAGGAAATTTGGCCACATTAATGCAGTAGCATATGTTTTTTTATTTTTTCGACTTAAAATGTGGCAGAGTTGTGCTTGCAATGAAAAATAAGCACAAAATTAAATACTGCACTGAGTAGCATGAGCAAGAGGCAGCAACCTCTAGTCTGCTCCCCATTGTTGATGGCACTGTAAACAAACAGTGCTTTTTAGCTTCGAGGCACTTGCTGCGCTACGCCTCACCACTTCTAAAGCCCACCAGCCACCACTGACCAAGACCGCCCTCCTAGCCGCCACGGACGAGATCCGCACACTCCTTGACCAAGGCCACACTGCAGCCCTCACTCTACTAGACCTCTCAGCAGCCTTCAACACCGTCTCCCACCGCACACTAGACACCAGACTCCACGACGCCGGCATACAGGGAACTGCTCTAGACTGGATCTGCTCCTTCCTTGCTGGCCGAACCCAAAGAATAAGACTCCCGCCCTTCCTCTCCGAATCCACATCGATCAGATGCGGAGTACGCCAAGGATCCTCCCTCAGCCCGACACTCTTCAACATCTACATGGCCCCCCACGCAACCATTGTCAGAAAACACAGACTCAGCATAGTATCCTACACAGACGACACCCAGCTCATCCTCTCCCTCACCAAGGAAGGAATGAAGGACGTTGCATCCTGGAACTCAACTCGGAGAAAACGAAAGTCCTCATCCTCGGATCCACCACCTCCACGTGGGACAACACCTGGTGGACCCCTGCCCTCGGCAACCCTCCCACACCCACGAACCATGCCCGCAACCTCGGCATCATACTCGACTCCACCCTCACCATGAACCGATAGATCAACGCCGTATCCTCCACATGCTTCAACACCCTCTGCATACTCTGCAAGACCTTCAAATGGATCGCCCCAAATCCAGGAAGACCGTCACCCACGCACTCATCATCAGCAAGCTGGACTACGGAAACGCCCTCGATGCCGGAATCAACAAAGCTCTACTCCACAAACTCCAGAACATCCAGAATGCTGCAGCCAGACTCGTCCTCAGCATCCCACGACAAGACCACATCACACAGCACCTACGAGACCTCCACTGGCTCCCCGACGAAAAAAGCGTGATCTTCAAGCTGCTCACACATGCCTACAAAGCCCTCCACAACACCGGACCCCGATACCTCAACGAAAGAGTCTACTTCTACGCCCATATACAAACCTCCGCTCTGCTGACCTAGCCTTGGCCGAAATCCCCCGCATCCACAGAGCAAGAACGGGAGGAAGAGCCTTCTCCTACATCGCGGCCAAGACCCGGAACAAACTCCCCCTCAGCATCAGACGAAGCCCCACACTGCAAGAATTCAGGAAGAGCCTCAAGACCTGGGTTCTTCGAATGACCAGAGCTGCCAGAGTCACCCCCCCTCCCAGCGCCTTGAGACCCTCACGGGCGAGTAGTGCGCTCTACAAATCCCTGATTGATTGATTGATTGATATTCATTTGGTAGGTTGATGCCATTTTTTCCATAGATCCCGTAAATGGGTGGAATGCTTGTTGCTCCCTTCTGTCTTGTTTGCTACATTTATAGGAACTCTGTGCAGTCCCTCCAACCCTGCATCCACGCCCATTGCCTAACTGTCACCTAGTCCCTGGCATCACCCTTCAAGAAGAAAATGTTAAAATGTGAGAAATTTTTGATAATCACATTCAAGCAGACTGTTCGAGGAGGCTGCATTCTTTCGTCCTGGCGTTGTCTTACAGACCAAATCACGTCAAAGTTACAAAAAGACCGAAAAAAAAGAACTTGTTTCAATGTTGAGATACCATTACAGAACCCCAGAGTCCTCTGCAGAATTATTCAATTATGATTGTTCTACAATTGAGTTTTGTCTGAGAATCTTATTCTGTCTGCCTACAGCAGATGGGATGAGAGAAAGGGGGCAGTAGGTAATCTGACGTATTCCCCTGTGTAGCCTTTTCTGCCCCCTGCCCACCTCCCCCATGTGGGCAGGGTTGGCCTGTGAAACAAAAGCAGCACTTGCAAAATATTTAACACCAGTCCCATGTTCCACTGAGTATCTTGAAGGGAGTTTTCAGTGGATCGCCCCATTTCTGTAGAACAAATGAAATATTCCAATATCTCTGCATCTGTAACATTGGCCAGTAGCCTGTTTCACCTTAACAGCAAATGGTGCATCAGTCTTTGGAAAATTATGCAATCAACCCAAACCACTGGAGGCATAACAGGCAAATATATGTGCCACAGACAATGCTGTGCCTGTCTGATACACAGTGTAATACTTGAAAAATTATCTGTCAGTAAATGCAACACCAGTTGCAAATACTATGTTACTATGTTGAATCAGGACATATTTCACTATCCCTGCCAGTCAGTAGCACATCCACATTCCTGATCCTAAAAATAAATGATCATCAGATACAATGTTATGTTATGTTATTTGAGTTTATAAGGCGCACAGCTACCCCGAGGGGTTTCCCGGCGCCAGCCTGAAAAAGGGAGGAAAAAGGGAAAAAAAAAACTACAAATTAAATAACCAAGTTTTCAGCTGTTTTCGAAAATTAACATAAACCGTTTCTTTACGTAAAGAAATGGGAAGAGTATTCCACAGGGAGGGTCCTAAGTATGCAAAGGAACGACCGCGCATACGCGTCAATCTGATTCTAGGAACAGTAAATTTAAACTGAGTAGTGGAATGCAGAGTGCGGGAGGGTAAATAGGGTTGGACTAAAGACTGCAGGTATTGAGGGGCTGAGCCAGTTTTAATCTTGAACATATAGCTCAAGGCTTTGAATTTAGCACGATTCTCCACCTTAAGCCAGTGAAGGTTGCAAAGAAGGCCTGAAGAAGGGGCAGTCCTAGGGGCCTGGCAGAGCAATCTGGCCGCCGCATTTTGCACTGTCTGCAATCTTAGTATCACCTCCTTATTGCAACCCAGATACAAAACATTACAGTAGTCCAGCCTAGATGTTATAAGGGCTTGGACCACAGTTCTCTGAGTGGAAAGGGGCAGCATCCAAAGAATCTTCCAATACCATTATATGCCACAATGTGTATATCATATGGCAGGGCCACTGGAATAATGTGGCAACGTAGGACCAGGGAAAAGGCAAATTCTTTTGTCTGGGCAAATGTTTCACCTCAGTATTACTAGTTTAACACCCGAACAGGAATCATCACTTACAAGACGGATAGTTAACCTTTGCAGAGTGTCTGCCACTGCAGGGTACCACTTTCAAAATTTTTTGTTGAAATCTGTTCATTAAGCAGCTGAGAATGGTACATTGCAAGGGCACTAAATGCATGGTTAAGCCGACATCACATCTGCCAGGGAAACAGCGGTTACAACGCTGTTGTTACCACGCAGGTAGGTAACAACGCGGTTGTTACAACGACCGTGTTGTTACCACGCATGGCTTTACATCGCAAGTCGTTTCTACGACTTGCGCTAGGTGGCGTGCAACACCAAGGAATGTGTTGGATTTTAAATCCAACACATTCCCTTCTGTTACGCTAACTGGAGTAGGAATAGTAAATTATACTATTCCTAAGTCCAGCGCGCCATCTAGCGCAAGTCGTAGAAACGACTTGCGATGTAAAGCCACGCGTGGAAACAACGCGGTCGTTGTAACGACCGCGTGGTAACACCACACGTTGTATCGTCATACATTCCATCTGCCACAATAGAAACCTAATTTCACAGCTCCTAGCTATACGTTAGCCAAAATATGAGTGCTGCTCAAATATTTCAGGTTGTCAACAATTATATAATTTTCAATCCTGCTAAAGTATTCCAGGGCCCGGCTAATACTAGAATGGACAGTGCCTCAACCATCCAAGGCATTTGGTGAAATATATTTGAGCTCTACTCTCTGTGCTAGTCTATCGGGTGTGCTGATAGATGTTCATATGGGCAAGGTTTGCAAGTGGTGGCATTGGTGGGATCACTGTGCTAGGGTCTTCCTCAGGCTTCCAGCACAAGGTACTTACTACCCTCAATGTACTGATCCTACAGATTTGAGCATCACACAGTAACATCATGAGTCAGGTTACAGATGCTTCCATGATGGCAAGAATGCAAAGCACATAGTGACTTGATATACATAGTAACAAATACTTTAAGCACATTTCCGCAATGTCAGTTTCAATCCCAATTGCTCCAGTATGTAAAGGACACATTGTCAGCCTGTGTATTTACATCCCAGTCCTTGCCAGCAGCACGTACAATGCGGTTTGCAGTAACAATCTCCAAAGAGCAGTGGTAGGTAAAGCTCCATCAGCATGTACATAAAACAAAGAATGGCCATGCATAGGAAGGAAGCAGTGACACTGTGGCCCTGTTCTACATTCCATGGCTTGCCTGTGATTTTGTCCCCTGTGGTGTGGGTACATGTGCACTGGAGATGATAGATGCTTTCCACACCAGAGCATCTTTCTCCCACCCAGGGCAGTGCACCCAAAGTGTAACCACACCATACTATTGAAAAGTGTAATCACGCCATGCTAGTGAATGGTTACTGCCTACCCAACAATTCAAGGGGGCGGCTAACAGTTGGTAGCAGCTGATTTAAGGCTCACAGGCATGAGCTTTTTTACTTGCATCCAGGTGAGGAGAAGGCTAAATAAACTTCCTAGTAGGATCTGTTAAGGGTCCGATAAGTGTTGTGTGAGTGTGTGTGTACACTTTATGCTGGTCTGGGCATATGTTGCATGTTAAACATTCATCTTGTGGCTGGGAGGTAATGTCTGATGAATAGTATCCTATGGAGGCTAAGGTAAATATAGCATACAATAGTGGTTTCCCTCAGGCGTGGATATGTCAACATATGGGAAGCAGAACGTCCGCCTCCCCCCGTTCCGAAGCCTCCGAGATCATCTGCGGCGTGCCCCAAGGATCGTCCCTCAGCCCGACACTGTTCAACATCTACATGGCACCGCTCGCCCTCGTCGCCCGACTGCACGACCTCAACATCATCTCCTACGCCGACGACACCCAACTGATCCTCTCCCTCACCAAGGACCCCCTCACCGCGAAACCCAACCTCCACGAAGGAATGAAGGCCATCGCCGAATGGATGAAGAACAGCCGACTGAAGCTGAACTCAGACAAGACGGAGGTCCTCATCCTCGGCTCCAACCCCTCAGCCTGGGACGACTCCTGGTGGCCGACCACACAGGGAGCAGCCCCGACACCCACCGACCACGCACGCAACCTGGGGTTCATCCTCGACTCAACACTCTCCATGACCAAGCAAGTCAACGCCGTCTCTTCATCCTGCTTCAACACCCTCCGCATGCTCCACAAGATCTACAGATGGATCCCCACCGAAACAAGAAGGACAGTCACCCAGGCCCTTGTCAGCAGCAGGCTGGACTACGGAAACGCCCTCTACGCGGGAGCCTCGGCCAAACTCCTGAAACGACTGCAACGCATACAGAACGCCTCGGCACGCCTGATCCTCGACGTACCCTGCCACAGCCACATCACACCCCACCTGAGAGACCTGCACTGGCTCCCCGTCAACAAGAGGATCACCTTCAAGCTCCTCACCCACGCACACAAGGCACTCCACAACACCGGACCGGCTTACCTCAACAGACGACTCACCTTCTACACCCCGAACCGCCAGCTCCGCTCAGCCGACCTCGCCCTTGCAACCGTCCCTCGCATCCAAAGAGCGACCACCGGTGGCAGATCTTTCTCCCACCTCGCCGCCAGGACCTGGAACACCCTCCCCCTCCTCCTACGACAGACCCAGGACCTGCTGTCCTTCAGGAGGCTACTCAAGACCTGGCTCTTCGAGCAGTAGCAGCACCCCCCCCCCTCAGCACCTTGAGACCCTCATGGGTGAGTAGTGCGCTCTACAAATGTCCTGATTGATTGATTGATTGATTGATTGATTGCCTCTGGAGTTGGGGATCAGGAGCCCTTTAGATGTCTGGATGTTCTGGGGAATATACACCCCTTTGCTTTCAGATCCAAGACCTGCCAAGTGACAGTATGGAAGACCCCCTTGTCCCTGTGATGTGCTGAGCCCCGCCTAGGACCGCAGAGGCCAGGCCTGAAGCCAGCTTCTCAATGCAATGCACAAGCGAATGTTCTGGGGCTTCCTGCCGTCCCTGCCCTGGAGGAAAGCCTGAGAAGATACATTCAGCAGGGATCGGCGAGGGATTCATCATTTAAAAGTAGCTTGGATTGTGGTTCCTGTCAATGCTCCCAAAGTAGGGCGAAGTCTGACTTCCTCTAACCAGTCACATGTATTTGTTATAACGTTTACGAAGAAGCTCTCTTGCTTCAGCCAAGTGTTAGTTAGGAAGTGCCCTCTGTTTGCTTAAGGCTAAGACTAGGGGGGACACTGATGCTGCATCTACACAAGAAACTACAGAGAACGTCATCAGAGGCAGAAATCACTAATTACTAGTGCTGGCAACGAGCACAGATCATAAGGAAACAACACACACAAAAGTGAAAAAAGCAAATTTTGAAAATTGCAAAATTATCAATAAAAACAGTGGCAGTCGGCGGAAGGTAGTTGATCACACACTGTTACATCCCTCACATGCATGGTTTGTCAAGTTCCCATGTGCTACCAACTGATAACATTCAATATTCTCTTGTCAGAACTACATACTACCAGTAATCACATTCCGTGGGGTACCCATGAGATAGTTTAAGTTATTTAGACCCATATGTACGAACACATTTTTCCATAGACACAGAATGGGTAAAACCCTTTGATACATCTGGCCCCCAGATCCCTGCTATCTTCCACTGTGACTATCAAGAGCTCCTTCAAATGAGAGGTTCAGTCGCTTTGGCAGTACCACCCAGCCAGGTTGTTTAAAGGTTACCACTGATAAAGCAAGTCACAATAGTGTGTGTTTCTGTGTCTGAAATCTTTGGATGCTCTGGCACAAAAGTGAAGTCCAGACGTACAGGTCTCCACACCGTTGGTGTTAGTTATTAAAAGAAGGAAGTGCGAAGGATGACTCTATCTAATTCCTCTCTCTCCCTCTCTTGTGGTTATTTGTCTAGGGAATTCAAACAGTGTAGAATTGGTGGTTAGACCTCAATGATCGTTTACTTACTGATCTACTACTTTGGAGTTCTTAGGGTTGTGAATGTGCTCACTCAAAACAAATATGCACTCAATCAGATGAGAATTGACTCAGGAAATAAGAAGCAAAATGGCCATTCAAACTGATCAAATTGAAATGTTACAAATACATTTGACTGTGCATTATTAGTCATTCAAATTGATTGGGTTTGCCCATTGGAAACGTGCGTTACTAAGAAATCCTCCTTTCATTGCCCGGTTGGCCAGGAGTACACTCTGATTAAAGTCACATCTCGCAATCAAAACTGACTGTTTGAAGCAAAGTCTTAAACTCTGAAGGTCGTCTTGGTGCTGCTTGTATCAAAGGACAATATATCTTTGACTAGTGAATTGCACGTACAAATATATAAGAGAACTTAAGCAGGCTCTCCTGTTGCGTGCATAGTTTATGCAGTAATCCTCGCTGGCAGGAATGGTGAAGTCAATATAGGGTGGTGCAGCAGTATTAAAGTTTTCTTTAACTAAGTGTGAGAGGCTGGCTTAGTATATGGTGCTCACTTATGTAAGTGTAGCACCCTGCACTAATCCAGACAATCCTTATGGTGATTTTAGTGGTCTTAGACAACCTTAGAAAGCTCTCTAAGTGGTAGCCATGGAGAGCAGCCTTCAGGCATAGTCCAGAAGGAGTGTAAAGCAGCTTGTTTCACCAGAACATAATCTTATTGGTATAGCTTGAGTGAAAAAGAACCACACAGTGTATTTACAAAAATAGGTATTTATTATTAACACTCACTAACACAATGTATAATCTCCTACCTGGAGATACAACACAATACACACAATACTTTGGTAATAGAATTCGTAAATAGCAGAATATACAGTGGTCCCCAGGGGGAGACCAAACCATATACTAAAATAGTGGAATGCGAACCACGACCTAAGTTGAGAATGGACCAAGAAGACGTAGAAGAGCCGGGGACCCAAGGACCCACCCAAGGTGAGTATCTAGGAACTCCGCGGAGGTTGTGTGCAGAGTGGGAACACGACTGCATGCTCCATGTTAGTCAATGGGTAAGTCGCGGTTGCAATTTTAAAGAAGAAGGACCCTTCCCTGCGGACCCCGAAGAAAACCCGTGGAAGATGGAAGGTTGGAGAGTCACCCCACCTGTGGATACCCCAGGAACCAGGATACCAACACCAGGGAAGCTGGGTGCATAGGTGTGAAGTGACGTTGGAAACCGCCGTAGACCACTATGGAGGACTTCGAAAAAGATGCAAAGAAGGTGAAAGTGTCAGGTGGAACCCAAAGGCCGATTCAAGGTGAGAGGTACCTGCAAGCAGAGGGGAAAGAGTCTATGCCATTCAGGAGTGACCAGGAGTCACGGAAGACGAATGCCCATCGATGTCAGGGATGCAGGAGAGTTGATGGTGCCCTTGAAGTTGCAGCTATATGGACCAGGCGATGCAGAGGAGGAAAAGGAGCCGTGCACAAGCTGTCCCACATTGGATGTCAAGAGCCAAGGGGTCAGTGTCCAGCAGGGGTACCAACAAGCCTTGGCAACAGCAACCAACGTAGTTGAAGAAAAAGGTGCGGTGTCGGGACCAGCAAGGTTCAAGTTACTCACCACTAGCAGGTAAGTCAGAGCAGGCCCCGAGCAAGCAGGGGGCCCACTGGTGCCAAAGAAGACCCTCAAGAGGACCCACGGGCCGAAGGCACAGGAGTCGCAAGAGGACCTCAAGCAGTTCACCAGAGGATGCAGGCCCACGGTGCAAAGGATGCAATGCAGGCAAAGATGCTTGAGGTGGGAGCTTCTTGGAGCCTGAAGATCTCTGGAGGAGAGAGTTAAAAAGCCTTGGAAACGGCAAGTCGACGCGGTGCACAGGGGTTCTGTTCCGGCTGTTCCGACGAGGGATACTGGCCTCAAACTCGGTGTGAAGACAGTGCAGGCCTCGAGGGAGTTGCAGAACCACCACCTGTGTTGCTGAGCCTTTCAGAGTCCGTGGGAGCCCAGGATCAGCAGACCGGTCAGCTGCGTTGCGGTGCCTGCAGATGCAGGGGAGTGACTCTTTCACTCCAAGGGATATTCCTTCGCATGTCTTGGATGTCCACAGGCCTTGTGAAGAACCTGTATGGAGCACAGACGTTGCAGCAGACTTGCAGGACGATGAGGCCAGGAGCAGCAGGAGTCTTCCCAGTTGCAGTCTCGGTTCCCAACGCGAAGTCCAGCGTGGTCCAGAGTGCCCAGAAAGTCAAAGTTGAAGTAGTATGTGATCTGAATCTTGTCCCATGACGAATCTAGGGACCAGCCCACAGGTAAGCCCTTAAGTACCCTAAGGACAGGGTTGGAACGATTCAGGGGTCCCTCCCAGAGGAGGGGCTGGCAGTGGGGAGGATACTCCCATGTCCTTTGTCCCGTTTCGCTCCAGAGCGGGAGCCAACGGCTCCCTGAACTGGTTTGGACTGGAGTATGCAAGGAGTGCACCAAATGTGCCCTTCAAGCAGTCTGAGTGCCGCTGGCAAGCACCCCCACCCTGTCCCAATACACTAAGGGGCATATTCACAAGGCGCTATCTCCGAATTAACGGCACTTTATCGCAGCCAAAGTCGTGATAAATTTACCTCCCCATTCACAAGCCGGTGTTAACAGCCCACAGCACCAGTTTACCCGCGATAGCAGCCGCAAAAAACATCGCCACAGAGGACCCCCGCAAATATCGCTAATGAGATGCAGAGTAGGCGTTCCCGTGCCAAAAGGCGCGACAACATCACACCTCAACATTTTCAACGACCAGCCACATCGGCGATAAAAACACAAAACAGGCGATAAGGCGCGTTAGCACCAGGAAATCTACACCTGCTCTGACCTGGTGTAAAGTCGGACGGCAGCCTGCAAACCAAAAGGGAGCACAGCCCAGGGCTACATCGGAAGGGCAACAGGTGCCATGGAGCTACCCATCATGCGGCCCGGACACCCAAGAGGGCCACAACACCCACCGCCACCACCCCCAGGACCACCCCTCCCTGGCACCCCCCCGACCAAAGACATGCCACATCAGTCACACCTAAACATGTACAAAATATTCCGCTTGATGTCGCACAATCACAACTGGTGACATGCATGTGTCGTCACAGAAATGAGCAGCACACATTCACTTTAGAAGCAACAAATGAAACTTTATTAAAATGAACACCCAAATGAAATGAAGACACATGGCCGCTCCCCTTGGGACAATACGTAGGTCACAGCCTGTAAGACAAAAAACATGATGAGAAGGTGTGTCCTGCGCACATCAGAGGACAGAGAGAGAGCGAAGGAGAGAGAGAGGAAGAGAGGGAGGGAGAGAGAGAGGAAGAGAGGGAGAGAGAGAGAGACAAGAGGAGAGAGAGAGGAAGAGAGGGAGAGAGAGAGAGTGCCGCCCCTGCGCACCCAGGCCACACTGCTCACCTGCTGCCACCGGTGTGTCTCCAACCACGTGCCGGTATGTATAGCAGGACACCAGGTCACACATCTGAGTCAGAGCCATCAGCTGAAACAGAGTCCAGATGCATGACTGGCACAGTACACACACTTGCACAAGACAACATCGCCTGCCCGCCCATGCACACCCAGGCCTCAATGCTCACCTTCCGCCACAGGCGCGTACACAGGAGGTCCCACCACGTGCCGCTGCAAGCCACAAGCCCGGGGCCCGTGGACATGGCACCCTCCACATCATGCAGCCCCGCTCCGCAGGCCACCAGGTCTCACGTTTGGTGCTGGGTCTTGATTACTCCATGGCATAGGACATACCAGTGCACCCGGCACCATCTCAGGCTGCACACCCGCTCAGCCCAATGGGTGCCACCAACTCTGGGATCCCGGAAGCGACGCCACGTGGCGGTAGGCCCGCGCTGCCCGCTTGCTCTGGCATACACTGCGGTCCAGCAGGGCACACAAAACCAGAGCTGTCCGGACCGCCGGGACGGGGCATCATCACAGGCTGCACACCCGCTTAGCAGCTTCAGGTGCCACTGACTCAGAGCACCCAAAGTCACCGTCCCGTGGCGGGGTGCCTGTGCCGTCCGCAAGGCCCCGTGTGCCACTAACCCTGTGCAATCCCAGTCTGCGCCACGTGGTGGTAGGCCCGTGCCGTCCACAAGGCCTCGTGTGCCACTAACCCTGTGGGCAAAAACTCATGGGCCCTTAATGATTGAGAACCGTGGAGCATCCGTCATCCAGTCAGCACCGGCAGAGGGGAATGTGACGTCGTCGGCCCCTTATGTTGGCAGAGTCACATGGCCTGTGACGCCTGTGCCGGATGGGTGTGGTGTGCGTGCAAACCTGCCCTCAGGGAGTGGCTGTGACATGCTGACAACTAGACCAGTGACCTGCACACCACCAGCGAGTATGCCTGCGACAGGTAGCAATGAGGGCCCCCCCTCGGAGCGTTAGCGGAGTGGTCTGGCCTGCCGTACGCCGGACCAGCGCAGGGCTTGCAACAATGACTCGTGGGCTCTGGGCGTGGTTCAGTCCATGTCCGGAGAAGGAAGTGACTGATGCGTGTGTCCCTGTTGTAGTGTACACGGGACCCGGTACACAAAATGCAATGTAGCACCCTCTGACTGGCATCCCACAGGATGAACATCATTGACGCAAGGGAAGTCACTGTCCCTACATTCATCCACACATTCACACATGAATGATGAAAGACATGACACAGCAGTGCGTCACTGGATGTTTATTGCACATCCAGTGCAGTTATGCAGCTGGAGTGGTACAGGGCAATGCCGAGCACACTACACAATATGGGCACGTGGAGGGCCAGCCAGAGTCCATCCGGGGATGACCTGTACTGCGGAAGAGGAAGGGTACAGTCCGCATTCTGGTCGCCGTGTCATTGGCGTCAAACAGGATGTGGCAGTCCATGTCGCTGTCCAAGGTGAGTGCATCTGAGTGTATCGGGGGTCAGTGGAAGGTCATGAGGCCATGTGCGGGACCAAGCAGAAACAGGCCAGGTGGCGGAAATGTATGCTAGTGGCTCCTTCTGAGAGCCAACCCATCCACGTCCTCGTCATCGGATGTGTGCTCTGCCCCACCTGTGGGTGTTGCAGTACCGGCTGCGGCACTGTGTGCCACTGACACATCAGGGGTCTGAGTGGATACGCCTGCCACACTGGGAGGCACTGACACACCAGGGGGCGGAGATGTGGATGGTGTGGGGGCAGCCGATTCATCAGCGGCACGCCTTGTGGCAGCAATGCCATGATGAAGTGCTGCAGGGCATGGTAGATCCCAGCTACATTTAGATGGTGTGCAGCGGTGGCTGCCATCCTTTCCGCCTCCATCCGCACCATGTCCTCCATGAGCCTCCGCATGTGTGCCAGCTCACGGCTGGCATCGCTGGAGCCACTCTGAGCGGACAGGTGTTCTTCTCTCCACGTCATGACTCCAGCGATGTCAGTCAGGGCTGGTTGGAGACCATGGGGCGGACGTAGACACCCATGGATGGCGTCCAGTTTGGTAGCCATGAGGTCGAACCCCACCCGCTCAGCCGTCTCCCTCTGGCCCTCCAACACACGGAGTTGGAAGGCCATGTGTTGTTCTTGGGGGTCTTGGGAGAGTGCCGGGGCTGTGGGTGCCTCCTGCTGGGTGGTTTGGGTGGTGGGTGGCGTCTCATCGATGTGGCTGGGCTGCCCTGCTCCTGGAAGTGAGTGGCGGATGAGGTCAATGATGTCTTGGATGGTTTGGGTGTCGATGCTGGTGTTGTCCTCCTCGTCATCAGTGAAGAGTGGCTGGGACTGCTCTGCAGGAGGTGTTGACGATGCCCCTGCGATGTGAAGGGGAGATGGTGTATTACAATGTGTCCACATGTATGTAGCCGCATGGTACAGGTTGACATTCAGACAGCATGGCATTGTACACTGTGACAGTCTGTGGGTGTGGGCGAGGACCCAGGGTCATTGTGGGTGTGCACTGTGCCCTGCTTGCTTGTGCATGTGTGCCATTGTGGCCATCTCCACCCGTCCCCCCAGTACCTGGTGGTCACTCACCCTGTTGAGGTTGTGTTGTGTCCTGTCGAGCAGTGTCTGGTCCCCCGACTCCAGCCACAGTCTCCACACTGATGACTGTCGACACCAGCTCCTCCATGTCATCCAGCTCCAGCTGTGGCGCTGGGCCCCCACCTCCGGTCTGCGTTGCTGCCTTCTGGTTGGCGGTGAGTTTCTCCTTGGTCTTCCGCTTGATGTCATTCCATCGCCTCTTGACCTCGTCCATTGTCCGCTTGTGCTCTCCGACGGCATTCACCTTGTCGACGATGTCCCGCCATATTCCATTCTTGGTGCCCAATGACACGTTGGAGGGACGAAGAGTTGTTGATGGCGTTCCATCACCTCCGTGACTATGATCCTGTTTGCCTGCAGACTGAACTTGGTCTTCCTGGTCTTCTTGTCCTTGCCCTTCCCCTTCCCTGTCCCCGAGGTCCCAGGCTGGTCGTCCGGGGTGCTTGTGGGGTTGCGCTCGTTCTCTGCACCTGCTCCGGCTGCCTCCATGGTGCTTGGGTGTTGGTCAGTTTGTGTGTGGGTGTTTTTTCTACTTTTATGGTGATTTTTGACGCCTGCCAGGTGTGTGTTGCAGGCCTGGCGCTGCTTGTCGCTGGTTTCCTCATCGCGCTTTGGCCCATGGCGTGTTTTTTGGTGTTGTGGTTTGTGTTTTTATCTCCATCGTGGTGGTTGTATCGCGGACATTGTCCGCGGTTTCGGTAGACTATCGCTTGCTACCGCCTTGTTGTGAATTCCACGTTGACATGGGGTTATTTTACCGCGATAGGCTGCGATATTGAAAGTTGCGTTACGCTACTCTTGCGGTAGTTATCGCACGTTCTTGTGAATATACCCCTCAGTCCTGTCTGGGAGGTGGTCACACCTCCCTGTGACAGGAAACCTATTGTTCTGCCTTCCTCTGCTCGAGCTTGGCTCAGCAGCAGGAGGGCAGAATCGTGTCTCTGGCAGCAGCAGCCATAGTTTGCTGTCCGGGTCTAAAAGACTGGTACCGGGAGCACTGAGTGCCTCCCAGAGGAGCTTTACAGTGCATGGAATCATACCTCCCACACCGTTTACGGTGTGGCGGTATGATTCCAACATGTTTGATACCAAACACGACAGGGTTCGTTACAGCCAGTTTAGAGATGGTCATTGCGTAATGACGCATGGCCACTCTATGTATCTTAATGGCTGATGCACTTACAACCCGGGAGAATGGACTCCGAAGGTTTTAGGGGTGTCCTGCTCATGCAGGGGCACCCTCACACTTAGAACCGAGTTCCTTGCCTTCAGGATTGAAAGGCCTGCCTTAGGGGTGACTTATAGGTGTTAAGTGCAGTGACCTCAGATATAAGAAAACTTACATCTCTCGTAAGTGGTGCTAGCACCAGCTTACACAGGCTGCAATGGCAGGCCTGTAGTCACAATTTGAGTGGTCTCTCATGGGTGGCATAATACATGCTTCAGGCCATGGGAGACCCCGGTGTACCTATGCCCTGGGTACCTTAGTACCATATACTAGGGACTTATCAGGGTACACCAGTATCCAATCTGGAGTGTACCTAAGTACTCACCATGTCCAATTTAAGGAAGAACCACAGAGACTGGGGTCCTGATTAGCAGGATCCCAGTCAGACTAGTCAGTAAACATAATAACACCTGCAGTGTGGGTTACCATGAAAGCAGATCCTACTTTCCTACACTAAGTGCTTATTATCAGGCACAGAACCTTGGAGCAGACCAAGCAGCTGAAATAGAGGTCTCTTCGAGATTACAGACAACCCCTGATGCTCCTGAACATTAAAGAAATAGGCATGCATGGACGATTAGATCAAAACAACCGCTGTTCACGCTTAAACAAGGAAACCTCATGAGAGTTCGAGCTCTCGCAAGAGTACGAAGTCTCGGCAGCCATTTTTAATGACCCCTTGAGTTCTTGTTGCTTTGCTTTGAGAACTCAACAAGAACAGACCCTGACAGATGCGAGAGCTGAGTAGAGCTAATCCTGACACTATGGCTAAGTAACCAATCATGGCGGGAATTCCCTCATTTAAAAAAGAGCAAACTCGAGCAAGAATTGTTTTTTTGGAGGAATCTGTTGTATTTATGAGATCCCTTCGTTTTTTTTTATTGTGAAAGCAATTTTGAACGTAATATCAGATGAAGAGATACAATTATTGGTAAAAGTTCAGTATTCTTTATGTGATATGATTTTGTATGCAATCCGTGTTCAATGTTGTGTGAAATCATGTATCTGCTAGAGAAGTACTTTAGAATGACAAGTGCGAGAACTTGAACCAAAGACTGGAACTGACCCAACATGCTCGTGTGAATGTGACTCTGCAGTAATTACGTGTGGTCTAACATTTAATAAAAGACACTATTGCAAACTGTAGAACTAGTAACCAAGGCTGAATGTTGAATACCAGAGAAAGTGCAAATCGGAATTGGTGTTATGGCTGGATCCCCAGAGATGTGACCAGGTGAGGAGAATACTATTGGGAAAGGGAACTAGTTAGAAATAAGTTGTTTATTTAAAACTGGATTCCGCCATGTGATTACCTTTTTCAGGGGAAGGAGGTGATTGGGGTGGGGGTCTAAGCAGGAAAGGACCTCAGGCAGGACCTCTGTCTGGGAAATCATAAACCTCTACACATTGTAAGGAGCCAGTTAATATCCCTCTAGAATCTCGTAACATAATAATTTTACGGTAAATTAATATTAGCACATACTTTCCACAAAGAAACACTCAACCTGTGTTTTTACTTTATTATTTTGCCTTCCTTGTTTTAGTTTGTCAGTTGGTCAAGACCCCCTTCACCTTGAACTCATTTTTTTGTTACCGTGCCCAGGGCCGGAACGGCTACCGGGCGTTTTTGCTGGGGTTGCTGGGTGGGGTCCAGGTTCCCTGCAGAGGGGCTGATTTTGTTGCTGGGGAGCTGCTGGCGCTTCTAAATGAACAATGCAGAACAAATTGCTTTAAAGCCTACTTTTTAAAACATTTGTTTTGCATTGTTTATTAAAGAAAGCCCGGTAGCCAGTCTAGCCCTGACCGTGCCCTATAGTTCCGATGTTGGTTGTATGGTCATCATCCATTTGCACAGGAAGCGACATTACTGGATTTTCTATCATCCATCTGCACAGGAAGTGATATTACTGGTTTCCCACCAAAACAGTCTTTAAAAGAAGAAGCCAAGCAAGTGAACTTCATTTCCCATCAGCACAGGAAGTGACATCAGTTGATCTCCCATCATGCATCAGCATATGAAGTGATATTACTGGATTTTCCCATCATCCAACTGCACAGGAACTGACATCATCGGTTTCCTGCCAAAACTGCCTTCACTTAATGGAGGTTGCAGTACGGACGAGTGCAGTGGGCACGCCTGTCTGTGCCCCTCCTGTGCCCAGCACAGGATCCCTGTTCCCCCTCCCACCCACCTCACCACCGTCACTACTCCACCGTGACCTTACACACCCTGAACTCTGGTCGCATCTCCCAGCACTGCTGCCGAGCCGTGCTGCCCAGCACTGAAGATGTGTTCTCTTGTGCCACCTTTCATTTCACATGCATTCGCCTGCACCCACTTCACTCCCCTGCACCCACCTCACTTCCCCCCACGCACCTCACCCACCTAACACACTCAACACATGCAACCATACACACCCAAACACAGCGGAGGCCAGCACAGGTAAACGCGATGGGGCAGGGCGGGCGGGGGAGCGGGGGAAGTCGACAGAAGATAGAATAGGTATAATTAAATAAATAAATAACACCTATTCTGTCGACTTCCCCCACTGCCGCGCCCTGCCCCGCCGCACCGCGATTACCTGTGCCGGCCGCCACTGCCCAAACACTACTACACAACAACCAGCCCTGTCCTGCATACTCATCAACACTCACTCCCTCACTAAACACATCACCAAAATTTTGAATCTGCAACACGACCGCTCACCGGACCTGCTCTTCCTGACCGAAACCTGTCTGACTCCCTCGTCGGTCTCTGTATGGCAATCCCCCCTTGATACAAGATCGCAAGATAGGACAGGACAAACAGGCCCAGAGGCAGATTCACTATCATCTTCAAACAATTCATCCAGTGCTCCACCACTTTGGTAAAACCACCAGCAACATGGAACACTTAACCTTCAAATGCCTCATCACTGCCAACTACACCCTGAGAGGAACCCTAGTCTGGAATCCTCCCAGACCACGTGCCAACTTTGGCAGCACTCTCATGGACTTCATCACGCTTGATCCTCGACTGCAGGACCTTCATCCTCCTCAGCTACCACCTGGAGAACCTCACCGATCCCAACATGACCAACCTCCTAAGGACCTGTTCAACCTTGGACTCACCAGCAAGTGGAAGTTCCACACACACAGTGCTTGACACCTACTGGACCTCATTTGCATCAGCTTCAGCAACATCACAGTAGACAAGCCCACAGTCACCTGGTCCGACCACACCCTTATCAACTTCAGCATACCCATCCCACACCACCGCAGGAACACCATCACTAACTCTTCACAATGGGACTGTAACAAGATCTCAGAAGTATCCTGGTCTTACAAACTCCTACACCAAAGGCCTCTCCACAAAAGCAACCTCCCTGAATCGATCTCCAACTTCAACGTCTGGATCACCATATGCACAGATACCATAACTCCTCTCAAGGCCAACAAAGCCACAAGAACCAGACTGTAAGAGAGCTGATGTACGGAAGAGGTCAGGCCCACCCAATGCCACTGCAAGCAACTTGAGTGCACATGGAGACAAAGTCAGAACAACACCGACAATAGTACCAAGAAATCCGCCCTCAGAGGGTACCATCAGCAAATCAGAGCCACCAAACGCTTTGCGCTCATTGACCGCATACAAAAACAAGCATTTGCAATGCAATAGGTCTCGTATTTACACGAGTTTGATCTATTGGCATTGTAAATGACAATGCCTTTTATTTTATGTTTTGGTTTTTAAAACGTAAATAAAAGGCATTGTCATTTCCAATGCCAATAGCTTAAACTAGCGTAAATGCGAGACCTATTGCATTGCAAATGCTTGTTAATAGAGTACCTACTCCTCCCAGTGTTACCTGAATACTGAAAGATATGTCTGATGCGTGCGTCCTTGTACTGTCACCCTGCAAGCTGGCACCGTGGGTTATCGCTCGCCACTGCCTTCCTCGATTGGCAGGTCACGAGGTTGCATGCCGACAATGCCAACTCAGCCTTCCATCCTTTTAACAATGTAAATGGGCTACGATAAAAATTGTAAAATTGTAAAAGCTGCTCTTTACAATGCTTAGAAACCGTTTGGGTTCGAAATGAAGTTACTGTTGTAGGAAATAACGGAAGTGCTTGCGCTTGTTCGAAAACATTCCTAGAATAGTAAATATATGCTTGAGAACAACTGCAGAAAGATCAAAGCCTGCTTGACAGCGCATCATAATATTGTATTTTTCTCGTGGGCCATGTACTCTACTGTGTGCTGCGGCTCCTGCCTGTGACTGACTTCAGTCATTATACTGCAAGCAGAGGGTGTTTTCCCTTAAAAAATGGCAGGCCAAAAATGATTTCTGTATGTTGCAAGCTTGTTATATCCATTTGGGATCAGCTAAATGAAGGGCATCGTATGAGACAATAGGAGAAGACGCTTTCAAGTGGCTGACAAGTTCTCAGTGCTAGAACAGGAAGACACCAGAAGTTGAATCCCGCCACCACATGTGACCAAATTGTGTGACACTAGACACACACCTTTAGGAATATGTTGAATCTAGCATTGAAAGCAGATTCCTGAAACGCCGTAAGACTGAGCTTTTAAGACTGTTCTTCGAATAAAATACAGACTTGGCGCGAGTGAGCGAGGAACACCGAATATGAAACGTGCTTCACATTCAGTTGAACTCCTACTGCCCGACATTAACTGGACTTGTAATTCTTACTGTAAAGCGCTATGAGGTACACTTGAGTAGACTTGCAGCGCTATATAAATCTCTTAAATAAATGACTTCACTTTCCCGTGCTGTATTTCCCTCATCTGCAGAAACTGGAGAGTGCTTACATATGGCTGAATGACCAGCACTTAATACTGTCTGCACCCTAATATTGGATATTTATATCTGAAGAAGTTACCCATGCAGGGACAGATGCTGCATTCTTCTCGCGTTGTACATTATATGTTGGTCTAATAGAATGAATCTCTGTCTCTATATTGTAATTAGTAGCGGGCGCCTGATTACATACATGCACGGCATGACGAGCCAGCTGTGTGGTGAGTGTAGTGAACGCCCTCGTGTGTTTGTACTATTTTCCACTCTGGGTCTCTTTTGCGTTGATATAATGAGCCACCAGTTTAACTCGTAGAAGTTGTGATTGAGGCGTTAGGAATCGGACATTGTTAAAAAACTAATGTTCAAGACACAGATGCATCCGTAGGACAAAGAAGTAGCAGACAGCTTATCTTGTGTAGTTACCTGGTGAGCCAGTAGGGGGAGCTGACGTTCCGTCGCAGAATCCTCGCGGTGCCCTATTTTTCATGCACAGATTCTTCCCCTTGGCTGCTCGCGGACAGCGAGGCAAACAGGAGAGCTGTCACTCAGCCGTGCGAAGCAAACCCCACCACGTTTCATCTCACACGCTAGAAAGAATTATGTTTTTAGACCTACAGACAGCAGGTAATAGCGCTAAACCTGTTTTGAGAGACTCGACTCCACTGAGCTTTACTGAAATGAAATGGCCTCTTGGTCATTTTGCAAGGGGTGAGGGTGGGGGCGGGGGTCGTGAAGGTCGAGTTTCCGTCGCTAGCCCGGCACTTTATTTTTTAATTCAGTGCAGGAGCAACAAAGCATGAATAACGTAATGTCAGCCTTCGGAAGTTCTTCCACCAGATGGTGTGTGCGACCAACTGACAATCGTGCCGTTGGTCTCCTCGCAGCGCTGTGATGACGTGGCATTTCTCTCCAGTGGGCACAATTTGCCCTGAGTGTGAATTCGAAACCTCTCTTATTGCACTGACAGGCTTAATAAAATATAAAACCCTACAAAAAAAAAGAAGAGAATGAATGGCCATATTTCTGGAATGTTTGTACTTCTTGCATGACGGCGATGAAATAACAAGCATCGATCTCTTGTCTTTATGGGGCCATGTGTTTCTAATTAGAAACACATGGCCCCATAAAGATAAGAAAGTGCTTTGCGACAGCAGCAAAGCAGGCGACCCAGTCCGGATCGGAGGCGAAAGGGCGTCAACAAAAAACCCTCATTTCCAATGGCAGGCCACCGTTTAGCATAAACGGTGACGCCAGCCAATGAAAATGAGGGGCTGGGCTTCAAGTCCCCTTCTCAAATCTACTCTCCTACAAAATCTCTCGCCCAGCGAGCAGCGCTTTGCGCTGCAACGCCAGGCGAGACCTAAAAAAGCACCAACAGTGCCAAGGAAATCTTTGTCATAGTGAAAGACTTCACCTCTCCGGCAGCAAGTTCCACAAGTATAGCCCCTCTTAGGAACTCTGCACCCAGCTGCCCCTATTCTTCAGCAGCAAGATCACTAGCAACTATGAAAACTTCAAGCCCTAACCGAACCTTTCCCCCTTATAGCCCTCCTGCCCATTTCTACCAACACCCAGAGG
The DNA here is from genome assembly GCA_963921515.1 of Calotriton arnoldi. Classification (NCBI taxonomy): domain Eukaryota; kingdom Metazoa; phylum Chordata; class Amphibia; order Caudata; family Salamandridae; genus Calotriton; species Calotriton arnoldi. The sequence continues at coordinate 3,377,602 of CAWUFW010000679.1, forward strand.
ACCACACTGACTGCCTGGCCCACCATCACCACTCACGAAACCGCAACAGCAATGCAGTCCATGCACTCCGGAGCAGCCTCGGACTCCTGCCCTTACCACGTCTTCATCAAAGGAATGGACCCAATCAGCGCAGCCCTCACCCCGATCCTGAATGAATTAATCATCACAGCCACCTACCCAGATGCTTGGGAAAACTCTTCAGTACTCCCCCCTCCTCAAGAAACCCTCAGCAAACCGGAAGAGGCTAACCAATTATCGGCTATCTCCCTGCCACCCTACCGGCAAAAGTAATGGAAACGATGATAAATGCCTAGCCACACAACTAACTGACAACCACCACCTCGATACCAATCATTCCGGATTCAGGCCCAACCATAGTACAGAGACTGCCCTCATCGGTGCCACAGGCAACATCCAGATGATCGTGAACAGAGTTGACAACGTGGCCCTCATCCTTATGGATCTTTCTGCAGCCTTTTACACTGTCTCCCACCCCATCCTTATCCAATGACTGCATGAAGCTGGCATCCAAGGTCCCGCACCCAGCTGGATTTGCTCCTTCCTGACAGGTCACACCCAATTAGCCACCCTGGCCCCATTTACCTTGGATGCCATCAAACTCATCTGCGGAGGTCCACAAGGATCCTTACTCAGCCCCACTCTGTTCAACACCTAAATGACCCAACTCGCCAGCATCATCCACGCCCACAGAATCAAACTCATATCTTATGCTGATGACACCCAGCTAATACTCTCTCTCTCTAAGACAAGACACCAAACACTCAGACCAATTTCTGCAATGGCATGACTGAATTCATCAGATTGATGAAAACCAACTGTCTCAAGTTCAACACAGATAAGACGAAAGTAGTAAACTTCAGCAAAGAGACCTCACTCTGGGCCTCCACTTGGTGGCCTGCTAAACTCGACCCACACCCCTCCCGACAACCCACCCAAGGAACCTCCAAAGAACAATCAAAAAACACCTCTCTGTGACCGGCCAAGTGAATGCTGTCTTCGTCTCCTGCTTCCACACATTCAAGATGCTCAGGAAGATCTTCAAATGGATTCCCACTAACACTTGCAGAACCGTCACTCAAGCCCTCATTACCAGAAAGCCTGACTATGGAACACACTCTATGCTGTAATCAATGCTCAACTGACCAGAAGACTCCAGACCATACAAACCTCTGCTGCTAGGCTCACCCTTGACCTCCCACCCTGCATTAACATCACCTCACACACCAAAGAGCTCCACTGGCTTCCAATCCACAAATGAGCACTTCTTACGCACACAAACAAAGCATTACACAAACTTGCCCTTGACCTGCACTGTTAATTGAGGGGTAGCAGGAATCGGGTCAGCCAGCGCTGGATGGCCAGCCCTTACAGCATGTATGAGAGCCCTTAACCCCTTGCATGCTGAAGACGGAACGGTTCGTCCTCAGCCATGGTGGGTGTGTGCTGAGGATGGAACCGTTCCGTCCTCACACATACCCACGGGGGAAGCGCTGGTGGTCCTCCATTAGGCTACCTATCTTCACCACCCACTAGGGATGGAAGCAGAAGCACTTCCACTGCCACCCCCTCTGTGATCTGATGATGGCGACGCACTCATGGCACGGCGACATCATCAAGTGCAGCCGGGAACGTGCTGGAAGCCATTTGCTTCCAGCGCATCCAGAGAAAGGATGCACACGAGATGAGTCTTTCTCTGGGGGGACACTGGGTGGTAGGAAATTTGTGCCGACCCAGTGATCCTACAACTTTCCCACACAGATTGTGAGAAGGTTGTATGATGCAATCACGAATTCCCCAACCCCGCAAGCCTAAACAACGCAGTTTGAATAACGACTGCGTCTTAACCACGCATTCCTTTACCACGAATGTTCATGGTAAAGGCATGTATGGTAAAGGGGAATGCGTGGCTAAGGTCACCACCCCTCCCCACCGCCCCTAAGGTACAAACTCCCCTGCCCCCTCCCGCCCTGAGGTCCAAATACCCCTACCCCCTACCAACCCCCACGCAGTGCCCTCCCCTGCCCTGATGCCTAAAACCCTGTCCCTTAACTTTGTCCCTCAACCTGACCCTGCCCAGCCCTGACCCAGCCCTAAAACTGCCCGGCCCTCCCTAAGCCCTAAAAACTACCCCAACTACCCATTCCCCCTGCTCTGAGACCTAATACCCTAACCCCTAATTTAAAAAAACTACCCCAAAACTCCCCCAGCCCTAAAAACTACTCTGACCCCCTAGCCCTGAAAACTACCACAAAACCCCCAGACCTGAAAACTAGCCCCAAACCCCCCAGCCCTGAAGGCTAGCCCCGAACCCCCATCCCAGAAAACTACCCTGACCCACCCCAGCCCAGAAAACTACCCCCGACCCCCAGCCCACAAAACTAACCCTGACCCACCCCCAGCCCACAACTACTCCAGCCCACCCCCAGCCCACAAAACAATCCCGACCAACCCCCCAGCCCACAAAACATTTCCGACCCACCCCCAGCCCACAAAAATACCCCTGACCCCCCAGCCCACAAAAGTATCCCGACCCAACCCCCCAGCCCCACTTACCTCACCGCGGATCACCTGCTTCCTGCTTCCGTCCAATGCAGCCCACAAAACATCCCGCCTTACCCCCCAGCCCACAATCCCACCCCTAGCCCACAAAACAATCCCGACCGACCCCCCCAGCCCACAAAACATTTCCGACCCACCCCAGCCCACAAAACTACCCCTGAGCCGCCCAGCACCCCACAAAAGTATCCCGACCCAACCCCCCAGCCCCACTTACCTCACCGCGGATCACCTGCTTCCGTCCAATGCAGCCCACTGCCCACAAAATATCCCGACTTACCCCCAGCCCACAAAACATTTCCAACCCAACCCCAGCCCGCAAAACAAACCTGACCCACCCCCAGCCCACAAAACAAACCCAACACACTCCCAGCCCACAAAACTACCCCCGAACCCCCAGCCCACAAAAGTACCCCAACCCACCCCAGCACACAAAACAACCCAACCCACCCCAGCACACAAAACAACCCGACCCACCCCAGCACACAAAACAACCCCGACTCACCACCCAGCCCACAAAACATTTCCGACCTACCCTCAGCCCACAAACCAACCCCGACCCACCCCAGCCCACAAAAGTACCCCGACCCAGTCCCACTTACCTAACCTCTCCCTGCTTTCTGCTTCCCTCCGTCCGTTCCGCAGCTAGACAGCGCATATGCCTTAATCACATACATGCGTGGTTAAGGCATATGCGTGGTTAAGGCATGCGTGGTAGGGCTTGCAGAGTCGGAACACTCATGGTTTAGACCGCGGTGTTCCGACTGTTTCACTCGTGAGAAAAATTTGGTTATTTGAGCTAAATCTGAGGTTTGCAGGGGATTCTGGGTAAACAAAAATGTTGTGGGATCCACTCAAGTCACACCTCCCTGGATTCTCCCGGGTGTTTAGTTTTCAGAAATGTCTGGGTTTGGGAGGTTTCCCTAGATGGCCGCCGAGCCCGGAACCAAAAACGCAGGTGATCCCTTGCAAAACCAGGTCGTTTTTTGATTGATAATTTTGATTCCCCCATAATACGTTTTGGTCCCTTCTTGTCACAGGTATTTGGCCCACCCACACAAGTGAGGTAGCATTTTTATCAGGAAACCTGGGGGAATGCTAGGTGGTGGGAAATTTGTCCCACAACTTTCCCATACAGAAATGCCAGGAAAATTTGATTTTTTTTTAGCTAAATTTCAGGTTTGCAGGGAATTCTGGCTAAGAAAACGTTGGGGGATCCATACAAACCACACCTCCCTGGACTCACTTTTGTGTCGAGTTTTCAGAAATGTCTGGGTTTGGTTGGTTTTCCCAGATGGCTGCAGAGCCTGGGACCAAAAACGCAGATGACCCCCTTGCAAAACCAAGTTGGTTTTTGATAATTTTGATGACTCCACAATATGTTTTAGGCCCTTCCCTGTTGCGGGCACTAGTCCTACCCACACAAGTGAGGTACCATTTTTATCAGAAGACTTGGGGGAATGATGGGTGGAAGGAAGTTTGTGGCTCCCCTCAGATTCCAGAACTTTCCATTACAGAAATGTGAGGAAAATGTGTTTTTTTTAATCAAAGCTTGAGGTTTGCAAGGGATTCTGGGTAACAGATCCTGATGAGAGCCACAAAGTCACCTCATCCTGAATTCCTGTAGGTGTCTAGTTTTCAAAAATGTACAGGTTTGCTAGGTTTCCCTAGGTGCCGGCTGAGCTAGGGCCCAAAATCCACATCTAGGCGCATTGCAAAATAATGGTCAGTTTTCAGTGGAAAAATGTGATGTTGCCATGTTGCGTTTTGGGCCATTTCCTGCCACAGGCACTAAGCCTACCCCACAAGTGAGGTACCATTTTTATCAGAAGACTTGGGGGGGATACTGGGTGGAAGGCAGTTTGTTGCTCCCCTCAGGTTCCGGCACTTTACATCACAGAAATGTGAGGAAAATGTTTTTTAGTCAAAGTTTGAGGTTTGCAAGGGATTCTGGGTAACAGAACCTGGTGAGAGCCCCACAAGCTACCCCATCCTGGATTTCCCTAGGTGTCTAGTTTTCAAAAATGTACAGGTTTTCTAGGTTTCCCTAGGTGCCAGTTGAGCTAGGGCCCAAAATCCACCGCTAGGCACATTGGAAAAAAAGGATCAGTTTTCAGTGGAAAAATGTGATGTGTCCACATTGCGTTTTGGGCTGTTTCCTGTTGTGAGCACTAGGCCTACTCACACAAGTGAGGTACCAATTTTATCGGGAGACTAGGGGAATGATAGGTGGGTAGAAGTTTGTGGCAGCTCGCAGATTCCAGAACTTTCCATCACAGAAATGTGAGGAAAATGTGTTTTACTAGACACATTTTGAGGTTTGCTAGGGATTCTGGGTAACAGAAACTGGTGAGAGCCACACAAGTCACCCATCCTGGATTTTCCCAGGTGTCTATTTTCAAAAATGTACAGGTTTTCTAGGTTTACCTAGATGCCAGCTGAGCTAGGGCCCAAAATCCATAGCTAGGCACATTGCAAAAAAGGGTCAGTTTTCAGTGGAAAAATGTGATGTGTCCACGTGGCGCTTTGGGCCGTTTCCTGTTGCAGGCACTAGGCCTACCCACACATGTGAGGTACTATTTTTATTAGGAGACTTGGGAAAAAGTTGGGTGGGCAGAAGTTTGTGGCTCCCTGTAGGTTCCAGAACGTTCCATCACAGAAATGTGAGGAAAATGTGTTTTTTAGTCAAAGTTTGAGGTTTGCAAAGGATTATGGGTAAAAACGTGTGCAGCGAGCCACTCAAATCAGCCCACCCTGAATACCCCTAGATGTCTAGGTTTCAAAAATGTACGTTTGCTAGGTTTTCCAAGGTGACGGCTGAGCTAGGGCCCAAAATCCACAGCCAGGCACATTGCCAAAAAGGGTACGGTTTCAGTGGAAAAATGTGAAGTGTCCACGTAGCGTTTTGGGCCATTTCCTGTCGCATGCAGTAGGCCTACCTACACAAGTGAGGCACCATTTTTATCGGGAGACTTAGGGGAACACGGAATACTAGAACAAGTGTTATTACAAATTGTCTTACTCAGCGTTTGTGCCTTCCAAATGTAAGACAGTGTGCAAGAATAAGTCATTTTGAAAAAGGCCCTGTAATTCACAGGCTAGTATGGGTACCCACAAATTCAGAGCTGTGCAAATAATCACTGCTTCTAAACTCCATATTTTGTTCCCATTTTGGAAATACACAGTGGCAGCTGGTGACATTTGAAAGTGGTGGGGGCCTAAAACAATTGTTGTACAGCACTGTAGCGAGCGAGCGTAGCGAGCGAGCCCGAACCACCTACGGAGAGTTTGGGGGGGTTCTCCCCCCGAGAAAAGTTTGAAAAAAGAGTTGGCAAATGATGCATTTTCAAGCAAATTTGAGAAAGCAGGAATTTTAATAAAGCAATTGTGAATCTGTTCTAACAAAGACAGTGACTGGCAAAACTGTCTATCGCTTGTTCTGCTGACATCCTAGGCGCGCAAAAAGAAGCCAATATACTATTGGGTGTAAGGTTAGGTTTGTGCCCGTGTCTTTCCATGTGTCTGTGTAGCGCCAAGAAGCAAAGAAACACCCATAAACAACACAGGGGCTCACACGAGACGCTCCTAGAACCAGTGACATGACGAGTCCTTAGTGTGCCCACGGGGACTGGACTCTGCTTTGGTAGGAACGAGGCGCAGAACACAAGTCAGCTTGGAGGCCGTGAGAGACACACCAGTCCATGTGTAAAGCCGCTGTATGTTAGGAATCCGCACGAGCTTCGACACACGTGCAACTCCACACCCCAGACAACTGAATGGATAGGCGCATAGTTGTGAGGACCCCACAAAGGAAGCAACTGGGTAGACAAGAAGCTAGAAAAACCCGATAGACACAGAGGAACCAGATAGGCACAAAAAGCTATACAATAATAATAAAGATACAACAGAAGCTAGAAAACATTAGACAACTAGAAAACACTGTTGGACACACAAGAAGACAGAAAATAGAAGAAACGCAAGAAGCTAGAAAACACTGAGATTGAGATAATTAGATATCCTAGAATGTTAGTTTAAAGTTGTACACACAGTGCATGGTCTAACACAACCACAGCTGAGTGTTTGCTGTCTTCAGCCAATCCTGTTTTTTAAACCATCAACACGTGGCACTGTGGAACTTCATGCTTTGCTTTTACCGTTCAAAGCAGAGGGTCAAAAAACACACCGCATTCAAACTGAAATTGGCTAAAAAGCCGAGCTCCATGTCATACCCAAAATGACACTGGGCACTAACCAGCTCTTAAGAGCAACTGTAACCCAATTTACAGAGGCAGAAACTTCAGAGGACAGCCGTGGTTATCCAGCAGCAGCTTATAAGTAGAGCTTTCTTCATTGTTAGTGCTTTTTGGAGCAGATTAAAGTGGACAACAACAAATGCAGAATCACTATAGAATAGCGAATAACACACAAGTACCGTCACACAGGGCGCCTAAATGCCAACAGCTATCCAGGACCTACTAGGAATTAGGTTACCATGGTCTCACTCACTTGTCAATTGAAATTCGCCCTTACAGAAATGTTTCCTATGCATTCTGCTACTTGTAGCCCTACAATTATAGGGGAGAAAGCAAACCAACAACAATGAAAAAAAATATGTACGGCCCCCTCACACCCGACACACTGCAACTTACATCTACGGTATAGAACAATTTGCAGTTTAAATCACATGCCGTCTTACCTGGTATCTTGGTATCTTGGCAACTACCTGTATCTGGTGCACTTTGACGGTCAGGTTCTCACAAGGAAGTTCTTGCGTTTGTCCTGCGGAGCCTAATTCCTGGACAACTCCTAGGCAGCCTCCATGGAGTCGGTTCCCCGCAGCTTCTTTTGCCTTAGCGTGTGGTGCTGTGCTGGCGCCCTGCTAGTCAGCACGGCGGCCGGGCTTGTTCTTGGTGGGCAGCTGCTGCCTGAGTCGACGGTGTCGTCGCCTCCTCGCCTAGCCTTTCTGCTCCCGGGCGCAGCGCTGCTACTGCTGATGGCGGTGCTCTGGCTTTATCGCTTCTGCTCCGGCCCAATGGAGCTCCTCAGGGGACCCGACCAGATTGGTTATATACCACTACCAGAGCAGGGTCGGAGCCGCGCCGAGATGGCCAGCGACGTCCGCAAGAAGGGTGACCTGCCTCCGGTCTACCCCAACAACGGGTGGTACCTCGTTGTGGATTCGCACCCAGGGCAGGCCCGTAAGCAGCGCAAACCGCCCCTGGCAGTAGCAGTGAACACGAGGTGTGTCTGCCTCGAGGAGGCTCCGACGTCATGCTCGCTCCTGGCTGACTGGCAAGTACCGCGTGCGTCTCAGCCAATCCAGATGCTGCTCCAGCAGCGCCAGGATTGGCTTGAGCAGTGATACTTGCCGCTCATTAGGAGACCAGGGGCTGCGGCATGGAACAACCCTCGCTCTTCTAATGAGCAGCCTAGTGCGCATGTTCGGGCTGGTCGCAAACTTTTTCAGCCCTAAACAGAACATGCGCACTCTTGCTGTGTGCTCTGCCGACCACCTGATATTATCTATGTATCACTTGCACTGAACTCCTGCTGCCCCGCCCCCCTTCTGAGCCGACTGCCTCGGGCGTGGTCCGGTGGCCGGCCGGCCGGCCTGGGATTGAAAATGTGAGTGAGTGACGGCACGCGCGCGACGCTTGTTTGAGTGCCTCAAATTAATTAGTGGGGCAACGCCCAAGCGCCCTAATGGACGCACCGCCACTGGAAACACATAGGTTTCTTTGATACCTATTTTTCCCTCTTTATATTTTACCAAATTAATTGCTGTATAACAGGTACATAATGTAAAACCATTGCAAGGTGCAGCTCAGTTATTGGCTCTGGGTGCCTAGAGTTCTTGGTGAAAGTATAAGCCCTATATATCCCCGCAACCAAAAGGGTCCAGCTGACATATGGGTATATTGCTTTTGAAAATGTGCCATAGTTAGAAGTTACAGATAAAACCATAGACATAAATGGCTGGTTTTTTTCAACTCAATTTCAATATTTTGTTATTTCAACTTTTTTTTATAGGAAACCTTTGAAGCATCTACATAAATGACCCCTTTCTGAATTCAGAATTTTGTCTACTTTCCAGAAATGTATACATGTCTAGAATCAACCAGGGGTTTCATACCTGTTTCCACCATTAACTGGAAGGAGGTTGAAAGCACAAAAAAATAGGAATAATGGTCTGTCTCCTAGTAAAATGCCAAAACTTAAGAAATGTCGTTTTCTGATTCAAGTCTGCCTATTCCTGAAAGCAGCGAAGATGGTGATTTTAGCACCACAAACCCTTTGTTGATGCCAGTTACAGGAAAAAAACAGATGCTTTCTTCTGCAGCACTTTGTTCCCATTTTTCCCCCCCAAAAAACATTTAGCTGTATTTTGGCTAATTTCTCGGTCCCCTCCAGGGGAATCCACAAACCCTTGGTACCTTTAGAATACACAGGATGTTGGAAAAATTGGACGTACATTTGGCGTGGATACCTTATATGGACAAAAGTTACAGGGGGCCTAAGTGCGAACTACCCCAAAAGATTAAAAGTACTTTGGCACAAGCTTTGATGCCCTCACTCAAAGGAATTTAGGGCAAGTGTGTTTACCTTTCATATTAACCATCACGAACGATAAGTAGATTAGCCATTTAACAAACCTGTACTAGTCTAAAACAAGTAAATAACCATGACCAACCCATCAATCAAAATCCCAGAACCGTATGAAACGGGCCCTCAGATCAAGCAAGCGCCGCAGTGCCTTAGAAATGGTCAAAGGCGCTAAACAAATGATGATAACTTAACAAATGGACATTGAAATGTGGTTCAATTAATAGGTTCAATTAATAGTTTAAATAAATGCGGAAATATATTAGTTGGAACTTTTTTCTTAAAAAGAGCAAAAATATGTATGCTCGTATAGAGGCACTATGAAACTACTGCTCAAAGATCACTGCCATCAAACCAGGAAGGTTTAGCATTCGGTTGCCTAGTTGGATTATGTACTGAGAATGCTCTTTTCAAGGTTGACCACTAGATGGCAGTAACTGCAAAGGTGTACACTAACTCTGGCTACAAACCTACAACTTTAACTTATTATATGTACTTTATGTTTCGACGATCATACTGAAAATTAGCCAAAGTTAAACTTGCCGAGATTCAAACCTGTGACCGGCAGATTGTGAACAGATTTCAGCAGCTAGCACTAGCAGTCAACTCACTGGGTTGTCCATTTCAGAAGCAAGACGAACTGCCGGCTCCAAACCTGCCCAATACATCATAAATAGGAACCGCGGTCAAATTTGCGGTGACAACGAACCTTACACAGTCACTCCTCCTACCCAGACATTTTCGGTACATATCTTCAGGTTATTTGTCATGAAAATGTGCCTAATTATTGACAGCATCTGCGTTGATTCATACCTCTCAACTCACTAGCTTTGTGGGTATGTGCCCCCCCCCCCCCCTCCCTCCCCAGCCACCCGTCCTCATCCACCCTGCTACAAAGGCGCTGCGAACAACCTGTATGTGAATTATTCAGCAGTTGAGGTGTGGCGCTGAAGATGTTTGAGCCGCTGGACTGCCAGGAGTTAAAGCTCAGGGTACCCAGAGATCAGAGAACACTGCACCGCTGGCACCAAAGGGAGTCAGGAATCTATGTCTAAATCTGGTTAATTAACCACTATGATGTAGCAACAGTGGGACACAAAAAATAATACCCACTGTTGCTACATCTTAAAAGAATTCCAGGCTGCTCTGACAAGATTAGAAGAAAAGGAAGGGCTATTTGCTTGTTCCCTGTGTCCAATAACAGTCAATTGCTGAATCAATCGGTTACTAATGCATCCACCTAGGTTAAAGCCCAGCACCTCGGAAACTCTGGGGCAGATTTACAAGCCCCCTGCGCCACCAGTACGTCACTTTTCGTGACGTACTGGTGGCGCAGGGGGCTCCTCGATATTTACAAGGAGAGGAAAAGCCACCATGCGTGACTTTTCCTCTCCTTGTAAATACCGTCCCTTCACACGCAGCACTTTGCGGTGAAGGGGCGTTCCCTGGGTGTTGCTGTGGGTGTTCCCACGCAACACCCATGGAATAAGACGCATCTCCAGAATTACGAGAAATCGTAACTCTGGAGATGCGTCTGAAAGCTACGCCACCCTAGAGGTGGCGTAGCGAGGCGCACCGAGGAGAATTTCTCCTCGTTTTTTCCTCTTTCAATGCGTGCTGCATTCTGCAGCACGCATTGAAAGAGGAAAAAGCCTGTACTGATTGTTTTTGTGCAGAAAGGTGCCCCTTCCTGCACAGAAACAATCTCCCCATGGCGCAGGCATCCTTGCACCATGGTGCAAGGGTGCCTGCGCCGGCGCTTGGCAGCTGTTTGTGCGCCAGCGCAGGGGAGAGCACAGGAATGCGACATATTCTTGTAAATATGTCGCATTCCTGTGCTCTGAAAGTGCCGCAGCGTGGCGCAGCCAAAGGGCTTGCAGCGCCACGCTGCGGCACTTTCTTGTAGATCTGCCCCTCTGTACTCAGTACAGGTGTGATGCAAATACAGCACGTGTAATACAACTTTGAAATTGACTCAATTCCCAGGAAAAGTCAAAGAATTCATATCATTGACAGGTGTCCTTAATGTACATCCATCCATTAATATTGTAAGTCTCCAATATAATAATAAATTAGTCCTCAGGTGCTTGAGTTCAAACCTTCATCCAACAAATGCTTTGTACAGTAGTTAGCGACGATTAGAACTCAACCAATATGTGTTTCGCCCACTAAGGGCAAGGAAGCCTAGGGCGTTTTTAAGGCTGAAAATTGAATTATATAGAGAAATCCAAAACTGTGCAATTAACAATGGAAATAACATACATATTGCATTTAGAGAACAGGGAAAGAAAAAAACAAGCACTGGGAAGCCAAGAAGAAAAAGGAGAGGAGAAAAAAAAAAAAAAAAATTGAAAGAGAAGGTTAGATTTTTTTTTGTTAATATGTATCTCATTTGCAAGAAACTGTATGGCTTAATGTTTTGTGTCACACACCGTGAGGGACTGCAACTTTGTGGCAGGATTGAATTCAAACCTATCCTTTGTGTCACATTTGTGGCAGGATTGAATTCCAGCCTATCCTGGTACACTCATGTAGATATCTTGGTGCAAAAAACTGTTAGAAAGTGATGACGTAGAGCCACTTAGGCAGAGAGGCTTGGGAGGTTTGCAGACAGATGAAGTAGAAAACCGATAGATATGCACCGCGGGTCCATGAGAAATTCATGGCAAATCCAAGGATGCATATTATGGTGTAACGCAAATATTTTGAGTTTCTCAGAGAATGTGACACAGCAAAGTGCAATACTTGATGCTAAAATTACCCCTGTGAAAGGGCCAGTTATTTCTTAAAAGGTCCGATGGTGCAGTGATTAGTAAAATAGTCACATGGCCCTGTGTAGGTCAGTGAAGGGCTAGCAGGCAGGGATAAGAACATAAAGAAGTGGTGACAGCAATGTGCTCTTACTTATGGCCAAGGCACGAATTCAACTCACAAAAGTCACACAAGAAAAAGTGATCATGAGACCTGTAAATAAAAGCTGCAATGTAAGCCACATAGCGAAGGCTCAGGAGGGGGGCTATGTGCCCCCCCACCTTTTTTTTCTTTACAAAGAAATCGCCCCCCGGTGAATGGGGTCCCCAGGGCCTTACAAGGCTCGGGAGAGGGGCCTTTGTAGGCTCCGGGGACCGGATTTCCAAGGGCGTAACATTAATTTTAAGGGAGGGGGCCGTTCAACCCCCATCCCTGAGCCTTAAAAGGTCCCAGGGACCCCTTTCCCTTGGGCCAGCTATATTACTCTGTCCCCAGGAGCCCACCCCTGGGACAAAGTAGCTTTCCTGCCCGCACTAGCGAGGGCAGGGAAAAATGTTTTCTCCTACCTGGTGGAGGCATGTTTAAGTCTCCCGCCAGCTGGGAGCAGACTTGCCTTACCTTCCCGCGCTGCTGCAGGCAGGGAAGACCTATGCCAAGGAGAAGAGCTGGAGAGACTGAGGAGAAGTACTGCCCTTGCTGTGTGTCTGGGGTTGGCCTGCAGTTGCTGTTTCTGCCAAGGAAAGGAGAAGGACTTTGCTGTGTGCTGTGTCCCCTGCTTGAAGGAGATCTCCAAGGGCCTGAAGTGTGCTGGCCTCCTGTTCTGAAGTCTCAGGGACACAAAGACTTCACCCCCAGCTCCCCTGAACTCTGCTGCTGTGAGTTCTAGCCTGCCAAGAGGTGCCTGTGCCTGTTTTGGGCCTCTGGAGGTCGTTGCTGCTGTTTGGGAGCTGGAAGAAAGAAGAAACGTGAAGAACTGCTAAAATCGACGCATCGCTCTTCTTGCGGCTGTTTTCTCGACTCATCTCCAGGGCGCGAGAAGAATTTCCACGCATCGCCGTGCCGCTGCGAAAACTGTTGCAGCGCCTGTCACCGCTGCAAGAATAGACGCATTGAGGGATCGCGGCTGAAGAAGACCGACGCAGCGCCGCTCGACGCCGCCGCATCGATCGCTGACGCATCCCGGATTTCCACACATCGTACCTGTGCGGCACGCTTTCCCGACGCATCACCTGCGAACTGGAACCGTCACGAAGAATCGACTCATCACTCCCCATACAGACCGGATTCGACGCAACTCGTCCTCTGCGTCTCGCAGAACTGTCGCATCGCCTCCCCAAGGTCTCAGGTGTGTCGCATCTCTTTGTTTTCCGACTCTGCGGCTGTTTGGCTTTTGTAACTTTGACGCATCTACAGGTACTTTGGTGAAAAGTCACACATCCATAGTTTTCTATGGTACAAGTTCTTGAAACCTTTTGAAAGTCATATTTTTAACTGCGTTTGTTGGATTTTTGTCATTTTGGTCTTGTTTAGTTTAGATAAAGATACTTTATTTTTCTAAACTGGTGTGATGTCCTTTTGTGGTGTTTTCACTGTGTTACTGTGAGTGTTGGTACAAGTACTTTACACATTGCCTTTGGGATAAGCCTGTCTGCTTGTGCCAAACTACCAAGGGGGTGAGCAGGGGTTATCTAAAGTGTGTATCCCCCTTACCCTGACTAGAAGCAAGGGTCCCTATTTGGACAAAGGTACCTACCTCTGCCAACTAGAGACCCCCATTTCTAACATTGGTGGTCAGCGGTGGGATTTGAACCTGTATTTGTACTTGACCCACAGTGATTGGTGTACATCACTAGCTTAGTGCAGACCACTACGCAACCACATACTGTGTTTTGTTTTTGGTTCTATTTTTGAGTAACCCTTAAAGTATCCACGCATCATGTCTCAGAAGGGTAAACCAGCAAGTAAGATGGCAGAATTGGAGTTTGATATTGAAATGTTGCATACCTACAGAGTAGATCTGCTCAAGCAATTTTGCAAAGATTTTCGATGTGTCATGAAGAGCGGGGATCTTATTCCTAGTAGGGACACTCTACTGACTCTAGATGAGAGGTGCAGAGAGAGGGGTTCCCCCATGGTAGAAGTCCTGGTATGTATGTGTGGAGACCGCCAAGAAGAGTGTGGGTTGAGTGACAGAGACAGTCAGATACTGTCTTGCCAGTCTCAGGAGAGTGATGTGGGGTACTTGTGTGAGGCACTGGATGGTGAGGCAAAGGGTAGCTTGGTTAACAACTGTGGGGGGCCGTGTGATTCAATTGTTGGAGAGCATATTTTAAGTCCCTGTTTTCCAGAGCTATGCCAACACCCAGTGGAGTGTGGGTTCTCTGATTCCAGGGAGCTTGCGCTGGAGGCAGACCTTTTGGTGGAGTCCAGAGGGTCTGATGAGGCTTTTGGGAGTGATCCTGAAGGAGGTGGCTCAGGTTTTTACCCAACCAGGTGAGGTAGGGGAGGGTTGGAGTAACCCAGATAGGTCCCAGTGTAGTGGAATGGGTGAGGAGCCCCATGTCCTGTATCTGAGTAGAGGGAGTGGGGGTGGGCTGAGTCCCAAGGTGTCCGAGGCCCAGTTCCAGGGCCTAGTTGGTTCCATGAGTGATCACCAGGAGTGGAGCCTAGTCTGTACCGGGAGGCCATTTCCTGAGGGGGATCCCAAAGTGTCAGGTGGACTAGGGGGGCTGCTGTAACAAGCATCCCACCAGTTCTGGTGTCTGGCAGCACCACTCCAGTGGGGAGGGTGCATGTGATGGAGCAAGGTCTCGTAAGAAAAGAGACTTGCTCGGAGGCAATACACTCGTCTAACTCATTAACAAGTAATTAATTATGTTTGGTGAATAACTAATACGCACCACATGAACACGCGGGTTAGTGAAGCTTGCTTATGTGTGTATTAATGCGGATAACAATGAAAACGGACTAATACCGCTTTAAACGGGGAAACTGTTGTGCGCATGCGTCAACTGCATCTACGCAGTATGACGAGGTAACGCTTGGAGGGAAATTCTAGCGCATGAGCAGAAGACACCAAAATGGAGTCTTGAAGACTCGCGTGCATGGCATCTGCTTAGCTGAAATGAAAACAAGCTATTTTACTAATGCTAATGCGGGAAAAGTATTAATAAGAAAAGGGGAATAGAGTAGAGGTGGGAGGTATACAGTGTGACCATTTATTTGTGGAATTAATATTTGTCTTTTTGACTTTATTATTAGTGCGTATTTGGGCCTCTCACGCATAACTGAATTAAGCAGAGTGATGAAGCGACTGCGCATGTCCACTGAAAGTTAACCCGGAATGATGACTTAGAGGTTGAACGGGAGCCAAGGTCGCAAATGACATAGCCTGAGAACGGATGGTGAAAAGTTCAACGATGTAGACTCTTATTCATAAAGTTATAATAATGTTGCAAGTAAAATGTGAAACCGTATGGGAACCCAATACATGAATAAAAATTAAGGGGATGGGTTTGCGAACAATAGTTGAATTAATTTTAATGACATGTAAGCATGGTGTGATGGAGCTTCCCCCTTGCCTGACCAATAATATTTCGTATTTTTACGATATTGAAACTTTAGTGGGTGGAACATGAAGAAACGAAAGTATAACTAAGTTAGCTTTAGTTAGTTAGAGAGAGGAAGGAGACGCAGATGCTGTGAGTTGGAGATGCTGTTGCTGGGAGAGAGATGCTGTGAGATGCTGATGAAGAATCGAATGCAAACTCTGAAGAAGAACTTTCTATCCTAACTTAATTGGGTTAGATCAGAAGATCGCGGAAGAATCTCGAGGAGGAAGAGAGTGTCAGAGAGGGGTGCGACGCAATCGTCGGTATTCTAGAGAGGTCAACTATCCTGTCCTGAATCCTGTCCTGAAGTCTTTGTCTCCTGACCTATCCTGGGGGACCCTTACCAGCCCTTTGGCCAGGGGGTTGGTCTTTCACACCATTCTTGGTAACTATAATTTCACGTTATTTGCAAATGTTCTTTTCTCTCTGTCCAGTCCCTTTCTGAGCATTAATTATTGTATGAGTCCGAAATATATGCTTGATGTCTAATCAATTGAATTTTCTCTTCTAAGAATGATGGTGACTGCACTGTATTTTTGAAATGGTTCACATGCATCTAATTTAGATAAAGATTTTAAACCTTCCTGAGTCTGTGATCATTTACTTCAAACAAAAGAATAGTTAAGAGTTATGTTAATTATCACCATCAACTAGTTCAACTAATGGTCCATCGACCAGAGGAAAGAACTTTTTGATCAGTGAAAGGTTAGTTAGGAAAATTAAATAACTAATCCTGAATATTATGAAAATATATATAAAACTTTGACACTCCAGCGGTTTACTCAATTTGTGTGTTTTATGGACCCAGGTGGGTATATGGTAGTGGAGTATCTGTTGTTGGTATACCGCTGGATCCGTTTTCTGGTAGCAGAGTTATGGTTATTATTGACTAGTTTGGTGATAAATATTGATTTATGTTTAACAAAAGAGTTAGTGTCTTGTTTTATGTTGTCTAGAAATCCCGGGAAAATGAATAGCGGGTGGTGACAGAAGCCACACTGCAGTGAGGTTGCTCGTCTGTTGGAATAATACGGAGAAGCTACGTAGGGCTGGCAGTATTAAATTAGGGACTATTTCGTATAAAAGTAGAGTGCGGATGATAGCGAAAGGGGTTCGCTGGTGAAACTTTGGTCTCATTTCCCAATACGGGTGACACTGAAGAAGTAACAAGTTCTCCTGAGCTTGACTGAAGAGTAAGCAAGGGTTTTACTCGCAGTAGAAGAAGAGTAATTCTGAAACTCAATAATAAGTTGAAATCTATCCTTTTGTTTAGTGGAACAGACAGAGTAGCAGATGTTTTTATGTTGTTATTAACGAAGAATTTAATGAAAGGTATTAAGAAATAAATTTTTGTATTACCTTGTGATGGGTGGGTCAGTTGCCGGAGTTATACTGACGTCACAGAGAGCCACGCTGGGATTGGTTGAAACAGCGGGCGTGAGACAGAAGCAGGTTGTAAAGGAGGGGTCAGTAGTAAGGATCAATACTGACGTCACAAAAGGCCGCGCTGGCATTGGTCAGAACACGAGCCTGAGTCTGATTGGTTGATAGATAAAAGCCGCGCTAGGATTGGTCGAAAAAGAATTATATGTTGAGTCCTGATTTGACTGCGGGCGTGAGTCGTGCTGACATAGGACGCGACGTAGGTAATAGAGCTAGAAGATATACGGAAGACTCTTTCCTATATCGACCATCTGAAATGTTCGGAAGACCAAAGAAAATGACATTAATGAAGAAAATTAAAAATTTCTTTAAAAAAGACAAGCCTGTAATGACTAGAGAGGGAATTCCTATTCCGCCACCTAAAACACCTGCTTCCTTTATGATGATGGAGAAAGGATATCACACGTGTGTAAGGTTGGAGAATTGGGTGGAGTATACCAAAGGTGATGGTGTTTTGGCTTTTCCGGAGCATGGTACTTTTAATTTAAAAATACTTCAGAATTTTAGAGATAGAATGAATATGTTAGAACCAAATCCTAGAATGACACAGTATGAAGCTTTGGAAGAATGGGAAATTGAGGCATTTGATCGTGAAAAATACAGAAGTGGTCGGAGATTTAGAGGATTTTTATCTAGATATCCGTATGAGTCAAGTGGAGACCAAATGAAGCGTTGGAAAAGAGCTGTGGTGACCGAGGGTTTATATCCAGTATTAATGGCTGAAGAACAGTTAGGAGGAAAGTGTAAAGAAAAAACGAAACACATGAATACGACAGGTTATGGTGAATCAGATGATGAGCTATTAGAGGATATTTTGATTAAAAACCCTCCACCGTACCAAGAAGCACCTAGTAAGGATACCCCAAGTGCACCAGTGATAGGAATGCCTTTAACCCCACAAATCTTACATGATGTGTCACTTAATAGGGTGTTGCAGGATAATGAGAGAGAAGCTTTAAATAAAACTAGAGAAGAATTAGTTCAGAAAGTAAGCCAATTGAATTTAAATGCTGAAGCTTTGACAGTACCAGTGACTATTGGTCCTGTAATCCCATTATATGGAGAGAAAAAGACTTGCCAGAAACCTCAAACTGTGACAATTCCGTTAACAAGTCCCAGAAGAGAAGTAATAATTACGGATGATCAGGCCAGTGAAAGTGAATCAGTTATTTCATTATTGGATCTCCCGAATGTAGAACCTTTAACTGAAACTCCAAAGAGAATTATACCTGCAAATTTGAGAGAAAAGAGATCTTTGGTTCCTGTAGGAACTGGAGGTTCAACAGTAGTTACCCCTGAAGATATAGAGAGATGGGCACAGGAAATAGAAAATCGAAACCCACAACCAAAGATTCTAGATATCAGTAGATTGAAAGTAGATTTGGAAGAAATGATAACTGGCAATGTGAGCATAGAAAGATTGAATGTTTATAATGATGAGGAGTTATTATTCTTATGTAAGAGTATAACCAGAAGAGCAAGAGTATTTCATGAGAAACTAACAGAAGTTGCCTCAGAGATTGGAATAGATATAGGGAAATCGAAACTGTTGCAGAAACCATATCGAGTGGATTTTACTGATAAAGATTTAGAAAGTGTAAATGCTTCTGGTAAGAAACTACAGATAAAAGAGTTGATGAATATTTTGCGAAAATGGGGAGACATTGACAAATGGAGAATCAGGTGGATAAGAAAGAAAGAGGAAGTACAAGCGAGAGAAGCATCATCTGCATTTCCAGTGAGAGAATCAGATAAGGTTGAATAAATGTGTCCAATGAGAGAAGTTCCTGGTGGTGGATATGTTCATGTCCCTTGGAGTAGACAGGATATTTTGTCATTTACGAATGATTTCCCCAGATTGAGAGAAAAACCAGTTGAATGGTATAAACAGGTGGAAAGATTTGTGAAGGTTTCAAAGGTTTTGTTGAAGGATCTGGATGGTTTATTTGATATTGTAGTACCTGCTGATTTATGGACAGAGTGTAAGATCACAGTTGATTGGCCAAGTGAGGAGTATGCTAGAGACTCGAAGACAGGAGCACCCTCAGAGGAGGTGATGAAGAAATATCACCAAGTAATTACTTTCCTGAAAGGGAAAATCCTTCCTAAAGAAACAGATTGGGTAAAAATAGATAGAACAACTCAAGAGCCAAATGAGTCCGTACATGCGTATTATGAGCGGTTACTGCAAGTGTTTAAGCAGTATAGTGGTTTTGAGAACATTGGTGATAAGGATATGGGACATTTTGTGTATCGGTTTGTGTATGGTCTGAAACCGGAGATTAGTCAGATGATTCAGCAGCACATGTTGTGCTGGCAGAGTAAGACGATCGCTGAAATTTGAAATATGCCAAGTATTGTGGAGAAGACATTGAGGCAAGGTGTAGAAAGCTAAAGGAGAAAATGATGTGGGCACAAGTAAAATTGGCAGAACAGCAGGAGAATAAAATAAATACCCAGACTGATAATCAGGAGAAAAAGCAGAGTCAGAATGATCAAGCAGCGAATGGTGGTAAAGTAAGAGGATGAATGAATAGAGAGGAAGCGAAGAAGAAGTTTCCTTGTCATGCGTGCGGAAAGCTTGGACATTGGAAGAACGAGTGTAAGAATATTCAGAATAATAATGGGCCAAACCAAAATTTAATTCCACAGATGCAGAATGAAGTACTTATGAATCAGCCGCAGCAGGTAGTTACTCCACAGTATCAGGTGCCACCAGCTCCTATGCCAAACTTTGTGAATTCTCAAAAGTACAGTGCGAACACCGGATTTCACGGAGAAAGTGGTAAGAATAACAGAGTGGTTACACAGTATTTTTTGCAGAATGATGAAGATAAATCGGACTACGTGCAATGACGGTGCCTGAGGGGGGAGGAAGAGGAGTGTGTGCTTGGCGCATCCTTGCCGGTAGATCAAACAGGTCCATTTATTGATGGGAAGGTGGAAGGTAATGATATCACTTTTCTATTGGATACTGGTGCTACCCGGTCTACTGTGAGAACAACAGACATCCCAAACCTACCCCTCTCAGGAGAATCTATCCAAGTTGTAGGAGTGTCAAATCAACAGATTAGAACCCCAATCACAAAACCAATGGAGGTACATATTGGAAATTTTAAAGATATGCATCGGTTTGTAGTTTGCGATTCCAGTCCAGTAAATCTGTTGGGAAGAGATCTATTGTGCAAAATAAACTGCACGATCTATTGTACACCAGATGGTGTCGCTTTCCAAACCCCTGATGAAGATGTTATATACAAAATGATGCTAGTTAAGCAAAGTACAGAAGTAGACGAGATGTTTTCATTGATAACTGAAAGTGAATTGCCGGAAGAGTTGAGAACCACAGTGAATCCAGAAGTGTGGGATTTTACAGGAAAAGATATTGGGTTGATGTCAAATGTAGATCCAGTTAAAGTGACGGTGAAAGAAGGTGCAGTTTATCCAAACACACGACAATACAAAATGAGTCCAGAAGTGAAAGCAGGAATTGCTCCAGAAATTGACTGAATGATTAAACAGGGCATTTTAAAAGAGATAATGGGTAGTCCTTGTAATTCGCAAATAATGGGACTTAAAAAGCCTAGTGGAAAATACAGGATAGTGCGGGGTTTGAGAAAGATCAACAAAATTGTAGTGCCTTGTTGCCCAGTAGTGCCAAATCCAGCAGTGATCCTTTATCAGATACCCTGGAATGCAGGCTGGTTTACAGTAATTGATTTGTGCCAAGCGTTCTTTTCTATTCCTTTGCACCCAGACAGCCAGTATCTCTTCGCCTTCCGGTTTGAGGATTGTATTTTGGCATGGTGCCGAGTTCCTCAAGGGTACGCAGAGAGTCCCTCAATTTTCAATCAGATACTGAAAAAGTGTCTAGAGTCATTAGTTATGCCCGGGAAATCAGTTCTGGTTCAGTACATTGATGACCTATTGGTGGCATCAAAAACACGAGAAGATTGTGTCACTGACACAATTGCATTACTGAACCATTTGGCCGAAGGAGGACACAAGGTGTCTCCAGAAAAATTGCAGTTCTGTCAACAAGAAGTTAGATATTTAGGGCATAAAATAGAAGGAGGAGTTAGAAAAGTGACACCGGAAAGAATAAAAATAATCAAAGAAATGCAGCTACCTCAGACACAGAAGGAGATGAGGATGTTTCTGGGAGTGGTTGGGTACTGTAGGCAGTGGATAAATAGCTTCTCCATGCTAGCAAAGCCATTGATACAATTAACTCGGAAAAGAGCGAAAGATCCAATTGATTGGAATGATGAATGTTTGGAAGCCTTTGTGAAATTACGAAACTGTTTATGTGAGGCCCCTGCTTTGGGCATGCCTGATTATTCAAAAGAATTTGCGCTGTTTTGTTGTGAGAGAGAAAATTGTGCACTTTCAGTTTTAACACAGAGACATGGACTGAGCCGATGTCCAGTGGCGTATTTCTCTGCCACCTTGGATCCAGTGGCCTCAGCCTTACCTGGCTGCTTAAAAACAGTAGCTGCTACCTGTATGAGTCTGGAGCAAAGTGAGTCAATAGTGATGGGACATCCTGTAAAAGTCTACGTTCCACACTCAGTAGAGATTCTTTTGACAAGAACGCGAACACAACATCTCACTCCTAGTCGGCTGACTAAGTATGAGAGAGTGATTTTAGGAGCAGAAAATGTGACAGTGATAAGATGTACAATAATGAATCCTGCCACATTACTACCAGACCCATGTTGTGAAGAAGTGAAAGATGAGATTAATCATGATTGTCTGGATGTGACTGAATTGTGTACTAAGCCCCGCCCAGACATAAAGGAAACACCATTGAAGGAATCTGATCATGAATTGTTCGTGGATGGGTCATGTCTAATAACAGAAGGAGGAGGGTTAAGTGCTGCATATGCTGTATGCAAGATAACAGGGGTAGTTGAAGCATCCTGTTTACCGGGAGTCAAGTCTGCACAAGTAGCCGAATTGGTGGCCTTAACAAAGGCATGCAAAAAAGGGAAAAATTGGAGAATAACCATATTTACAGATAGTCAATATGGTTTCGGGGTTGTGCATGACTTTGGCCAACTCTGGATGCAGAGGGGATTTCTGACTTCTTCAGGGTCTCCTATCAGAAATAGTAAAAATGTAAAGGATTTGTTGGAAGCATTACAATTGCCAAAAGAAGTAGCAGTTGTCAAATGCGCTGCACATCAGTCAGGAAATGACTATGTGGCGGCCGGTAATAGATATGCAGACCAAATTGCTCGATACTGTGCAAGAAATACAATGTCAATTAACAGAAAAATTGAAACAGTTGAAACCAGCTGCCAACTTATGTTTTTCTCAGTTCCAGAAACATGGGATGAGGTCAGACAGTTACAGGAAGAAGTTGAGGAACAAGAAAAGGAGATCTGGATAAAATCAAGTTGTACAAAAAGAACAGAAGATGAAGTGTGGGTGTACTTAGATGGCAGACCAGTCATGCAAGATTGTCTACTCTCTCAAATGGCAAGAGTATACCATGGGACAACACACATTGGCAGGGATTCAATGATCAGATTATTCAGACAGAGTTGGTACAATCCGATGTTTAGGGTAGTCGCAGAGAGCCTTTGCCAAAGATGCTTAATCTGTCAGCAGCAGAACCCAGGCTGGAAGACAGTGGTTAGTTGGGGAAAGATTGGAAAGGCAGAAGGACCCTTCACCAGACTGCAGTTAGATTTCATTGAGTTGCCTCCTTGCAATGGATTGAAATATGTACTTGTCATAGTGTGCCTGTTCTCAAGATGGGTAGAGGCATACCCTACTAGAAGAAATGACAGTCTCACAGTTGCTAAACTACTATTGAGGGAGTTGATACCTCGTTTCGGTTTTCCAGTCACTTTGGAATCAGATAGAGGACCTCATTTTAATAATGAGATAATTCGATTAATCTGTGCTGCATTTAACATTGAACAAAAACTGCACTGTGCTTATTGCCCAGAGGCTTCTGGAATAGTTGAACAGCTTAATGGCACAATCAAATCAAGATTAGGGAAGGTATGCGCATCCACAATGCTGAAATGGCCAGATGCATTGCCTCTTGTACTGATGGGTCTCAGAAGTATTCCTGACAGAAAAACAGGATTGAGTCCACATGAACTACTCATGGGAAGGGCAATGAGACAAGCATTTATTCCTGGAAATAAATTGATGAATATAACTGATGATCTGGTATTAGACTATTGCAAAGGATTGGCTGAAATGGTGCGCTCTGTCTCTCATCAGGTTGGAGAAGACGCAGTTGAAAGATAGCCAGACCAAGTGCATGATTTGAATCCTGGAGACTGGGTGTTAGTGAAGAAACACGCAAGGAAGTCGTGTCTAGCACCCAGGTGGGATAAACCACGTCAAGTCATACTAGTCATTACCACAGCAGTGAAGTGTGCAGGTTTACCTAATTGGATTCATGCTAGTCATACCAGAAGAGTTCCGAGCCCGTCTGAACAACAAGAACAGCCACTGGCTGAACAAGCTGAGACGTCAGAAGTTGAAAGTTGTGAAGCAGAAGAATCTAGAGTAATAGATTCTGAAAGACAACTATATGACGAACAGCCAAGTACAAGTCAGGAAGAGTGGACACCAGTGATTGAAATACCTGATGCTGTTGTCGAAACAAGAAGAACAACTGAATTAAAGAGACAGGAAGGTAGAGAGGAAAAGACAGGGAAAGAAGAACACACTCAGGTAGAAATTAACAAAGTTATTCAGAAATCTGAGCAGGGAAAGATAGATCTAGAAGAACAAGTTCAGGCAGAAGAAGAACAAGTTGAGATAAGACCTGAACAGGATCAGATAGATCTAGAAGAACAAGTTCAGGCTGAAGAAGAACAAACTATAATAAAACCTGAACAGGTGCAAGTAGAGGAAGATCCAAATACAGAAAATACAGAACAAAGACAATCAGAAAAAGAAGAAGAACAAGAACAGATTGTGCCCAGATTAAGTGAAAATAAAAGAACTTTAGAAGGAGACGAAGAAGGTGAAAGTGCAGTCCAGGTCAAAAGAGTTAGAAAAGGAGACAATTGGCCTGCAGGAGTGAAGAGACTAAGATATTATCTAAGAAAACCAGAAAAGAAATCAGAGCAAGTAAATGAGGTTACGAGTCAGACACAATCTAAACAAACCTTAGTAAAACTTACACGAAGAAGCCCAAGATTGAGAATTCTGAACAGAAAATACAAGGCCCCTGAGTGGACCTATGTTATACTAGAAGAATTTGAAAACTTAGATTTATGTGAAGAATCAGAAAGAGTTCATGTGGCACAGATTGATGAAAGCAAATTAAGACCTCCTTAAAATAAAAGACTGGATTTTAAGAAAATTTAGACAAAGAAAGAGAAAGAGAAAATAAATTTTCTCTGATTAAAATGGCAGAAATTGAAAACACTGAAAGACCGAAACGAAGTTTAAAAAGAAAATGTTTAAGATTTTGCTTTTGTAGTATTATATTAGTAGTATTAGTATGGTTATTCCTAACAATAGGAGTACCTTTGCTAATGGAAACAAGTAACAAGAATAGTACAATTACTAATGAGAAAGTAGATAGAATAAAGGGAACTAAAGTAGAAATAGGGGTAGAAGATGAGATAAACTATCATAATGAATCAGACAATGATTCATCTTTAAATGTATTTACTAAATTGCCATTTCAGTATGTTAATACGATGGAGATTAGTAATTGTTATGTCTGTATGAAGTTACCATAATAATCAATGTGGAGGGAAAGAGAAGCTGTGATCCATTCGGCTTCCAATGGTTAGTACAACAATCAAAGAGGGGGGAGAATGGACCACTTGTCCTGTGTAACCAGGGTCTCTGTTCGTGTGGGAACCATCATAAAAACCCTCATACAAGTACACAGGCCATTGGCGGTATATCTTGATTCTCCGCCTACGTGTACTGTTTCAGCATCATCATTGGGTCTTTTTATTCGTAAATATGCTGACCTCCACCTGGAGGAAGACCTGCTGGTTTGTCAGTAGTGGTCAGGAATGAGAAGAGAGGGTGTGCTTGTGCTCTCGTGTAGTGAATTAAAATTCCCTACATCACTTTCATCATGGGTATTTTACTCGAGGAGTAGTGATGTGGGAAATTAAAAACGACAGTGGTGCGTTTTTAGATCAAGTTACTAATCTGCCGCACTGTAAGGGTCATAAAAAATTATTTCTAATGCAATTCTGCACAATGGCAATTTACAGGGTCGATTTGATGTCAAAAAGAAGCTAGCCACAGACACCGAGGATATAGTCAATATAGGAACTTGTTTATATAGTAAGTGAATGAAGTAAACAATATATACATAGGGCTTAAGAATCAAAATACGTTTATACAACAAACAATAATTTCAAAATAGTGAAAGGTGTCCCAGTGAAAAACGTTGGAACCTAAACTAGTAGTGACATAATATGTGACATTTGTATAAGGTTTCACTTTTAAACATTTTGGTGACCATTGGAAAATTAACAATGTATTGAACAACACTTTATACATTCATAAGTGCTGGATAATAGTTCGCCTTTGTTAATTGTCGACGACGTTTCGACCCTATCTGAATTACAGGGTCTCTTCAGGACCTAAAGAATGTGGGGACACCTGAAGGGAGGCCTGCACTGCCTAATGTGAAGAGCAGTGTCCCCGTGGAATAAGTGAAGAAAAAACTCACAGGGAACCCAGCCGGGCACCCATGTGACGGTAGACAGGCAGAGTGGATGGCGGGGCCTGGAGATCTCGGCGATATTCGGGGCACTGGATGTTCACAATTTACAAGAACCGTGTGCGTTTATACGCTCTGACTGTTCAAAAGAAGAGCCACAGTGGACTTCAAGTTGTCGCTTCGTGTTTAGGCAATAAATGCGGGAGTAATATCAATTGGAGCTTGAGTGGAGCGTCCGTCTTCCTGTTCGGTGCGATGATCAATCATCGCACCGAACAGGGAGACGGACGCTCCACTGTTCCTGCAGCATTCGGGGGATATATACATTCGCCACTTCAGCTCACTCAAGCTCCAATTGATATTACTCCCGCATTTATTGCCTAAACACGAAGCGACAACCTGAAGTCCACTGTGGCTCTTCTTTTGAACAGTCAGAGCGTATAAACGCACACGGTTCTTGTAAATTGTGAACATCCAGTGCCCCGAATATCGCCGAGATCTCCAGGCCCCGCCATCCACTCTGCCTGTCTACCGTCACATGGGTGCCCGGCTGGGTTCCCTGTGAGTTTTTTCTTCACTTATTCCACGGTGACACTGCTCTTCACATTAGGCAGTGCAGGCCTCACTTCAGGTGTCCCCACATTCTTTAGGTCCTGAAGAGACCCTGTAATTCAGATAGGGTCGAAACGTCGTCGACAATTAACAAAGGCAAACTATTATCCAGCACTTATGAATGTATAAAGTGTTGTTCAATACATTGTTAATTTTCCAATGGTCGCCAAAATGTTTAAAAGTGAAACCTTATACATATGTCACATATTATGTCACTACTAGTTTAGGTTCCAACGTTTTTCACTGGGACACCTTTCACTATTTTTGAAATTATTGTTTGTTGTATAAACGTATTTTGATTCTTAAGCCCTATGTATATATTGTTTACTTCATTCACTTACTATATAAACAAGTTCCTATATTGACTATATCCTCGGTGTCTGTGGCTAGCTTTCTTTTGACATCAAATCGACCCTGTAAATTGCCATTGTGCAGAATTGCATTAGAAATAATTTTTTATGACTCCACAGGAGCCAATGTTTCCCCATTAACTTACTTACCCAGGCTCCCCGTGAGTAGGGTTCCCTTGTTTTTTGTTCTCAGCACTGTAAGGGTCAACATGTTTCAGCCCCGTGGAAACTCTAGAGGCTTTCGTCAGAACCGAGGTGTATCAATAACAGGCCATTATGGCTCCTAACAGAGAGGTGTACTCACCACTCTTGTAGTGTATGGTCAGACCTGTAGTATCTGTACCTAAAAAGGAAAAAGAAAGGTGCAGTTGCAAAATGATATCTTACACATTGGTATTATCATATTGGAATCCGCTGAAAACAGTGGTGTCACAAACTAAAATCACCATATTCGGGATGAGATATTATGCGTCTAAGTTGCGCATTGAATGAATACAGAAAGACTGGGCTCAATCAAGCGTAAAGGCGGATATACCAAGGGGGTGGGAGCGGGCAAGATTATCAGAGAGGAATCGGTGCATGGTTGTTGCCATATTTATCAAACAGTGGTGCTCATAGACATGTGGGGTTCCTGTCTAGGCCTGCTTGGTTCTGGTACATATAGTCGGTAAATTTACTATCATGGTATGTCAAATGAGGGAGCTGGCGCGTTTGTGACCTTGGCAGTGGTTAATTATCTGCAAAGCATAAGCGCTCCCTTTAAGTCATTAGTGTGGTGCCGGGCCCACTCGGGCGGGCACGATTGTAAAGTGGAAATCAGTGCATCGTTGTGAACAAATTCGATGAGCACGAGTACTTATAGATGTGTGGGGTTCCTATCTAGATTTAATTAGTCTTGGTACACCTAATCGGTAAATGTGCTGTCATCGTACGTTAAATAAAGGAATTGACGCGCTCGTGACAATTATTGCGGCTAATCGTCTTCACATCATAAGCGCTCCCATTTCACCCATTACCTTGTGAGCGTTGTGCCCGGCCTCCTCGGGGTACCGGTGAGCTAGGGATACCAATTCTGTAAAGATGAGAAGAGATGGTTAATTACATCTTACTAGTAATGCCTGTAGCGCCGGCGGGGACTCCTCGTGGTTCCTCACCGGTTCCTGCAAGTCATTTGCTTGTGCTGGCTCTGTACGCTGTGCCCCGGGTGACGCGGGCCCGTCCAGAGCTCGTTTTTACCCGCGGTGAGAGTAAAAATGGAAGTAGGACTCTTAGCCGAGTCAGCGGTTGGCATAGTTGGTTGGCACTCTCTATTGCGGCAATGGTAGAAAGACTGTCAATGGTGATCACCATTAGTTAGTTAGGTTTTGTTTAAATAATCAAACGGATTTCAAAATTAAAATGTTCTTTTCTTCTTCTTGGGAAACGTGTCCGCCAAAAGTGAAAATTCAGTATTCGAGGGTACAGTGAAATGGCACAAACATAGGTTGTCACAGTTCAATGGTCTCTTCCTTTCAAAGATATATGCATTCAAGAAGGCCCTGTTTCAGTATTCAAGGGTGAAAGGGTGGGGGCGACGATGTCATGCAGTTACGTTCTATATTGGGGATTTTCTCAAAATTAGAATTAAACTGACCCAAACGTTCAACATTTCAGAAGTCAATGAGAGGGCACCTAGGTGATAAGTTTAATCATCCATAGGGGCATAGTCATTGTTTGGTGTACTTGGGGACACCCTGCTTCAGTGATCAAGTTTGATGTTTTTAGGGTGACAGTGTCATTCCTGTATCGGTGATGTCCCCAGCGATAGTGTCATGTGGTTCATGTTAATGCGTGCCATGGGATATTATCGTTCAATCCCTCCGTGTCTGTCTTAAGGCGATGGATCCAGCGTTGCTCTTTTTCAAAGAGGATTCTTTCTGCGTTATGCGACTTCATCTGTAGTGTCTCTAGGACTACCCAGTTTAGATCATCAGTGTTGTGGTTGTTCTCAATGTAATGCTTGCTCATCCTGGTGGTTGCTCTTTTGCATGTCACGTTGCTTCTATGCTCGCAAATACGTTGTTTGATTTTGTGGCACGTCATCCCTATGTATTTTAGTCCACAGGGACACACAATCATGTAAATCACGTGTGTCGTGTTGCAGTTTGTGTGGTGACGCAACGTCCATGTGAGATTGGGTAAAAGTTGTAGGGTCTTGGTTGTTTTTGTAAGTTTACAGACCGAGCAGAAGCCACATGGGTAATGTCCTACTATTGGGCTTAGGTTCCACGCTGCCGTTAAGGTTTCTCTTTTTGCAGTGGGTGCTGGTCTTGTGTGTACAAGAAAGTCCTTGATGTTCCGCGTTCGTTTGTTCGCGAATCGAGGTTTGGGCCACTTCAGGGTGTTGGATGTGAGAATCCTCCAGTTTTTGTTGATTATCTTCTTCACGGTGTTCGTGGATGTACTGTATGTTGTTACACAGGTTAGTAGATCCACTGGTTCTTCCCGTGGGATGGTCTCCAGTAGGTTATCTCTCGGCTGGTTCCTTGCCCTTTTCTGGCACTTTCTTATTGTCTTGGTGGGATAGTTTCTCAGTGCAAGCTTGTGTTCCAATGCTTTGGCTTGTATCTTGTAATCCTTCAGTTTGCTGCAGTTCCGTTTAAGTCGCAAAAATTGACTATAGGGTAAGTTGTCCCTCAGTGGTCGGGGGTGAAAACTGTTATAAGACAGTATGCTGTTCTTTGCTGTGGGCTTATAGAATGTTTTGGTTTGAAGTGTGCTGTTTTGAGTATAAATTGTGACGTCCAGAAAGTCTATTTGTCTTTTATCTGACGAGCATGTAAATCTCAGGCACTCATCCCTGGTGTTTATCCATTTTAAGAAGTCCTGTAGTGCTTCTTGAGAGTCTTCCCAGATCATCAGGACGTCGTCTATGTATCGACGCCAAAATTTCATTCGTGTCAGGAAGGGGTTGTTTGGGTTCTGTATGTGTTGTTGTTCAAAACTGCTCACATACAGCCCGGCCACACTCGGGGCGAATGTGCTGCCCATCGAAGTGCCAAGGCATTGTTCGAACAGAGTTCCCTCATATTCAAAATGGTTCTCAGTGAGAGCCATCCTGCAGCATTCCAGCACGAAGTGTCTAGGGGTCCTGTGGTGCCAGTCCTCGGAGAAAAGAATGTCCTCCAAAGTGTCTAAGGTTCTCTGTTGGGGTAGGCTCGTGTAGAGACTCTCTACATCGAGTCCTACCTACAGCATCGTTCTTTCATCATATGTTTGGCCTTCCAGTAAGTTAAGGAGATCTCTCGTGTCCTTCAGGTAAGTAGGTGTTTTTTGCACTATGGGTCTAAGGAATTGGTCCGCAAATTGTGACAGGGGTTCGAGGACAGAACCAATTCCCGAAACTATCGGGCGTCCAGGTGGTGGTGACTTGTTCTTATGAGTCTTGGGTAGCGAGTAAAAATAGGGTATTCTGGGTGATTTTGTCCTGAGAAAGTCTGCCTCATGTTTCGAGATCCATTGGTTGGTTTCAGCCTCTTCAACCATTAGTTCGACAGTTCTTTGTAGTCTCTTTGTGGGGTCAACTGTAATCTTTTTGTAAAATTTCTTATCTGAGAGGAGCTCTAAGCACTGATTGTTATATCCTTGCTTGCTCAGAAGGACAATTGCTCCCCCTTTGTCTGCTGGTTTTATTACCAAGTCTTCATTCTTCCGTAATTCATTCATCGCTCTTTGTTCTTGTTTTGTAATGTTTACAAATGGTCTCGCGGCGGGTCTCATGTCTTCCACCTCTCTCATGATCGCTTGTTCAAATGCCTGTATTTCTACGGGGACCATGTGGCTTGGTGGGCAGAACGCCCCCCACTTTCTGACGCCACTGAGGTTAGAGAGGTCTGAAAGGCATGAGGCCTGGCTCTCATCACTGACAGCTGTCAGTGGCCACTGTGGCTGGTTGTCCTGGTGGACAGAGTTGCCCCTGGGAGGGGGGCAGGAGTCACACCCCGGGGGTGGACTGGGCCACACCACTGTGTTGGCGATGTGGGTACTGTCTACCTGTTGGGATACATCTGTGAGCAAAGTAAGTAATGGGGCTGCACAGATGGGGTCCCAAAGTGAGGAGAAGGGTCCCCCCATGGGTTAGCCTAGTGGGCCCTGAGAGTATGGATAGAAGGATCCAACTGGGTTCAGGAAGGCGTCGAACAGGAATTAGACCCCTGCTGTTTGGGCCAGGTTCCAGGTTCTATCGCCCCAAGCAGGGAAGCCCATCGAGGTATTGATTGGTCTACTCTGGCTTTAGGCTGGAAGGGGGTTGTGTTGGAAATGGCCCTTTTTGCAGGGTTATTCCCAAGCGTTTTGCTTCTTCCTCCTATTTTTTCCTGACCTGTTTTTGTTGGCTATAGGACTCTGGACACTTTACCACAGCTGATCAGTGCATATGCTCTCTGTGTAAATTGTTATTGTGATTGGTTATCCATGATTGGCATATTTGTTTTACCAATAGGTCCCTAGTAAAGTGCACTGGGTGCGCCAGGGCTGGTAAATCAAATGCTACTAGTGGGCCTGCAGCACTGATTGTGCCACCCACATGAGTAGCCCTGAAAAGATGTCTCAGGGCTGCCACCGCGGTGCCTGTGCTCAGTTTGTTAACTGCCATGTCGACTTGGCAAGTGCACCCACTTGCCAGGCCCTAACCTTCCCTTTTCTTACAAATAGGGCACCCCTATGGTAGGCCCAAGGTACCCCCCTGGGCAGGGTGCAGTGTATATGAAAGGTAGGACATGTACTGGTGTGTGTAACATGTCCTGATAGTGAAATACTGCCAATTTCGTTTTTCACTATTGAAAGGCTATCTTGCCCCATAGGACTGAATGGGGAATGCTTTGTAACATTTTACAAGCATATCTTCCCATAGGGATAAGATAGAAAAATGGAGTTTGGTATCCCTGAACTCAGAATCTTTTAGTAAAGATGTTTTTTAAATTGTGTGTTTGAAAATACCACTTTTAGAAAGTGGCTATTTTCTTGCTCAACCATCCTGTGTGCCTCTGCCTGTTTGTGGATTGACTGTCTGGCTTTGGAGTGACAGGGGCTGAGGAGGTGCAGTGGCTCCAGGAGTCTGGATGAGTCAGCACTAGGCTGAATAGGCCTGATCTGCATTTGGAGTGGTGAGAGGAGTAGCACCTGTACCTGAATAGGGCTGTGCCTGCCTACCACAATTCTGGCTCCGCCCCCCTGTGGTGTGTCTGGAGCCAAGGCTCACACTGACAATGGATGTTGTTGTGCACTTGCAGAGTGCCCCCCAGAACTGGTCTGAACTGGGCTCACAGCCCCTTGCACAAAGAGAACAAAGACATTTTGGGGTATAAGTATCAGACCCAAAACCCCAGACTTTTAGATCATTCCTGGAATTCAAGAGGAACCTTTGCCAAGGAGAAGAGCTGAAGAGACTGAGGAGAAGTACTGCCCTTGCTGTGTGTCTGGGGTTGGCCTGCAGTTGCTGTTTCTAACAAGGAAAGGAGAAGGACTTTGCTGTGTGCTGTGTCCCCTGCTTGAAGGAGATCTCCAAGGGCCTGAAGTGTGCTGGCCTCCTGTTCTGAAGTCTCAGGGACACAAAGACTTCACCCCCAGCTCCCCTGAACTCTGCTGCTGTGAGTTCTAGCCTGCCAAGAGGTGCCTGTGCCAGTTTTGGGCCTCAGGAGGTCGTTGTTGCTGTTTGGGAGCTGCAAGAAAGAAGAAACGTGAAGAACTGCTAAAATTGACACATCGCTCTTCTTGTGGCTGTTTTCTCGACACATCTCCACGGCGTGAGAAGAATTTCCTCGCATTGCTGTGCCGCTGCAAAAACCGTCGCAGCGCCTGTCGCTGCCGCAAGAATCGACGCATTGAGGGATCGCGGCTGAAGAGGACCGACGCAGCGCCGCTCGACGCCGCCGCATCGATCGCTGACGCATCACGGATTTCCACGCATCGTACCTGTGCGGCACGCTTTCCCGACGCATCACCTGAGAACCGGAACCGTCACGAAGAATCGACTCATCACTCCCCATACAGACCGGATTCGACGCAACTCGTCCTCTGCGTGTCGCAGACTGTCGCATCGCCTCCCCAAGGTCTCAGGAGTGTCGCGTCTCTTTGTTTTCCGACTCTGCAGCTGTTTGGCTTTTGGAACTTTGGCGCATCTACAGGTACTTTGGTGAAAAGTCACACATCCATAGTTTTCTATGGTACATGTTCTTGAAACCTTTTGAAAGTCATATTTTTAACTGTGTATGATGGATTTTTGTCATTTTGGTCTTGTTTAGTTTAGATAAAGATACTTTATTTTTCTAAACTGGTGTGGTGTCCTTTTGTGGTGTTTTCACTGTGTTACTGTGAGTGTTGGTACAAGTACTTTACAAATTGCCTTTGGGATAAGCCTGTCTGCTCATGCCAAGCTACCAAGGGGGTGAGCAGGGGTTATCTAAAGTGTGTATCCCCATTACCCTGACTAGAAGGGTCCCTATTTGGACAAAGATACCTACCTCTGCCAACTAGAGACCCCCATTTCTAACAAAGATGCTCCAGCTAAGTGGGTGCAGAGTTCTGTTTCCCTGCCCGCACTCCTATGGGTAGAGAAACAGATATTGCTCATGCCCAGAGGGAGCAAGCAAAGAGAGCTGCTCCCTCCGGGCGGAAGCAATGCCAATGAAGACCACTCCCAGCTGGTGGGAGCAATTGTAAAGTTCCCACCAGCTGAGAGCGGGCTTCGTGTTTATTCTTGCTTGGCGGGAGCTTTAAAATTGCTCCCGCCAAGCGAGAGCAAACACAGGCTTCCCTGCCTGTGCCAGTGCATTCAGGGATACCGCTATGTCCTGGGGGTGGCACCCCAGCACATAACTGGAGGTGGCCCTGGGGAATAGGGGCCACAGGGCCATGAATGGCTCCAGGAGGGGTGCCACGTGTCCCCCTTCCCTTTCTAATTTTGGCCACGCCCTGTGGATGGGGTCCCCTGGGCCAAAATCTGCCCAGGGATGGGCGCTGCGTGCCCCCCTTTGAAGTTATTGCTAGGTCCCGGGGGAGGGGGTCCCTGGGGCGAAAATAGGCCTGGGAGGGAGGGTTGTGGCCCCCTCCTTCCCAATATATTTTAAAAAGCCGGGCCCTGAGGGATGGGGACTCCGGGTCCGAAGTCGGCCTGGGGAGAGGGTCCATGCATGCCTCCCTCCCCTTTGTACTATCGGCCGGGCCCCAGGCATGGGGTCCCCCGGTGTAATGTTGTGGCAGATGTAGAGCAAGGGGCGCTAGGACCTGCAAAAGGAAAGAGGAGGAAGCGGAAATACGAGGGAAGGAAGGGGCAGGACCACGGGCAGTTCGAGAAAGGAATGTGAAGGGATAGTACATGCTTAATAAAGCTCAGTGGAAAATACTCACAACGTGTCCTTGTCGTCTATACCGAGCAAGGGACACAACAACTGGCGACGAGAGTGACTCTCGGACCCTGCCTGCTGCTCGCTGTAGCTGTACCGTTCCGACGGCAGAGTGCAGTCGGGTGCCTACCCTGTGTGCGTTTCCACTCCGGAACGTCCCACGACGTGGCCTCGGGAGCCCACCCCGGGCGCGCCTCGCTGCGGTTGCTGCAAGTGCCTCGACTCACCTTCCAGGATTGCGACATCGGGAGCCCACCCCGGTCGCACACAGCTGCTGGTACGGTGCGTGTTTCAGCGACACGCTGTCAGGAGCTCACCCTGGGCACGTGCTCTCCCCGACTGATTGCGGCCTGCCTGTGACCCTGGAAGCTGGGTCCGGTCACAGGCCCTCCAACGCGCTGCCTCCTCCTGCCGCTAAGTGCACTGCCACATCATCCTGCCGGCCCCGCAACAAGTCTCTGCTCAAGGGCCTCCACATTCATGGACAGTTAGCCCCGCCCATCTGCCATTTCCAGGTCAGGCGAGCTCTTCAATAGGCTGCCGGCTCTACTCAGCGGCCATTTTAAAGTCAGGCGGGCCCTCCAATAAGCTGCCAGACACGGAGGGTGGCCATTTTGAAGTCAGGCATTTTCACCTAAAGTACCAGGGAAGCCTCAGAACAAGAAATACTACCAGACACAAAGAAGATATCCCTCATACCTACTGTAAAAAACACTACAGATCACATTTGATACGTTCTCTGGCGCTTTGTTGTTCCCCTCATTAGCTGGGTTGCCTGCTCACCTCTTTCAGTCACACTTATCGGCTGCCACCACGAACGTGCTGTACCTGTGCTGGGCGATTTTCTTTGGCGGACCCCTCAACACGACGCTAGCCTACGTCTTGGCCAGACACAAACCATGTCTACCTCGCCGACTACCGCCGACGCTACGAATCGCAGAACAGGGGAGCTGCGTCACAGTCTCCCACCTCGTCGTCGCAGGAGGTAGGACACACACTTGCCATGCTGGGAGTTCCTTTTCTGCGCCCGCCGGAACCTCTGCCTCTCGTACCTGGCGGAGGTATGGGTCTTCGCTGGCAAGAATGGCTAGAAGACTTTGAAGACTTCATGAAAGGCTCGCAAGTCTCGGACCCTGATCAACAGCTCATTGCACTGCGCAATCTCATCGGGAAAGAGGTTGGCCAGATCATCAAGGAACTTTCAGTTGATGTTGCGTCTTCTTATCCAGATGTGCGTGAAGCACTCAACAGAAACTTTCTTCACAAACAGAACATTTTTTTTTTTTTCCTGAGGTACTTTTTTATTTTTATTTTTTTATTAATATTTCTTAAATACAGCACACAATGTACACACAGCAAGCTCAATTTCCAAGATTGACAGTGATATTGACATGCAAGATGAATCGGCCATGACATTGCCCCTGTTGCTCGCATTAATTACCCAGAACAGTGTCCGTCCTATAGATCGGGATAGATGGAGCGTAACAGTCATGCAATAGACAATCATTGACATTTCCATGTCCCCCATTCCCCGGCGCCTAGCTGTAAGCTCTGCAAGGATATTCCATACTCAAAAGGGGGTTGCGCATGTCTGTGGGAGGGAGTCTGGACCCCAGGTCCAGCCAGGTCCATTCTCCTAATCAGTGAGGGGGGCAGGGGGTCAGTCGCGTCACCAGTCGCTTCCGGGTGTGCCAGCAGATACGCACGCAATGTGTCCCAAATGTCCCTCGGCCTAGAGGTGATGGGCAGTAGTTCTGCCACATGAGGAGATCCCTAAACCAATCTTTAAATTTAGGGGCGCGCCCTCTACCCCATCTGCACGCCACCCGTCTTTTAGCTAGCTGGAGCCCCAATGCAATGAGTCTGCGGAATGTCGGGAGTATGTCTGCTGTGTAGCCTAAAAGGGCCACCAGTGGTGAGTGCACAATCGTTGTTGCGGCCATTCGCTCCAGTACCCCCAGAACCTCGTCCCAGAACATTCGTATCGCCCCACACTCCCAGGCCAGGTGTAGGAATCCCGCCCCCTCCCGCCCACATCGTTCACAAGAGTCGCTATCACGCAGCTTAAATTTAAAAAGTTTTTCCGGAGTGTAGTAGAGCCGTTGGAGATACTTATAGTGAATAATTCGGAGCCGGCTATTCGCTGATATCTTGCCTGTCTGCTCGCAGCAGTAGCCCCATTTACTGTCATCCAGAGGTGCTCCTATCTCTCGCTCCCATTGTGCCCTGGCTGTCCCCATGTGCCCATGTATCTCTGTCTGTGTATTGTGGTACATAAGGGACACAACGTGGGCTGGGCTATTAGTCTGGAGTAAGCTGTGAAGCGGTTTCAGCGTAGGGGGCTCGGCAGGGTAGTCAGGGGTCGCAGCTTTAATACTCTGCCTTAACCGAACGTATAAAAATAAATCCATCGGGCCAGGCTCTTTGTTGGAGAAAAACTGGTCTTTGGTGCGAAATGTGCCGTTTAGGTACAGATCCCCCCAGGTCGCTATGTTCAACCTAGTAAGGAGTTGACAGCACCGTGGCTCCCTGGTGACCTCCAGAGCAGGGTGTCCAGTTACTGGGAGCAGCGGGGAGTAGAGCATCTCCATGTTCAGTCGGTTCACTATTTTCCCCCACGCCTCCACCGTGCACTTCACGGTGGTGGAGTACACATCGCTCTTTCGTGGTTGCGTGGCGATGAACCCGGACATCGGGGTGGGCTGTGTGTAGTATTGTTCCACCGCTAAATGTGGCATGAAGGGAGGGGGATGGAACCAATACGTTGCGTAGTGTGCCTGTGCGCTTAAATAGTATAGTTCAAAGTCGGGGGCTTCAAAGCCTCCCTGCGTATATGGCAGCGTCAGAATTTCCCATTTCAATCTGGGCTGCTTTCCACCCCAAGCAAGGCATATCATCTGTGTTTTTAGAGTCTTAAAAAAAGCTGGTCCCGGTGCATAGGGAAGATTAATAAAAAGATACAGCAGTTTGGGTAGCATCACCATCTTCATTAGAGAGATCCGGCCTGCCATCGACAGGGGCATTGCTATCCATCTTCCCACCGACTCGGTAACACGATCCATCACCCTGCCATAATTAGCTCGCAAAAGCTCCGAACTATCTCTAGTAGCAGTTATGCCCAGATATTTAACTTCGCTAGGGCACCATTCTATGGGATAATCCAGGGGGTAGGGGCGCACAGCGTCCGTTAGTGGGAAAAGTTGGGATTTCCCCCAGTTTATTTTTATACCAGACAATTCTCCAAATACGACAAACTCTCTTAGTATGGGATTGAGGCTGATCTGAGGTTTCCGGACATACAGCGTGATGTCATCCGCATATAGCGAGATTAACACCTGCCGTGTAGGATATTCTAAGGCCCATTCTCTGTGCAACTGTCTAAGTCTGGCCGCCAGGGGCTCCACCGCCAGAGCAAATAAGAGGGGTGACAGCGGGCATCCCTGGCGGGTGCCTCTTGTGATGTGTAACCAGGGTGAGCTGGCACCATTCGCTATGACCTTTGCTCGCGGGCGCGTGTATAGCAGCCGTATCCAGGCTAAAAAACCATTCGGCATTCCCATACGCTGCAGGATGCCAAACAGATAGTCCCATTCCACCGAATCGAACGCCTTGGTGGCGTCTAAAAATACGGCAGCTGATTCGAGGTCTGGGTCCATATCTGACATTGCCGCAAACAGGGTTCGTAATTGTGGGAAGTGGCCCGGCCCGGGACAAAGCCCGCCTGATCTGGCAGTACCAGTGCCGTCATGAGCAGGCTTAGTCGGTTGGCTATGATTTTTGCCAGTATTTTCACATCGCAGTTGATCATGGAGAGAGGCCTATAGGAATCATATCTAAAGGCTGGCTTACCAGGTTTGAGTAGGGAAATAATTGTGGCCTCTCTCATTGTGGGTGGCAGCTCCCCCTTTTCAAACGCCTCCTCGTATACTTGTTTAAGTATGGGGGCCAGGTGCTCTATATATGCCTTATAAAAATCGGGGGTAGCCCGTCAGGTCCAGGGGCCTTCCCAGAGCGGAGCTGCATAATAGCGGCCCTAATTTCATCCAGTTCAAACTCTGCTGATAGGAATTCCCTCTGCGAGTCTCCCAGCCATCCCAGGGCCACTGGTTCTAAATATTGCAACAACGACATTGCCTGCTGTCGCTTCGAGGTGTACAGGGTAGCATAAAATGTTTGAAATGTGCTAATTATCTCTGCAGTGTTTCGAACTATCTCACCGTCCGGAGTTTGCAGCTCCAGTACGTAATTCAAGAAACGAGGGGTTCGGATTTGCTTGGCCAGCGCCTTGCCCGGTCGGTCACCCTCGCCGTAGCGTCGAGCTTTGAAATATTTCCCTCGGAAACGGCTTTCTCTGTCCACTTCCTCCTGATATTCGGATATTTTGTCCCTAAGTTTGGCGTACGTCTGAGGGGTTGGCGAGCGGGCTATGTCTGCCTCTATATGTTTAAGTTCTTTTTCTAGGCGAGTGAGCGTTTGTCGCAAGGCTTTGAGCACTCCCCCTCCCTTAGTGATGCAAAGTCCCCTGACGGTAACTTTGAAGGCCTCCCACAAACGGAACATTGATTATGAACGCTACACCTTCAATCTGGCTTCCCAAGAAAAAGATGAATCCATGGGAGAATTCATTTCGCGCCTTAAACGGCTAGCACTGTGCGTTCGACTCCTTCACGACTGAAGACGCTCTTCGCCTGTAAATTATCGAAGGATGTCAATCTGAGTCCCTACGCAGACGACTTCTAAAGAAAAGTTACTCCTTGGATGAAATTGAAGAAATGACGAGAGTCAATGATCAGGCAGAAGAACATGCAAAACGAATGGAAGCTGGAAAAGGTGAAAAACGGGAACAAGCCTTCCGAATTCAATGTCACCACATGGATAGTCACTCCTCTGCAGGCCGACGACCGTCCAGGTCCAAGGAATATTTTCAACGACCTAGTCGTCGTCGCAGTCCTAACCGGACTGACAAGAGACGGGAGCGCCAGCTCAAATGCTATCGCTGCGGACAAGACTTCCCACACAATGAGACGTGTCCCGCATTAGGTCAGAAATATCGGCGATGTGGCAAAGAAAACCACTTTGAGAAGGTATGCAGAGCAACACACAAAGACACCCACAGACAATCCAAGCAATCCAGCTCTTGACATCATGCTAAAGCAGTAAGAGACTGCAGAGATACTTCATCCAGCTCGTCACATTCGAGTCTCTATTCTCACGTCACCTACAGGTCACGACGATCAGAATCTCGGGAATCAAGGTCTCTCACACTGGTATCGCAAGACAGCGAGGAATATGTCTGTATGGTTGCAGACCCTGACAGGCTCAAGAAATATCCATGACTACATCTCCAAATGGGTGAGCACCTAGCCAAGTTCATGCTGGACAGTGGGGCATCCCTCAGTTACATTTCAGTTGCAGAATACAACAGAATGAATCCACAACCTATCCTGCATAAATCCGCGGTGCGAGTTTACACATGGATGTCGAAAGAACCTCTTCAATGTCTAGGACAATTTCAGACCTCTCTTACGTACAAGGATAGAACTTTTCCAGCTCGCATTCATGTTATCGAAGGGCCTGAAGCTGACTGTCTACTTAGCTTGCCCACAGCGGAACGACTTCAACTGGTGGAAATACTATACCGAGTGGATGATGAACCTGACATAGTCCACAAGTTTCCAAAATTGTTTCCAGGACTCGGAAAAATGGCTAACTTTCAAGTTCGTCTGCACATCAATGAACGTGTGACGCCCATAGCTCAACAGCACAGGAAAATACAGTTTCATCTCCAACAGGCAGTGGAGGAAGAGCTGCAAGATCTTCTCTGGGCAGATATCTTTGAAAGAACTTCCGGACCTACTCCCTGGGTATCTCCGGTAGTCATAGTACCAAAAAAAGGATCAGAAGGCAAAGTACGTCTTTGTGTTGACATGAGAGTGCCCAATACTGCCATTGAAAGGGAAAGACATCCTGGACCTCACATCAGTGACATGATCACGTCCTTGAATGGTGCACAAATATTTTCCAAGCTGGATCTTAACAAGGGTTATCACCAGCTTGAACTTCACGAAAGGTCGAGATACATTACCACGTTTTCGACTCATCAAGGCCTATTCAGGTACAAACGGCTCAGCTTCGGAGTCTCTTCTGCCGCTGAGATCTTCCAGGAGGCGATCAGAAGAGTCATCCATCATATTCCCAACACCCTTAATTATAGTGACGTCATTCTCGTGTTTGGAGCAACTGTACAGGAACACAACAAAGCACTGGATCGAGTATGTCACGCACTACTGGAAGCAAATCTAACACTCAACAAAGACAAATGTGAATTTCACAAATTAACTTTGAAATTCTAAGGACACATCTTCTCGGAAACGGGGATGAGACCAGATCCTGAAAAAATTGCAGCGCTGAATGATACCCCTCGACCTCGAGATGCTGGAGATGTGCGATCATTTCTAGGAAGGGCCAGCTACTTCGCATGTTATATCAAGGATTATGCCACCATTAGCTATCCACTGAGGAAACTGACCAAACAAGGCCATATATCCAAATGGACAACCAGATGTGATCAAGCATTCCACTCGATTAAAGCATCCGTTGAATCGGCCAAAAATCTGGCCTACTTCAACCCTCATCAAAAGACTGAAATAACCGTGGATGACAGCCCTGTGGGACTTGGAGCCATATTGGCTCAGTACGACAAGGAAAGTGATCAACGTCACCCAGTGGCTTATGCCAGCCGCAGCCTGACTGACACCGAGAGAGCATATTCCCAGCCGGAGAAGAAAAGTCTTGCAGTAGTCTGGGCCTATGAGCACTTTCACATCTTTATCTATGGGAAATACTTCACACTCATCACAGACCACCAAGCTCTGACAACCATATTCGGAAACCCCCGGGCCAAAATGCCACCAAGAATAGAGTGCTGGGGAATTCGTCTTCAAGAATATACTTACACAATCATCCACAAGCCTGGGAAAGCAACAAATCCAGCGGACTACATGTCGCGACATCCCAAGACGTCCTCAAGCTTGAATCCGTCGTTAGCGGAGGAATATATACACTTTGTTGTGGCTCAAGCAAAACCACCTGCAGTCCCTCTTGAAGCCATCATTGAAGCCGCAGCCGGTAATGTCACCTTGCAGGATGTGAAACATCGCATCCAGACAAACAGTTGGAGACACCTGGAAGAGCCCGGACACAATAAGCATGTTGACGGCCATGAACTAATCTCTTTCCGACATGTAAAAGATGAACTGTCCATTGCCAAAGATGGCCTCCTGCTAAGAGATAAAAGGATTGTCATTCCAAAGCAGCTGCGTCAAGGAGTCGTCAATTTGGCACATGAAGGGCACAGAGGCATCGTAGCCACAAAGAGAGCGCTGCGTGAACGGGTCTGGCTCCCTTCTCTTGATCATATGGTCAAAGTCACACTGAAAGACTGCCCCCAGTGTCAACTAGTCAGTAGAGAAGAGCCACCTGCACCTTTACAAATGTCAGAACTGCCGGAGGGCATGTGGCAACACGTTGCAGTAGACTTCTTTGGTCCACTACAATCAGGTAAATACATAATCATCATAATGGATGAG
The DNA here is from genome assembly GCA_963921515.1 of Calotriton arnoldi. NCBI lineage: Eukaryota > Metazoa > Chordata > Amphibia > Caudata > Salamandridae > Calotriton > Calotriton arnoldi. Next base: position 3,419,191 of record CAWUFW010000679.1, read on the forward strand.
TACTCCCGCTTCCCAATTGCTCACCTAATACCATCAACCAGAGCAGCCACCACCATACCAATGTTGGATGAAGTCTTCGCAGCCTGGGGAATACCTAAAGTAGTCAAGACAGACAATGGCCCTCCATTCAACGGACAGGAATTTGCCGCATTTGCCAACCATCTCAATTTTCGACATCGGAAGATCACTCCCATGTGGCCACAGGCCAATGGGATGGTAGAAAGATTAGTGGCTACACTGAAGACTGCCATACAGCAAGCAAAACTATCTAAGCGAGATGTTCAAACAGCACTAAACGAGGTGTTAAGAGCTTATCGAACCACACCACACAGCACTACGGACAGATGTCCAGCAACCTTGATGCTGGGCCGCACGGTGCGCACAAGAATACCAACTTGGGAAGACTCCGCTGGCTGTACGCGCCAAGATCCAGAACATGGGGAGTTAGCAGCAATAGACGGAGCTAGAAAAGCCAAGATGAAAGAATATGCCGACAGTCGTCGTAGAGCCAAACCATCATCCATCAAAGAAGGAGACTGGGTACTTGTCTGACAAGAACAACAAAGGAAATCTGACAGTCGATATCCCGCCCATTCACTGCTGGCAAAAAGGGACCATGATCACGGCTGCCTCAGAGGACAAGAGAATAACAAGGAACGTTGAACACTTCCAGAGATGTAAGCCAACCACAAGAGAGACATTAGATGCGCCAGAAAGTGTAATGAAAGAGGACACTCAGGTGACCGGAAGTGAGCACAAGTGTCCCTTTCTCTTGGCTGAAAGTGAAAGATCTGATCAAGATGTCGCCTGCCGGCCACAGCGTATTCATCAGAGGCCTACACGTCTCATTGAAGAACTGTAACTGTGGGCCCGATTCACAAAAGTAATTTGAGACAAAATCCTAACTTTACGACTTTCGGTATTCACAAAAGGCATTTAGGAGTAGTAAAGTTAGGAATCCTAACTTTACTACTCCTAAATGCCTTTTGTGAATACCGAAAGTTGTAAAGTTAGGATTTTGTCTCAGTTTAGGAGTAGTAAAGTTAGGAATCCTAACTTTACTACTTCTAAATGCCTTTTTTGAATACCGAAAGTCGTAAAGTTAGGATTTTGTCTCAGTTTAGGAGTAGTAAAGTTAGGAATCCTAACTTTACTACTCCTAAATGCCTTTTGTGAATACCGAAAGTCGTAAAGTTAGGATTTTGTCTCAGATTACTTTTGTGAATCTGGCCCTATTTTCTTTTCTTTGTTTCATTGTTTATTGAAAATCAGTTCAAGTTGTGTAAGGAGAGGGGAGGTGTAATGTGGCAGATGTAGAGCAAGGGGTGCTAGGACCTGCAAAAGGAAAGAGGAGGAAGCGGAAATACGAGGGAAGGAAGGGGCAGGACCACGGACAGTTCGAGAAAGGAATGTGAAGGGATAGTAGATGCTTAATAAAGCTCCCTGGAAAATACTCACAACGTGTCCTTGTCGTCTATACCGAGCAAGGGACACGACACCCGGGACCGAAATTGGCCTGGGGAGGGGGAACACGCATGCTCCCCTCCCCCAAATCTATCAATTTCTCTCCCCGTGGCCTGACCCACCTGGGGGGCAAAAAAAAAACAAGCATGGGAAATGTAATTTTGCCGTTGATCTTCCTCGAATTTGTGGCAAAATTAAAACAAAAAAAAGCATTTTTGGCCCCAGGCGGGGTCTCTGTGGGACCCCATCACAGGCTTAGGGGGTCAGAGTATTCCTACCCTGCCCCATTATGTGTTTTTTTTTACATTTTTTCTTAGGACTAGACCGAGTCCGAGTCCCAAAATGACTGCAACCACTTCTTGGCTGAAGTGGTGGCAGCCAATCAGATCTCACCATGAGATCTGTCGGATCGCGAAGCGTCCCTGTCCCTAAATATACATAAATCTTTTTTATTTAGTAACTCCAAAACTACTGAACAGATTTACATCAAATTACAAAAAGGGCTCTTTTTGGACCAACATCTAGCTTTCTGCCAAATTTGGTGTAATTCCGTCCAGTAGTTTGGGCTCTAGTCATGTCTAAAAACCCTATGGAAACTGCATGGAGAAAATGTGTTTTGGGACCCCTCCCCGTTTTATCGGCCCCTGCTTGACGAATCATTCTGAAACTTTCCAAAGAGCAGCTGAAGTGAGTGGCAAGCTAGTTTTGAAAAATTTCTGAAGATTCGTCCAACGGCGCTAAAGTTATTAGCAAAACAAAAACAGTTTTTCTTATGGAAACTAGGTCCTAACTATAACTACCTACTGGCGACCACCAGTAATATATATATATATGTATATATATGTATATATATGTATATATATATATATATATTATCTACTGGCGGTCGCCAGTAGATAGTTATAGTTACAACCTATTATCCATAGGAAATCCGCGACATTCTATTTGAAATAACTCTCTTGCCGGTTGACGTATCTTCGCAAAATTTTCAAACTTTATGGCCCGCTCCGGTCCGCTCCTACCCTGAAAGTCTCGGGGGATTCGTCAAGCGGGGGCCGAGAAAAAGGGGGTCCCAAAACGCGTTTTCCCCATGCAATTTTCCATAGGAAACTTTAGACACGGCTACAGCTCGAACTGCTGAATGGAATTACACCAAATTTGGCAAAGAGGTAGTTCTTGGTTCAGAAAGAACCCTTTTTGTTAAATGGTGTAAATCCGTTCAGTAGTTGCTGAGAAAATCAAAAGTAAAAAGATAGTGATATCTAGGGCCGCGGATCCTCCCGAGCACGAGCTTTATGTTAATTGGCTGTCAACACTCCAAACCAGGAAGTGTTGGCAGCCATTTTGTCCCTCGGTAGAACCGAGGGACAGAAACAAGTGCGCAAAGCGCACAAAGGGGGCAGGGTAGAAACACCCTGACCCCTAGGTCTGCTCAGGGGTCCCACAAGGACCCCTGGGCAAAATTTTTTTTTTTTTTTAAATCGGCAGGATGCGCTCAGGGAGCGCGAACCCTGCCGAAAAGAAAAATCAAAGCGCGGTCTCCCGCGCTCGATGTTAATTGGCCCCCGGGTGGGCCAAGTCCCGGGGGCATGCTGGGGGGGTTAATTTTATGTGTGGGGGCCTCTAAGAGCCCCCAAGCCCCGGGGACCACCACCCCCGGGGCTTTATGTAGTAATGGTGCGGGAGGGCTCTGAGCCCTCCCGCAGCCCCGGGACCGCCACCTCCCCGGGGCTTCTTTTTTATTTTAAAAACCTGTGTGGGGGGCTCCAGCCCCCACACGCCCGGGGACCACCACCTCCCCGGGGCACTAAGAAAATTAAAATGGGGGTCCGTTTTGGACTCCCAGAGCCCAGGGACCACCACCTCCCCGGGGCTTTCAAAATGTAGGGAGGGGGCCGCGCGGCCCCTCCTGGAGCCCTTGATGGCCCTGGGGACCACCACCCCCAGGGCCGGCTCCTGCAGTGTCCCGGGGTGCCTACCCCGGGACACTGCTGTTTGCAATGACAGGACGGGAGCCTCGCGGCTCCCGTCCTGTCATTGCAAACTTGCTTGGATATTGGAAGAGAGAGCAGGAAACATGCTCTCTCTTCCAATATCCAAAGCTGATTGCTTTCCACATGGGGAGCTGCATCTTAGCAGCTCCCCATGTGTAAGCAATGCCGGCTCCCGTAGGACACGGGGAGCCGGGCGGGACTGTGGGGGTTTGGGGACCCCCACAGTCCCCAACGAGAGGCCATGCCCCGGGGATGGGGTCCCCGGGGCCATAAGTGGCCACGGAGGGAGGCCACGCAGCCCCCTCCCCAAAGTAAAAAAATTAAAAACAAGTGCAAGGCCGGCCCGGGGATGGGGTCCCCGGGGCCTTAAATGGCCTGAGGAGGGGGCCACGCAGCCCCCTCCAAATAAAAAAAAAGAGGCCATGCCCCGGGGATGGGGTCCCCGGGGCCAATACAGGCCCAGGGAAGGGGGCCCACGCGGCCTCCCTTCCCGTTTTTTTTTTATTTTAATTTTTAAAAAAGGGGAAAGGCCCTGGGGATGGGGTCCCCAGGGCCTAAAAATAGGAAAAAGGAAGGGGGCCACACAGCCCCCCTTCAGGGGGAAAAAAAAAAAAAAAAACGATCGGGCCCGTAGGCCCCGCCCCTTCCTTCACCACTCTGCAAACGCGCCCCTGGCGCATTTGCAGAGGGGAACGAATTCCCCTTGAATACTGGGGGTCCCTGGGGGCCAACTAGCCCACCAGGAACCTCCAGTATGCGCCAGGGGCTGCCTTGCAGAGAGGTGTACAGAGGCCACGCCCCTTTTACACCTCTCTGCAACGCAGCTCTATGGCGCTTTTGGAGGTATATGGTGGGCTAGTTGCACCCCAGGGACCCTCAGGATTCAAGGGGAGTTAATCCCCCGACTTAAAACGCGCCACGGGGCGCGTTTGCACAGTGGTGAAGGGAGGGGCGGGGCTTCAGGTGACATGTGTGCAAACAGGCCCCGTGGCGCGTTTTAAGATGGGGAATTAAATCCTCTTCAATCCTGAGGGTCCCTGGGGGCCAACTAGCCCAACAGGTACGTCCAGAAAGCGCCACAGAGCTGCGTTGCAGAGAGGTGTAAAAGGGGTGTGGCCTCTGTAAATGTCTCTGCAACGCAGCCCCCTGGCGCATACTGGAGGTTCCTGGTGGGCTAGTTGGCCCGTAGGGACCCTCATGATTCAAGGGGACTTAATCCCCCAACTTAAAACGCGCCACGGGGCGCGTTTGCACAGATGTCACCTCAGGCCCCGCCCCCTCCCTTCACCATTGTGCAAATATTCCTCTAAAATCAGCCGAAATACGAATTCTGATTTACTCACCTATTATCAGGAGAGACCTCAGTGCTGCATCTTTCAGCCCAGTACTAATCCTGAAAAGTAATTTTAACCGTACTTACCGGTAACTTGAATTTCCTTCATAGGCTAACATTGACTGGTTTCACTTGGAAATTCTTCTAAGTGTGGAGTTTTGGAACTTTAAAATATTCCTCTAAAATCAGCCGAAATACGAATTCCGATTTACTCACCTGTTATCAGGAGTGACCTCAGTGCTGCATCTTTCAGCCCAGTACTGATCCTCAAAAGTAATTTTAACCGTACTTACCGGTAACTTGAATTTCCTTCATAGGCTAACATTGACTGGTTTCACTTGGAAATTCTTCTAAGTGTGGAGTTTTGGAACTTTAAAATATTCCTCTAAAATCAGCCGAAATACGAATTCCGATTTACTCACCTGTTATCAGGAGAGACCTCAGTGCTGCATCTTTCAGCCCAGTACTGATCCTGAAAAGTAATTTTAACCGTACTTACCGGTAACTTGAATTTCCTTCATAGGCTAACATTGACTGGTTTCACTTGGAAATTCTTCTAAGTGTGGAGTTTTGGAACTTTAAAATATTCCTCTAAAATCAGCCGAAATACGAATTCCGATTTACTCACCTGTTATCAGGAGAGACCTCAGTGCTGCATCTTTCAGCCCAGTACTGATCCTCAAAAGTAATTTTAACCGTACTTACCAGTAACTTGAATTTCCTTCCATAGGATATCATTGCCTGCTTTTTGCTGAAAAAGTTTCTAAGTGTTGATTTTTGAAACATACAAATATTCCTCTAAAATCAGCCAAAATTCGAATTCTGATTTACTCACCTGTTATCAGGAGAGACCTCAGTGCTGCATCTTTCAGCCCAGTACTGGTCCTGAAAAGTAATTTTAACCGTACTTACGAGTAACTTGAATTTCCTTCCATAGGCTAACATTGAGTGGTTTCACTTGGAAATTCTTCTAAGTGTGGAGTTTTGGAACTTTAAAATATTCCTCTAAAATCAGCCGAAATACGAATTCCGATTTACTCACCTGTTATCAGGAGAGACCTCAGTGCTGCAGCTTTCAGCCCAGTACTGATCCTCAAAAGTAATTTTAACCGTACTTACCAGTAACTTGAATTTCCTTCCATAGGATATCATTGCCTGCTTTTTGCTGAAAAACTTTCTAAGTGTTGATTTTTGAAACATACAAATATTCCTCTAAAATCAGCCGAAATTCGAATTCTGATTTACTCACCTGTTATCAGGAGAGACCTCAGTGCTGCATCTTTCAGCCCAGTACTGGTCCTGAAAAGTAATTTTAACCGTACTTACCAGTAACTTGAATTTCCTTCCATAGGCTAACATTGAGTGGTTTCACTTGGAAATTCTTCTAAGTGTGGAGTTTTGGAACTTTAAAATATTCCTCTAAAATCAGCCGAAATACGAATTCCGATTTACTCACCTGTTATCAGGAGAGATCTCAGTGCTGCATCTTTCAGCCCAGTACTGATCCTGAAAAGTAATTTTAACCGTACTTACCGGTAACTTGAATTTCCTTCATAGGCTAACATTGACTGGTTTCACTTGGAAATTCTTCTAAGTGTGGAGTTTTGGAACTTTAAAATATTCCTCTAAAATCAGCCGAAATACGAATTCCGATTTACTCACCTGTTATCAGGAGAGAACCCAGTGCTGCATCTTTTAGCCCAGTACTGATCCTCAAAAGTAATTTTAACCGTACTTACCAGTAACTTGAATTTCCTTCCATAGGATATCATTGCCTGCTTTTTGCTGAAAAAGTTTCTAAGTGTTGATTTTTGAAACATACAAATATTCCTCTAAAATCAGCCGAAATCCGAATTCTGATTTACTCACCTGTTATCAGGAGAGACCTCAGTGCTGCATCTTTCAGCCCAGTACTGGTCCTGAAAAGTAATTTTAACCGTACTTACCAGTAACTTGAATTTCCTTCCATATGCTAACATTGACTGGTTTCACTTGGAAATTCTTCTAAGTGTGGAGTTTTGGAACTTTAAAATATTCCTCTAAAATCAGCCGAAATACGAATTCCGATTTACTCACCTGTTATCAGGAGAGACCTCAGTGCTGCATCTTTCAGCCCAGTACTGATCCTGAAAAGTAATTTTAACCGTACTTACCAGTAACTTGAATTTCCTTCCATAGGAATCCATTGTCTGGTTTTCAGCAGAAAAGTTTCAAAGTGTCGATTTTCACAAACTAGAAATATTCCTAAAAAATCGCCTGTATGACTTAAACGCATTCTTTCAACTGTTTACAGGAGATGTACCAGTGCTGGATCCAGGATCCAACACTGAGTAAGAAAAAGTAACGATAACAGTTTTTAACTTCTAAGTGAATTTCCTTCCATAGGATAACATTGGTGATTCTATGAGAAAAAGTTTCTAATTGTGAACTTTTAAAGTACAATAATATTCCTTAAAAATCACGACTGTAACCAAAACGCTTTTACTCAACTGTTTACAGGAGATGTCCCAGGACTGAATCTAGGATCCAGTAATGTGGTTAGAAAAGTAATCCATAAAGTAACTAATTGCATTTAACTAGAAATTCACATTGAGCTGAATGTTGCATTGTGTTTGAAAATGTGTTGCCCATTGCAACAACTGTAACTACTGTACTTAAAAGTCTATTGCCTATGTGCAAAGTAATTAAACTAAAGTAATTCATTCTGAGAAAGTATTTTTTGTAATGTAATGTATAATGTAATTACAATGTAATTTAAAAAATAAAATATGTAAAAAAAATTGTTTCTAAAAAATTTGGAAATCAGTATGAAAAAAATTTATATAACAATTAATACATTTAAAAATTGTCATTTACAAAACCTTTGAAATTCACTGAAAAAACTGTAGGTTTCAGACATGTTATAGTTACAAATTAGCATTTAAAAAACCTTTGAAATTCACTGAAAAAACCATAGGTTTCAGGGACGTTATAGTTATAAATTAGCATTTAAAAAACCTTTGAAATTCACTGAAAAAACCATAGGTTTTAGGGACAGTTATAGTTAGTTGGACATTGCACTCGTACAAAACCCGTGAAATTCCCCCGTTATAGTTAGTCCAGCTAACTATAACTCGCGCCCCGCAATGCACTGCTGATGACGTCACATATTACATCACTCATGACATGGTCAGTGACATCACTGATGACATCACTGATGACATCTCAAATGACATCACTGATGACATCATCCACGTGATAATCTGATGCACCTCCTCACACCCTAATATAACCTTTGATACACCCACTCTAAATTACAGACTGCCATTCGCAAAACCATAGACACTCCAACACCAATAACTACATACCCACTCACTGATTCTTAGGTCTACGCACACATCCACTCACTCACCCGTACAGTCACTCATACTTACGGTCACTCAGTACAGGACTATCATATGCACTCATACTCCTATATAGACACTCAAACACCGCCACTCATCCATAGAGGTACTCACACACCTAGTCAGTCATGCAAATAATTAAACACACTACCATTTACTCACCTATACAGTTATACACACACCAGCTCACTTACTCATACAAATAGTAGCACATTCTTACGCTCTTATACAATCACTGATACAAGCACACACTCATCCATACAGCCACTATCACAATCACTCACTCTCGCTTATAGCTATTTATATACTCCAACACACATATATACTGCCTTTCACATATGTAGTTACTCACACATGTACCACTGGGACATACATTCACTCACTAACACACTCTTACACACACTTACCCACCCATACAGTCTATCACAGTTGCACTCTTGAAACCATCCACCCAGTGAATCACCCACTCACACATCTATGCACAGAGTTGCACACACCCCTCCCACACAAACACTCAGGCACCCATACAGATACTCAGACAAGCATTCAATAACTCATATAGACACTCATGTAGCTATTCACAAACACATGCAGCCACTTACACAGCAACAGACAGACGGATACAGACATTCACCCAGTTTAGTCACTAACCCATGCATTCAGTAAGATACGTTAAATCACTCACTTATAGAGCCAGTCACGCACCTACTAAATCATCCATACAGACACTTACACACCCACTCATTCTTCAATACGTCTTGGTTTTTTCAGTGAATTTCAAAGGTTTTTTAAATGCTAATTTGTAACTATAACATGTCTGAAACCTACAGTTTTTTCAGTGAATATATATATATATATATATATATATATATATATATATATATATATATATATACCAACACAAAGATCGCCCGCAATGGAGAGGCCCACACAGGTAATTATACTACCACAATTTTAATGGAGGTTGCGGCGTGGGTACAGGAAATGAAGCCTCACATCAAAGTTCAAAAGTCCAGCCCGACGCGTTTCATGCTTCCCAGCACTTCCTCATGGGCTAAGGGCTTGCTGACTGCTGGTAGACTACGGCAGTTTTTTATGCACCTATCTTTCATCACAGTCCCCGCCCACCTGGGCGTGGCCACCACCGTGGCCTCATGGTAGTTGCAGTGCCTTCATATTCCTCTCGTGAGTCGCCGTGTCACTGCATAGTTTTAACGTAAAATTAATCCCAAGTGGGTTTGTTTGGCCCCAGTCCTACCACACACCACACATTAATACCTCCATCACCGGCTCCTGTCCTTCATGCTGTAACGCTCATCAGCGCCACAGCAGGTCTGCTGTGATCGCAGCGGGGCTCTCTCCGCGGCCCAGGCGTGGCCGCTACAAATCCAACACAAAGATCGCCCGCAATGGAGAGGCCCACACAGTTAATTATACTGCCACAATTTTAATGGAGGTTGCGGCGTGGGTACAGGAAATGAAGCCTCACATCAAAGTACAAAAGTCCAGCCCGACGCGTTTCATGCTTCCCAGCACTTCCTCAAGGGCTAAGGGCTTGCTGACTGCTGGTAGACTACGGCAGTTTTTTATGCACCTATCTTTCATCACAGTCCCCGCCCACGTGGGCGTGACCACCACCGTGGCCGCATGGTAGTTGTAGTGCCTTCATATTCCTCTCGTGAGTCGCCGTGTCACCGCATAGTTTTAACGTAAAATTAATCCCAAGTGGGTTTGTGTGGCCCCAGTCCTACCACACACCACACATTAATACCTCCATCACCGGCTCCTGTCCTTCACGCTGTAACGCTCATCAGTGCCACAGCAGGTCTGCTGTGATCGCAGCGGGGCTCTCTCCGCGGCCCTGGCGTGGCCGCTACAAATCCAACACAAAGATTGCCCGCAATGAAGAGGCCCACACAGGTAATTATACTGCCACAATTTTAATGGAGGTTGCAGCGTGGGTACAGGAAATGAAGCCTCACATCAAAGTACAAAAGTCCAGCCCGACGCGTTTCATGCTTCCCAGCACTTCCTCATGGGTTAAGGGCTTGCTGACTGCTGGTAGACTACGGCAGTTTTTTATGCACCTATCTTTCATCACAGTCCCCGCCCACCTGGGCGTGGCCACCACCGTGGCCTCATGGTAGTTGTAGTGCCTTCATATTCCTCTCGTGAGTCGCCGTGTCACCGCAACCGCATAGTTTTAATGTAAAATTAATCCCAAGTGGCCTGGAAGAGTTTGGGTTTGATCAATCAGGATGAATTTAAATTTTTTAAAAACGACTACCCCATCATGCCCATCATGTATCTTATACCGAAAGTGCACAAGGACACTTCCCTTCCTCCGGGAAGACCAATAATATCAGCCAAGCAGGGCCCGTTGGAAAACGTGTCGGTGTACATAGACTCATTTCTTCAAGAGCATGTTAAGAACCTTCCTTCATTCATCCAAGACACCATGGATTTTCTGAAGCACATACATGACTTTGAATGGCATAATGAGTATTTACTTATTGCATTGGTTGTGCCCAATTTGTACACATCTATTCAGCATGATGATGGGATAAGGGCTATGCAGTTCTATTTGGACACTAGACCTATTCAATACTATTCACATAACAAAATATTAATAAACCTTACTAGATTTTGTTTGGAAAACAATTACTTTCTGTTTAACCAGCAGGTATACCACCAGGTGAGAGGCGTAGCTATGGGGGCTAGTTTTTCCCCTAGCTACGCCTGCTTACATATGGGCTGGTGGGAACAAATGATATTGACATCAAAATATGCGGACACCATGGCCAGGAATGTTGTTAAGTGGGTCCGCTATATAGATGATCTTTTTGTGGTGTGGCATGGAGACAGAGGGAGTGCTGAAGAGTTCATTTCCAAACTTAACATTAATTAATACAATCTGCACTTCACCCATAGCATTAGTAACAGTTCCATCACCTTTCTGGATGTAGAAGTATTTGTCGCAAATGGTAGGTTGGAAACTAGACTCCATCGTAAACCAACAGCCGGCAACACCATACTACACTCAACCAGCTTCCATCCCAAGCATACTATCTGCAGCATTCCCTACGGGGAAATGCTAAGAATCCGTAGGATTTGCAGCCGGGAGGAAGATTTGTTAATAGCACAAGCTGAGTGTAGAAATAGATTTCTTGAAAGGGGTTATTCCAACCACCTAATAGAGGATGCTATAAAAAGAACTAGGGCATTACCACGCAATGATTTATTGATGAAATCATCACGGGTCAAAAATGCAACGCACATGTCAACTGACCAGAGCAGTGGTAGCCCCAGGCTCATCCTCACCTACAAAAGACAAAAAGACAGCCTGTCTAAAATCCTCAAAAAGAACTGGCACCTGGTGTTGAGCGACCCCATCTTGGGTGACAAATTACCACGCACCCCTACGATTACGTATAGAAGGGCTCCCAGTACTAGAGATCTAGTGGTCAGTAACAGTCCAGAGACAAAAACATCCAGCACTTGATTAACCAACCGTCAGGGGTTTGTCAAATGTTCCTCCTGTAGAGCTTGTAAATATGGAATGAATAAAACAACTTTCATCTCAGCATTTAAGGAGAAGCCCTGCATCATAGACAAGTGGTTGACTTGCAAGTCGGAGTTTGCTGTATATGTGCTGGAGTGCTCTTGTGGACTGCAGTACGTCTGGAGTACGAAACTGCAGGTCCACAAGACGGTGCTCCAGCACCTAAGGGCCATTACTAACTCAGATCCCAATTATCCCGTGGCACGCCACTTTAAAGAAGTCCATGGAAATGACCTGGACAAACTAAAGTACTATGTGGTAGATGCCGTGCCTCCACTCAGACGTGGTGGTAACAGGGAAGCCATGTTAAGGCGGCTTGAGACCAAATACATTTTGGAATTTGATTGTAAGAGCCCTAATGGTTTGAATACAACTGAGGATCTTCACACTTGGCTATAGAGCCCCACACTTGTGGTTTCAAAGATCTTATTCTGCCCAAGTTTCCCAAACCCTGTATTCAACATGAAAATCTTTTAGTGACATTTTGTCGTCTACATGTCTCCTTGAGGTTAGGCTGGCATACATGTAATTTTATCTAGTCATCTCCTCCGTTGGGTCCTCTTCCCACCTATTTTTATGTTCCCCATTTTTTGAGCTACCTAGGTGTTCCGAAACAGGCCGCCCATGGTATGTGGTATCAAAAAAAATTTAATCACATATCAGCACGTTCAATTCTATGTCTAATTTGTTGTTTACACTGGTTGGGCACCATTTTTTAACGGGACTTATATTCAGCATATCATTTAAATATAGCAAGAGCAATTGTTGCACCATGGTAGAGCCATTTAGTTAAGTGCACATCAGGGTCGTAAATAGTACCTTTTGTTGCAGACTAACAATGGAGCATTATGCCGGAAGGAAGTTTACACGTGCCTCGCCTTCCATATGGGGTCGCTTTAGAGTCTTATAATAGGGTCCAACATGCTACCGTGCAGGTAGCATTTCAAGTCGCTTTCTTATGAACAGTTTTATGGCAGCTTTTTGGGAATTTTTTTATTTTTTTAATTTATTTTTGATACTTATGTATTTTAAATATTTAGCAATTTTTAACATCAATATCGTGAGCATGCAATAGATCTAAAAATAAGCAAACAATACCAACAACAAGTGGTATGCACTTATAATATCAGGAATGCAACCAAACATGTGCCATTGTTTACATTTTGTGTTATGTATATTTGGCACAAAGAGTGTTTTGTATTTTTTATCTTGTATTTAAACAGTTAATATTGCGTATTTTGCACATTTATCGTCAACAGCAGTATTTACATATTGCAAATCTTTGCACGTGCAGGGAATATCTTCTGCAGAGGATTGTTTACATATTGCGATATTTGCACATGGTATTGAACAATAATTTGACCAGTATTGAAACTGTGATTATAGCGACTTTAGCACACATACTTTTAACATTAAGATGTATGTATTTATACTACCATCCATGCGACTTTTTGCACATGTGATCTAGTTCAGGTCATTGTTTATTTATTTGCGACATTTTGCACATGGTACTAAAGAAATATTTATTAGTATTTATACTGTCATTATTGCGATGCTTGCTCAAACAATATGTGAACAAATCAGATTTATTGCTGTAGTATAACAAACGAGAAGTCTGTTTTCAGTCTTTGTTAAGCATTTGGCACTTTAAATTGCTGGGGAATTATGGGTACGTCATGTGATCAAGGCCTCTAGGGGCTGAAACGCATCATGGCGGCAGAGCACTTTTGAAAAATAAAGAATCACTTGCACGCAGGAAGCGGTGTCCGTTCCTTTTCTTATCCCGGTGGCAGGGATCTGTGGAGAATTGGGTATGTGGATATATATATATATATATATATATATATATATATATATATATATATATATATATATATATATAGTCACTCTGTATATATGTGTGTATATAAATATACATCTATATGTCACCCAGTGGCAGTTGCCACTGGGTAGTCATAGTTAGGCCAGCTGTTCCATAGGAAAAGCGTTTTCTTGTGTTGCTAATAACTTTGGCACCGTTTGACAAATCTCCATGAACCTTTCGAAAATGGTCCTACTTTCTGACTAGTTTGTGCATGGAAAGTTGTGGGGTGATCCGTCAAGCGGGGTGCTCTATACAAGAGCTGCTCTCCACCTAAACTTGGGAACTACCAAGTTTCTTTTTTAGATAATTTATGCAGCACTCTCTGCTTGAAAGGGTACTGTTTTGCCTTGTACTGGGTGCTCCTTTGTGTCTGGACAAAACTAAACCTCTCTGAAGAGCTCTAATGAGAGCGAAACACGTGTCATTGGTTGCTTTTATTAATCCCAGGTTGGCTTGGATGGTATTTTACCAATCCCAAGCTGTAATGCTGTGCCTGGAGTGGTAAAAGGCTTTTGTCATTTTACAGCTCGGCGTGGATGGCACTGTGCTAATCCTATGCTTAAAGACTTTGCTGTAGAAATGGCAAAAGACTTTGTCTCTTTCTATCTCAGCGCGGATGGCACTGTGCTAATCCTATGCTTAAAAACTTTGATAGCAGACATTTGAGGTGACAAATTCCGAGTGTCGCTGATGTTGTAGGGTGCTCTATACAGGAGCTACTCTCAAACTTGGGAATCCCCAGAGTTCTCTGATATATATATAGACTTTTAGGTGCCACCACATGGAGACTTACTGCGAAAGATATACAACGTGACCTGGGATGAGCAGTTTCTCCTTATGACCTTAGATGTTTCTGCTCTCTACACCAGCATGTTATGTTATGTTATGTTATTTAAGCTTGTATAGCGCACGGTTACCCTAGGGTGTCCTGGCGCTGATGCATGCCTGCTGGTCAACTGAGAATAGAGATTACTGTAAAAAAAGCCAGGTTTTCAACCCTTTCCTAAAGGAAAGGAGATCAGCTGCGTTCCTCAGGTGGAAAGGGAGCTCATTCCATGCCTTAGAGGTGCAAGTAATGAAGCTTCTACCCCCCCAGCTGGCTCTCTTGATCCGAGGAACTAGAACTTGTTTAGTTCCCAAGGACCGAAGGTTTCTAGCGGGAACATACCATCTGAACTTTGATCTCAAATGGTCAGGACCAATTCCATTTAGGGCCTTAAAAGCTAAACAGAGGGCCTTAAAACGTGCCCTTAACTTCACGGGGAGCCAATGTAGTTGTCTCAACTCGTTCTTTACCGAGGCAAATTTGGGGGTACTAGTAATCAGTCTGGCTGCGGCATTCTGTACAATTTGCAGCCTATTAACATGCTGTTTTTGAGCATTTAAATATAGGCTATTACAATAGTCGATTCTAGACATGACTAGGGCTGTGACCACTGTCCTAAGGCTGTTATCAGGAAGGAAAAACTTAATTTTCCTTATAGTTCTCAGGATACGGAAACAGGCCGACACCACCGAGTTTATGTTGTCACAGAAAGAAAGCCTATTATCCATAATCACCCCTAAGTTTTTTGCTTTCGATGTGGGGATAGGACAGGGGCCCAACTCAGCTGGCCACCAATCAGGTGTCCACATATTGGGGTTGTTGCCGAATGTGACAACTTCTGTCTTGCTCGAATTTAGTTTTAGGCAGTTGGATGACATCCAATCTGAGATGGCCCTCATGCAGTCGTGGAAGCGAGCCCCCGTTTCCTTCTCTTCCCCTTCTCTTATTGACAACACTATCTGTGTGTCATCTGCATAAGAAGTGATTTTGAAACCAAAAGATCTGATTAGGCTTGCAAGAGAAATCACATACACGTTGAAGAGGGTCGGGCTCAACGATGATCCCTGCGGCACCCCACACGGGAGTGAAAAAGGTTTAGAGCTGTGATTGTCCAATTCCACTCTTTGCGATCTGCCCGAAAGAAAAGATCTAAGGAGGTTCCAGGCTGTCCCTTGCACTCCTACCTCCGACAACCGGTGCATCAAAACTTCATGATGGACCGTGTCGAAGGCAGCTGACAGATCCAACATTATCATAATTGCCTTCCCTCCTCCGTCCAGTGCTTCCCGAATCTCCTCTGTAGATTTGATTAGGGCCAACTCAGTACTATGTTCTGCTCTGAACCCATATTGTGATGTGTCCAGTAAGTTATTAGTTAGCAGAAAAGTGCTGAGCTGAGTGTTCATGGTCTTTTCAATAATCTTGGCGGGGAGCGGAAGTCTTGAGATTGGCCTATAATTATTTGTATCACTAGGGTCAAGAGTAGGCTTTTTCAGAAGGGGAAGAATAGAGGCCTTTTTCCAATTGCTGGGAAACTTGCCCGTTGTTATTATGTTGTTCAGCAGTGGTGTAAGGGTTGATCCTATAACTTCTGGAATTTGCTTTAGTGCTGATGCAGGGCAGGGATCTGACGGGGCACCAGACCGAATAGAACTCAGAAGTTTGATGGTATCTGATGTCTCTAACAAAGAGAAATTGGCTAGTATTGGTTTTTTTTGTTCCAAAACTGGGGGCAACATCAGTATGCCCCCCTGAGCTAGCCTAAATGAGGAAAAGATGGTTTCCACTTTATACTGGAAAAATTTTGCCAACTTTTCGCAGAACTCTGGACTACTCTGGCTCTTGGGGGTCTTAGGGGATACTAGTTTAGAGATAGTTATGAAAAGCTCTTTGGTGTTGGATTCAGCCTGAGAGATTTGTTCAGTGAAGTACTTTCTTTTAAATTCCAGCAGCTTAGCCTTATATTGTCTAAGGCTAAGCTTGTAGCTAGCTTTGTCTGCGTTATGGTAGCTTTTTCTCCATATCCTTTCCAAACGCTTACAACCCTGTTTTAAAATTTTTAGTTCATCACAGAACCAGGGGGCAGATGGAGAAACCCTTTTGGGGGTCCATAATTTTACAGGAGCAATTTTATCACATGCTTCTTCCAACCACTTCACAAATACCGAGGAAGCTTCATCAACCTCAGTAGGGAAAGTTGGCTTGGTTTTATTCAATGCCTCACCTAATTCTGTGTAATTAACGTTTTTCCAGGCTCTTTTTCCGATAGCACCTGGCATGTAGATGGGATCAGAGCACTGAAACACTTCCTGGTAATGAGACCAATACATCAACACCAGCACACACTCATGCTCCTTAACATGGCTGAATGGTGTCTGGTTAACAACCTCTTCATGTACGACCAACACACCTATAAACAGACACAAGGGACGGCCATGGGGACCTGCTTCGCCCCCAGCTATGCTAATTTACATATGGGCTGGTGGGAGGAGCAGGTACTCGGGGTCAAACATGCCAAGGAATGGTCTGAGAATGTGGTCCTTCTAACCAGATACATCGATGATTTATTCATCTTGTGGAAAGGGTCACCGGAGTCAGCACAGATATTTTCACAAGAGATTAATACTAATGATTTGAACCTTACCTTTATGAGCAACATTAGTAAGAAAGAAGTGCATTTCCTGAACCTGGTGGTGTATGTTGAGAATAACAAACTGCAGACTAAAACATACAGAAAGCCAACATCAGGTAACTCCATTCTCCACGCTAGCAGCTTCCACCCCACCAGACTTAAGAATAGTATCCCTTATGCAGAGTGTTTACGCATGAAGCGCAACTGCAGTAATGAGGTAGTCTTGGGAGAAGTACAGAAAGATCTATTCAACAGAATGAGAGTTAGGGGCTACAGCGAGGAGGTTTTGAAGTCAGCAGAGGCTAAAGTGAGACCCAAAAGTCATGAGGTGATGTTATTTGGGGATAGCAAAAGTGAGATGAAGAAGAAGAACCCCAGACACGCAGGCCCAGTAAGACTTATTACGGGGTACTCTGCTTACCACGCAAGAGTACGCAATATTCTACACAGAAATTGGAGAATTTTGAAAGGTGACCCTGTGATAGGATTAGACATACCTCGTGCCCCCTTGATATCTTTCAGGAGGGCCAAATCCATGAGGGGAGACCTGGTGCAGAACATGCCACACACGAGGGGTGGCTCAGATTGGCTAACAGCAAAGAAAGTATTCTTTAAATGTACAAAGTGCAAAGCGTGCAGGCATGGCCAGAATACGACTACCATTCAGTCACCTTTAAGAACTACATCCATTCAAATCAGGGGCACGTACAATTGCAAAAGTGACTTTGCAGTATACGTATTAGAGTGTACTTGCCAAAAAAGATACGTAGGCAGCACAATACACAAAGTCCATGTTAGGATTTTGCAGCACCTTAGAGCAATTGCAAATGATGACCAGAGCTATCCTGTGGCCAGACATATTAATCAATGTCACCAGGGCAATGCCAAGGATTTGGTATATTTTGTCATTTATTCTGTCCCAAAAAGTCCCAGAGGAGGTAACAGGAAGCTCCAATTAAGGAGACTGGAATCAAGATGCATACTGATGCTTAACACCAAAATACCTCAGGGACTGAACTCAGACGAGGAGTTAATAGTACATATTTAGCTGTTTTCTCACTCTCCTGTAGACAAGGTGCTAGGTACAGAGATGTCAATAATTTTCTTTTGTTTCCCACTTTTCTTTTCCTGCGTTATGTTTTTATACATTACAGTGCACAGTTTCACATATGTACGGACGTGTATGGTGTTTGATCTATCTGCAATGAGGCAACCAGGGCTGAGACTGCAAACTAATGCCTTTTACATTCATATGTGGTGAGGGTTGATGCAACTATTTAGTTTGAGAGGATTTGAAACCCACTGGGGCCCAATCCCTTTAAAGTAGGTCATTTAAGTTGGGACGTAGGCAATTTCCTTTTCAGAACTCACATGAGGGTTATTATTTTTCCGTCTCATGGGCACTTAATACAGGGTACCAGGATTTTGGGTACTCAGTGAATTTGTCCTGACTGCTAGTGATATATGACCTTAATTTAGTTTTCAGACTTGCCCAGTACCACTAGGGAAAGTTACAAGCAGCAGATATTTTTTACTAATTTGCGTTTGTGTATGACTGATTATAAGTCTCTAATTTTATGTTATTTTTAATTCACTTTCACATCTTTTATGTTTATCACGTATAAGCTTGATTCTTCTATGTCTATGCGGTTACTGTGTTGCCATGACAATCATTCTGTGTGGGAATGCATATGTAGACCTGAGACATTGGCGCCCATTATGTGAGCAAGGCGGCTTGACCGTCGAAACGCGTCAACGCGTCAAGGTCTATTTGGACAATAAACTTGGTGTTGGATATCCACGGTGTCAGCGCCTGTTTGTATGAAAATAAACGGGACTGGAGATTATATATATATATATACATATATATACACATATATATATGTATACATATATTCACTGAAAAAACCATAGGTTTCAGGCACGTTATAGTTAGAAATTAGCATTTAAAAAACCTTAGAAATTCACTGAAAAAACCATAGGTTTCAGGGGCGTTATAGTTAGTTGGACATTTCACTCGTACAAAACCATAGAAATTCCCCCGTTATAGTTAGTTCAGCTAACTATAACTCGCGCGCCCGCAATGCACTGCTGATGACGTCACATATTACATCACTCATGGCATGGTCAGTGACATCACTCATGGCATCACTGATGACATCTCAAATGACATCACTGTTGACATCACTGATGACATCATCCTTGTGATAGAGTGGCAGACCTCCTCTCACCCTAATATAACCTTTGATACACACACTCAAAATTACAAACTAACATTTTTAAAACAATGGACATACCGATACCAGTTACAACACACCTATTCAGTAATTCCAAGATCTACACACACATCCACTCATTCACCAACAGTCCCTATACAGTCACTCATACATGTACTCACTCATCATATGTACTCATACACCTATACATCCTGTTACACACCGCCACTCATCCATAGAGTTACTCACACACATAGTCACACATGCAAACAAAGTATCAAACATCCATTTACTTGCATATACAGTTATACACACACTACCACACTTACTTCTACAGAAACTTACACATACTTACTCTCTTAAACAATCACTTATAGAAACACCTACTTATTTGTACAGGAACTCTTCCAATCTCTCACTCTCACATATACTCACATATATACACCAATACTCACATATACTAGTTTAAAACATATGTAGTTACTCATAAAGACACTATTGAGACAATCATTCACTCACTAACACACCCATACACATACTCATCCACCTATACAGTCCTGCACACATGCTGTCTTCAACACATACAAACAGTGAGTCACTCATTCATGCATCTATGCACTAAGTAATACCCCCCACCGAACCATACAGACACTCAGACACTCATACTGATACTCAAAAACCAACTAATAACCCATATAGACACTCATGTAGCTACTCACCAACCCATGCAGCCACTTATACACAAAGTGAGAGACTGATATAGATATTTTCATATTTAAACATTACTCACTAACCCATGTATTCACTAAGATACACTTAGTCAGTTATACAATCAATTTTACAAAAACAAATCATCCATTTAGACACTTATATACCCATTTATTCTTCCATCGACCTTGAGATATACATATATAAAACATATTTAATTTTCAGAAAAACACACATTCACTGGATGATGTCATCAGTGATGTCATCAGTGATGTCATTTGAGATGTCATCAGTGATGTCATGAGTGATGTCACTGACCATGTCATGAGTGATGTAATATGTGACGTCATCAGCAGTGCATTGTGGAGCGCACGAGTTATAGTTAGCTGAACTAACTATAACGGGGGAATTTCTATGGTTTTGTACGAGTGAAATGTCCAACTAACTATAACGCCCCTGAAACCTATGGTTTTTTCAGTGAATTTCTAAGGTTTTTAAATGCTAATTTCTAACTATAACGTGCCTGAAACCTATGGTTTTTTCAGTGAATTTCTAAGGTTTTTTAAATGCTAATTTCTAACTATAACGTGCCTGAAACCTATGGTTTTTTCAGTGAATATATATATATTTATTATACTATGTATACATGTGAAAATGTCTCGGTCACCTGTTTGCCTCGGTGGCACGGAAAAAATGGGTGGAACTGACGTCAGCACGCCGACGAGGTCCTCTTATGGCTCCGATGACGTCATACGGTGTCGCGAGCGGAGCCGTGCTCGTTGACGTGGGAGAGCTAGGAAAGAATTTCCGTGGAATGCTGGTGCAGGGGATATTCACCTAAGTGTTCAGGCTAGTCCTTTGGGAGCAACTGTTTATGTTGCCACTCCAGAAACCGAAACCAGTGATCCGAGGGCAGAGGCCCTGCAGATGGCACACGAGGTGGGGTGCCCAGTCGTGTGCACCGGCGGGGCAGCGAAGTGACAAGCACCACAACCCACAAAAAAGGTAACGAGGGCACTGAATAACACAGGATCTTCTCTTTGTATCTGGCAGGAACAACGAAGTTAAAATGCCCTAGTACCAAAATGTAGAATTAGTGCTACAAC
Organism: Calotriton arnoldi; assembly: GCA_963921515.1. NCBI lineage: Eukaryota > Metazoa > Chordata > Amphibia > Caudata > Salamandridae > Calotriton > Calotriton arnoldi. The sequence continues at coordinate 3,440,279 of CAWUFW010000679.1, forward strand.
GGTCTTCAAGAGGACCTGCGATGCCGCTTCTGCCTCCCGTACCCTGAAGGCGGCACATGGGTCACGCGGTACGGTCATACTGCGGTGGGACGCACACTCGTTGACCTCTCATGGCACTGCTCCACACTTCAGGGAGGACGCTTTCCATTAACTATGTTTTCTGATGACATGTCGCGCCGGCCCCGTCCAACAACAGAACTCCTTTAGATCCAAACAGACTCTTCCACTCTCTCACCGGAAGTGAAACCAGGCCACGCGGACACTTTCACAATACAACAGCCGGGAATGCACTTTTCGGTAAAAAAACACATTCCTTCCTCCTAATTAATCAAATAAACGTCTCACTGAAGAACAGGGACCAGCTTCGATCGGTAAACAGCCGTTACAACGACTTTTTTACTTTGCGATACCATTACAACGCATGCATTACCACACATGCGTTGTACATCACGAAGTCATTACTACGCTTTTTTTAGAACGCATGGTCATTTACCACGCATGCCTTTACAACAAATTTTGTTGTAAAGGTATGTATGGTAAATGACCATGCGTTCAAAAAAACATGTAGACGATACATGTCGTTGTAAGGAAACTGAGGCTGTTCCGTTTCCTCACAACGACGTGCACCGCCCCTCAGAGATGACGTGAAGCAGGAACCACGAGGAGAGAGGAACCATGAGGAGTGAGAGGTAAGGGGGATTGGGCATGGGGTGGGGGTTTCTTTTCTAGGGTTTAGGGTAGTGCAGTGGTGTTTGGGTGGTGTAGGGGTCATGCTGTGGGTAGTGTTTTAGGGTTTAGGGTAGTGCAGTGGTGTTTGGGTAGTGTAGGGGGTCATGCTGGGGGTAGTGTTTTATGGTTTAGGGTAGTGCAGTGGTGTTTGGGTAGTGTAGGGGGTCGTGCTGGGGGTAGATTTAGGGTTTAGGGTAGTGCAGTGGTGTTTGGGTAGTGTAGGGAGTCGTGCTGGGGGTAGTGTTTTAGGGTTTAGGGTAGTGCAGTGGTGTTTGTGTAGTGTAGGGGGTTGTGCTGGGGGTAGTGTTTTAGGGTTTATGTTAGTGCAGTGGTGTTTGGGTAGTGTAGGGGGTAGTGCTGGGGTAGTGTTTTAGGGTTTAGGGCAGTGCAGTGGTGTTTGTGTAGTGAAGGGGGTCATGCTGTGGGTAGTGTTTTAGGGTTTAGGGTAGTGCAGTCGTGTTTGTGTAGTGTAGGGGTTCGTGTTTTAGGGTATAGGGTAGTGCAGTGGTGTTTGGGTAGTGTAGGGGGTCGTGCTGGGGGTAGTGTTTTAGGGTTTAGGGTAGTGCAGTGGTGTTTGTGTAGTGTGGGAGGTCATGCTGGGGGTATATTTAGGGTTTAGTGTAGTGCAGTGGTGTTTGGGTAGTGTAGGGAGTCGTGCTGGGGGTAGTGTTTTAGGGTTTAGGGTAGTGCAGTGGTGTTTGGGTAGTGTAGGGAGTCGTGCTGGTGGTAGTGTTTTAGGGTTTAGGGTAGTGCAGTTATGTTTGGGTAGTGTAGGGTGTCGTGCTGGGGGTAGTGTTTTAGGGTTTAGGGTAGTGCAGTGGTGTTTGGGTAGTGGAGGGGTAGTGTTTTAGGGTTTAGGGTAGTGCGCCCAACCAGCCACAATATCCGTGGACAAAGGGGATCCTGACTCTTTGGAACGCTCCGTCAATTGAATAATTTGGGTCAAGGGCCCTACCACGTCCAAGACCTATCAATTCCTTTCTTGGGATCCCTCATATACTTGGAGAAAAAAGTACATAGTTTCTCATCAATTTCAGGCGTGTGTGCCACCTTCCCCTTCAGTGAGGGCCTGGGGCATTCTCCCCTCATCCTATTCCTGACCCCCCTTTTAAGGGGTTGATGGATTTTCCCCACCACATACACTGCCACTTTGGCGTCAGGTGTCCACTCTGCCGACCTAGGATGGTAAATTTGGGTAGGCTCGAACATGTCCGAGTGGACCCGTCCCCAACCGGGGACTGAGAGGAGTGGGACTCTGGACGCCAGGGACGCCCGAGTCCTTATCCTCATCGGAGGAGAAATCGTCCTCCGATACACCCTCTCCCTCTAAGGGAAACCCGCTGTCGGGGTCTACAATAGTGGTGACAGTGTCGCAATTTTCTCCGGGCCCCTCCTCCTCCTGGCAGGGTGCATGTTTTAGCGTTCGCGCACTCTTGAGGAAGGTCTCCGTAAGTTTATCAAATCCTTCCAAGTGCCCCGCGTTATGCTTAACGGCCCTTTTATTCCCCATCTGGGAGCTACTTGGACCCGCCACCACCAGATCTGGGTCACTGAACACCCCAGGGATGCTTTTCGCCAGCTTATCAACCTGATCCCTAAGAGGAGCCAGCACCCTAGAAATAGCCAGAGAGAGGGCTTGGTCCACTGCTGGAGGGAGAAGTTGGGGGCCATTCCTCCTCCACTTCCTGGTAGGAGGAGTAAAAATGGTCTTCTGGAGAAGACATGATAGCAGAGGGTGTGAGCACAGAACAAATGCCCTTAAAATCCTTAAGACAGCCCCTCGCCGGTGCTCCAACAGCTGGGCTTTCCCCGAAGCTGTTATAAGAATAGACTGAGGCGCAATACCAATTAACACCACCAGGTGGCGCTGTTCACTAACGTGGCCGTGTGGGGAAATCACCGCGTAGCGGTGTCAAAATTAGGCGAGGGTTGGTCGGGAATCAAGCGGACACTAAAGGAGTGACCGGATTCCCAAACGCGCGTAAAGACCAGCGGGAGCGCTCGACGGAGCTGCCTCGCTCGGACCAGACGCGCCTGACAGGATCTCACCGCGCGCAGAGCACACAGCGGGAGAAACTGCGAGGGGGAGAACGCGCTCGGGCAAGAGCCTGCTACGCAGGGAATATGAAACAATACCAAGGCAATAATGCTAATAACGTGCACAAGAAACCGCTATACAAACAGCAACAACGTCAGATTAAGCCAAGAATGTAAGGAATGCACTTAACTGACGAGCAGTGAAGAAAGAGGAAGCGGATGGGACGTCACGATATTATATACGATGGACTGTGATATGATTGGACTATAGTTGCCTTGGAGACAACCCCCCTAATGGTTCATGGGTTGTGTAGTCTTTTGTTTAATGATTGTTGTGTTACGTTTTCTTTGAACTGCTATGCAAATAAAGTGAGGAAAGATATGCATAATCCTCGCCTCCGTCCTGCCATAGAATTCATTAAACTTTATTTGATCTGATTTAGAAACATAGGTCATAAAAGTGTACATAAAAACAGTAAATCCTCTTTCCTAATACAATACAGTGAGAATTAATTAAAACCAGTAGGTAAAAACGGGTGTTACAAAGCCCGGTTCAGAGCAACTTCAGGTTAACAGAATCGTAAAGTTCAATGTTTCGCAAGATCAATCTCATGTACTTCGTGCAAAATACGCAATAAGGGGTCCAAGTAAGATGTAACGCTCCAATACCTGACCAGTTTGCACTATATAAAACTGCAGAAAAACTAAAAATAAAAAGTGTTTTGCACACTTCTGTCATTGGGCTATATGTGGGCTACATCTGGGTGATATTTGTGCTACATTTGGGCTCTTTTTTCTCTGGTGGCCATCTTGGGAGACTTATTTGTTATGAAGTTTCCTAATTTCGTCATTTACTGCAGTCTCCTCAGTAGGAAATGCTTTCAGTTTTTTACTTTGATTCCATCAAGAAGGCATTCAGATGTGTCACACATTTGCCATAAATTCAGAATGTTAGCACTCTAGTTGTTCATTAGATCACTGTAGTAAAGCTACTGCTCACCAGGGAGTTAACTGGAAGTCTACTGCTGGTATTGAAAGTGATTGTTTCAGTCTGCATGTCAGAATTTTCTAATGAAATAGAAGAGGATTTGAGATCTCACTTAAAACATGCCCTAAATTTTCTTTCTGCAGCACTAACCATAATTTCTATGGCAAAATGAACCCCTCATTTTGTTCCTTTTTAAATTAAATGTTTTAAGTGTTACCAGTTTATTCCAATCAAGATGGCTTCAGGTGTGCCATACTTTTGTCATAAGTAAGGCTGTTAGCACTCTAGTTGTTCTTTAGAACACTCTGGGAAGCTGCAGTAGAACACAAAGGCATCAACTGACAGGCTGCTCCTGTTGAAATATAACAGGAAGATATTTGAGATCTCACTTAAAACATGTCCTAATTTTTCTTTCTACAGCACTAACCATAATTTCTATGGCAAAATGAACCCCTCATTTTGTTCCTTTTTAAATTAAATGTTTTAAGTGTTACCAGTTTATTCCAATCAAGATGGCTTCAGGTGTGCCATACTTTTGTCATAAGTAAGACTGTTAGCTCTCTAGTTGTTCTTTAGAACACTCTGGGAAGCTGCAGTAGAACACAAAGGCATCAACTGACAGGCTGCTCCTGTTGAAATATAACAGGAAGATATTTGAGATCTCACTTAAAACATGTCCTAATTTTTCTTTCTACAGCACTAACCATAATTTCTATGACAAAATGAACCCCCTCATTTTGTTCCTTTTTAAATTAAATGTTTTAAGAGTTACCAGTTTATTCCAATCAAGATGGCTTCAGGTGTGCCATAATTTTGTCATAAGTAAGACTGTTAGCGCTCTAGTTGTTCTTTAGAACACTCTGGGAAGCTGCAGTAGAACACAAAGGCATCATCTGACAGGCTGCTCCTGTTGAAATATAACAGGAAGATATTTGAGATCACACTTGAAACATGTCCTAATTTTTCTTTCTACAGCACTAACCATAATTTCTATGACAAAATGAACCCCATCATTTTGTTCCTTTTTAAATTAAATGTTTTAAGTGTTACCAGTTTATTCCAATCAAGATGGCTTCTGGTGTGCCATACTTTTGTCATAAGTAAGGCTGTTAGCACTCTAGTTGTTCTTTAGAACACTCTGGGAAGCTGCAGTAGAACACAAAGGAATCAACTGACAGTCTCTGCCCTTGTTGGATGTACATGTTTTACTGAGAATGTCAGACTTCATTCTCACATGACTGAGAAAGATAATGTGAATTTACAGAAAATATGCTCTCATTTTAGCTTCTGGAGCACCTTCCAAAACTGTATGGGACAAGCATGTGAAAATAGTTTTCTCTCAAACATGATTCATGATATCACAGCAGAAGGTTTTTCACAGGGTAAAATCACCTTAGAACACACACAATTCCTGAAATTAGTATGGTACCATCAACAAATGAATTCTAATGTAACTAAAGTCTGTTATCACCCTTTATAGTTCTCCTTTTGGTAACCCTCAAAATCTTCGATTCACTACAATGCATTTCAATGGGGTACTATCATTTATATTGGTCCCAAGATGGCTGCCAGCAATTCCAGGATGAAGTGCTGACAGCCAATCAGATCTCACGATGACATGTGTGGTTAGGCTCCGCCCAGATATATATGTGTTTTCTTTTTCAAATTTCTCAGGAACTACTGAACGGATTTACACCAGTTAACCAAAAGGCACGACTCTGAACCAAGGGCTACCTTTTTGCCAAATTTGGTGTAATTCCGTTCAGCAGTTCGGGCTGTAGCTGCGATGAAAGGTTCCTATGGAAAATTGCATGGGGAAAACACGTTTTGGGACCCCCCTTTTTTCTCGGCACCCGCTTGCCGAATCACCCCGAAACTTTCAGGATAGGAGCGGACCGGAGCGGGCCATACGTTTTGAAAATTTCACGAAGATTCGTCAACCGGCGCCAAAGTTATTTCAAATAGAATGTTGTGGATTTCCTATGGAAAATAGGTCCTAACTATAACTATCTACTGGCGACCGCCAGTAGATAATATGTATATATGTATATATATTTTAAATAGGATTATCCCATCAACAAATAACCATCCGGCACTCCAAAAGGTACTGGTCACTCGGTAGTTTATTTTGTGACGTTTTCAACATCTACGCGTTTCAGCAGTCTCACGCTGCCTTGTTCACGATGCCTGAGCGCCATGACTTTTTCATTAAAATACTCAATACAACAGTGGACATTGACAAGGGACTTCAAAACACAGTGGTCTACATGCAGTCCTATTTTCCCTGTGAAACGGCTGCCATCTTGGAACATGTTTTGTTTAAACACATAATGATTCATACATACAGTTCAAACTTACACTTGAACATCATTACAATGCTTTAAAAGAAAGGGGTATTTAAGCACCATTCCAATTTTAACAATATTAATAGTTTAAATGGTCAACTAATCAGGATAAATATAATTCGCAGAAATATTTGTTTCTTACTTTTTCAATCCAGTATTTCTGTTGATCATTTTAAATTTACATCATTGTCCATGGTCTCAATTTTTATCTGTTTCATATAATCATTATTCCTACCGTTGGTTTCTAAATTAAAAATGCAAATGCAAAACTCATTCAACACTTGTTGAAGAGAATACCTTTTACCAACGCATATACAGTACAATTCTTGGTCATAAAGTGCTAGTGCTTTAGTGCAAATCAATCACTTTTCCTACCTGAGATTTACATATATTATTCTATAATACTTATTGAAAGTGCAAGTGCTTATAAATATATTTATTTTATAACCTATCAAGGAAAATAAAAACCTCATATATTTTTTAAAAATGCTCACAAAGGAGACTATTTCTAAACACGAACCATATTACTTAACAATATCTTATCCATAAAGTGCAAGTGCTTTATTATACAAGAAAGGGTTCATTTCATCACCAATCTTGAATATTTGTCTATAATACATAATGACAAAAAAGTGCAAGTGCTACATAGTATATTATTTTTTCCCAAAAACTTATTTTTCTTTTTTTTTAAACTTATTTCATATACCTTCTAAAAACACTTTAAAAATTTTTTACAAATTTTTATATCTCTAAATTACTCCAAATATCACAAAATACTATGGTTCTTAAAAAGTCTCACATTTCCTCTCCTATAAGCATACTCTAGCACTTTTAAAACCCAAGACATGCATTGGAAATTGTATATAGGAAGAAATTTTTGTCCCATTCAAATTTATGTAGCCACGTCCCTTATCTTACATTCCACCAACAAATAATACAGTCTAAAAAAAGATCAATGGTTTCACTATGTGCAGACTTATCCTCAATCTCTTATTTCCATCATTTTTCTAATACAAGCAAGTAAACAAATCCTCATCTACATTTAAACCGTGAGGTTCCCTGCTATTGAACTCCAGTATAAAATATGTTTCTAATTTTCTGAGTTCTTTTTCTCTATCCCCACCTCTTCTCTTCCTGGGGATTTCTGCTATACAGCTATACTGCAAGCTAGAGGGATTACTTTGGTGATGGGTTTCAAAGTGCCTTGCAATTGGATATGTTCTATCCTTATTTACGATCGCTCTCCAATGTTGCAAAATTCTCTTATATACAGGTAAGGTTGTACTTCCTATATACATTTTTAGACACGGGCACTGTAATAAATAAACAACAAAACTAGATCTACAGGTTAGGAAGCTCTTAATAGTGATGGTTTTATTAAAAAATGTCCTAAAATCCGTACGGTTCATGCCATGTTGGCATGCCTTGCACTTAAAATATTTTTTAAAACCCGGTTTCTGTTGGAGCCACATAGGGGCTCCCCTTTCCTTTCCTGATATTCACTTTTTACAATCAAATCTTTTAATGATTTAGATTTCCTATAGGTGATATCTGGGTATTTCTTCACTTTAGAACCCAGTACTGGATCATTCCTTATCAGATGCCAGTGTCTATTTAAGATGGATCTGATTTCTTTATGCTTGATATTAAACGTTGTTATAAATCTAGGATTCTCCAGATTTTTTTGCTGTTTAATATCATTCTTCCTCTTTGATGTTCTAGATGGTTCGAACAGTATTTTTTGTCTCTCTAGATTCCTGGCTTTCGTGGCTGCCCCCTTAATAGCCTTAGGTGAGTACCATATATATATATTGTTTTTCAAGGCTCTGCAATGGAAAAGCACTCGACAGCAGGTAAGAATAATTCTTCATTTATTTGCATGTTGAAGGTGGCTTAAGCCCGTCAATTATCCCTGATGGCCAACGCGTTTCAGAGCTGTCTGCTCCTTCTTCTTGGGCAAAATGGAATTGCGTTTTTTGTCCCATGATTCAGCTGACTTTAGTAGTAGCCGCTTCAGGTGTGCCTGCTTAGTAGCTTCCGGTCACTTGCAATGTATGCTGGGACATGGAGTTTGAAACTGCCACACTTTTCACCCATAGTGGGTTCCGCAATGTCATTATATTTGAACAGGATCACAGTGATTAAGTACACATCCTCTGTGATATTGAAAAGCACTCCAGTGTGCTCCGGAATAAAGTTCACCTTCATTAGTGAACCTGGTAAAAGAGGAGGGAACCGCTGGAGTGAGGGGCCGTCAGCAGGAACTTTCCGTGTTGGAGACGGCACAGCAGATTGCAACACTAATGAAGGTGAACTTTATTCCGGAGCACACTGAATTGCTTTTTAATATCACAGAGGATGTGTACTTAATCACTGTGATCCTGTTCAAATATAATGACATTGCGGAACCCACTATGGGTGAAAAGTGTGGCAGTTTCAAACTCCATGTCCCAGCATACATTGCAAGTGACCGGAAGCTACTAAGCAGGCACACCTGAAGCGGCTACTACTAAAGTCAGCTGAATCATGGGACAAAAAAACGCAATTCCATTTTGCCCAAGAAGAAGGAGCAGACAGCTCTGAAACGCGTTGGCCATCAGGGATAATTGACGGGCTTAAGCCACCTTCAACATGCAAATAAATGAAGAATTATTCTTACCTGCTGTCGAGTGCTTTTCCATTGCAGAGCCTTGAAAAACAAAATATTACACGACAGCTTCGTCGTGGGAAGTGCACCACCTGGTAAAAGAGGAGGGAGCCTCTGGAGTGAGGGGCCGTCAGCAGGAACTTTCCGTGTTGGAGACGGCACAGCAGACTGCAACACTAATGAAGGTGAACTTTATTCCGGAGCACACTGGAGTGCTTTTCAATATCACAGAGGATGTGTACTTAATCACTGTGATCATGTTCAAATTTAATGACATTGCGGAACCCACTATGGGTGAAAAGTGTGGCAGTTTCAAACTCCATGTCCCAGCATACATTGCAAGTGACCGGAAGCTACTAAGCAGGCACACCTGAAGCGGCTACTACTAAAGTCAGCTGAATCATGGGACAAAAAACCGCAATTCCATTTTGCCCAAGAAGAAGGAGCAGACAGCTCTGAAACGTGTTGGCCATCAGGGATAATTGACGGGCTTAAGCCACCTTCAACATGCAAACAAATGAAGAATTATTCTTACCTGCTGTCGAGTGCTTTTCCATTGCAGAGCCTTGAAAAACTATATATATATATATATATATATATATATATATATATATATATATATATATATATACTTATGATGGTGTCAGTTATAACCAAAACCTGATTGAAAGTTTGCCCTTTCACCAATAATTTGGGCAAATGCACACATCAAAAATCATTGCATATATATATATATACAATTAAGAAACAAAATGTAAATACAAGTGCACTGACATTCATATATAGACCATATCCTAGAGTAATACATGATATGTATAATATATTACAGCATAGTTTAATTCATTGTTCGTCGTTAAGTCCTGTATGGGCACAAAAAGCCATTAATTATTAAACATATCGCCCTATATACGCGGAAAGTGCTGTGTGCTCGTGCATACTGTCACGTCGTCCTGTATGGGCCTTAATTACCCTTCAATGCATTATATGATGTCAGCTAGATTCCACTGATCTAATGTGCAAGGAACACAAGATAAGAGTCCCTAATGTGCATTCCAATCTAATAAAAAAGGAAAAAAAGGAAAAGAAAGAACATGTTTGTATGTGACACCACCTTGCCTACCATCTTGGGATACCTTCCCCTGTTTGTTATTCTCCAAGGTGAACCGATAGTTCCTCACCACTATTCATTCCTTGTGGGGTCTTGGTGTGTAAGTCGATTATATAGCGTGATTCTAGTCTCCTAAATCTTAGAATTCTATCCCCTCCCCTGGGGTTGTCAGGTACATGATCTATACAGAAGAACTGTAAAAGGTCCCTATTACTTCGATGCTTCTTGCTGAAGTGTCTAGCGACTGGATACGTAACATCCTCATTTGTGATCGCCCTCATGTGTTCTAAAATTCATATTTTCGTTGGATGTATGGTACTTCCAATGTATTTCATACCACAGGGGCACACTAAGCAGTAAACCGTATATGGTCTGCTACAAGTCATGAACATATTTATAGGTCTGGATTTCCATAGCCCTGGGACTTTGTAAGATGAAATTTTGTTACTATTGATACAAGCCTTGCATTTCCCACATGGAAAGAACCCTTGTAATTCCTTGAAGGTTGTCCCTGTTCTTGGTTTCTCATAATGGCCATGTACCAGATTGTTATTCAGGGACCCCCGCGATAAGAGTACCCGCCCGCGAGTGCACAGGCAAAGGTGACGAGGAGCATATATATATATATATATATATACACATATATACATATATCACAATCACAGAATGGCAATAGCCACTCTGTTGCTAGATGTTAGGGTTGACAGAGATAGGAATTGCTCAGATTTTATGCCCTTTTTACTAATCTCCACAAACCTTTGCAGATCTCTTCCTTTTTCTATATTGGCGGATTATACACTGTTTTGTAGTGATTGGTCAAGGGGGGCAAAGACAAAAGGGGGATACCAAAACGCTTTTGACACCAATGCATTTTCCATAGACTTTGTACTCGCGCGTAGCAGTCAAACACCCTGTCAGATGTATGAAATTTGGCAGGATTGTAGATTATGGTGTGCAGATGTTCCTTGGGTAAGTATTTTAAATATTATAAGGCATCTAAACTTAGTGATATCTGTGGCCACAGTAGTTTTGCGAAATTTTCAAAACACAACCAAGGTACATGGTTATGATACGTCATTATGTGATTGGTTAATGACTGACGCAGACAAAAGTTAAAGACAGCCATGGTGTTTTAAGGCCACTTTCTCTATGTTCTTGCTTAGCGGTTTAGATATAGGTAAGTATTCGTTTTTATCATTTGTCCCTACCAAATACTACTTGATTAAAGTGGTAGTAGGTAGGGTAAAATTATATATAGTTCCTATATATATTTTTTAAAGTTCACAGAGTACTGCGGTTCTACCTAGAAAGTACTGCAGTACTTAAAAAATTATGTTAAAATGTTTTTTAAACTCTGTAATACACTATATTTCACAAATATAGTGTACTACAGTGTATTTTTCAATTTTTTACATATTTAATTCTTTATAAAAAAAAAGTGTACAGAGTACCACAGAAATAAAGATATTTTACCGCGCTACTTAATTTTTTTTTTTTTTAAAGGCACATTTGTTAAAAAAACATGGTACTCTTTAGGTACTAACGCTTTATTGCATACATTTTATAAAAATATATAGAATAATATGAATACATTTCCCTACCTATTAACACTTTAATAAAATGGCAATAGGTCATTTGTTCTTTTTGCATTTGGCGCCCTAAGTGTGACGGGTATGCCCAGACATGGGTCCCGTGCTTGCCGTGCCACCGGAGTCAAGCTATCCTGGCTGATGAGGGTTGATACCCTGAAACCAGTCCTATGATGATTGTTTACGGCCCAGGGAGGACCTGGCCTGGCAGTACAGGCTAGACTGTTACCATGGGGAGCAGGGTCAAGACTGATTTGCATATGGCTGGGTCCAAACTGGAATGGCATGGTGAGTAAAAAAACGATGAATTTAGGCCAGATCTTCTCTGTACTGGAGGTGAGAGTTTGACATTGTTCAGCATTCTGTCCATCATTTGTTCTTTTTGCATTGTAATTATTTTCCAAGACAGCCATTAACCAATTATATACTGCCTTGTCATCGGCAGGTACCGTGGTATACCGTGAAGTTACAGCGGCATACGATTGCACAACATATTATGAAGGGACACCTTTATCATTGTTTTGCGTTACCCTTCCATCACGCATGGTTCTCAAGGGAACGCAATACTTAATTCAGACTTATCAAGTAAAGCAAGGCCACCATGCTTGCCCTGCATTGCTTGGTAAATCTTGAGAAATGCAAGGCAGCTAGTGGCTGACTTGCGTTACTCAGCAAACCATATTCTACACTCCCGAAAAATGGTATGTACATCCATTCAGCTATTTTCACACCACGTCTCTTTATACTAGACTCTACAACATGGCATGCCCCTCGACTCCACTGTACGACACAACACTCCACCACTGTACGACACACAACTCCACTACTATACGACACACAACTCCACTTTACTGTACGTGACAAGTCACCCCACTCTACGACATGCCACTCCAGTCTACGACAGTCCACTACACTCTATGACACTCCACTGTACACCACTACACTGTGCACCACTCCACTCTACGCAACTCCACTATATGCCATTCCACTCTATGGTATTACACTGTATGCCACTCCAGTGTACACTACTCCACTCTACACCACACCACTCTATGTCACTCCACTCTACACCACTCCACAATATGCTATTCTACTGTACACCACTGCACTCTATGCCAATCCACTCTACACAACCCCACTGTATGCTATTCCACTCTACACTATTTCATTCTACACCATGCCACTGTATGGCATTCCACTCTACGCTATTCCACTCTGTGCCACTGCACTCTATGCACTCTACTCTATGGTATACCACTGTATGCTACTCCACTCTACACCACTCCACTGTACGCCACTCCACAGTAGCTATTCCACTCTATACCACTCCACTCAACGCTATTCCACTCTATGCCACTACACTCTATGCTATTCCACTCTAAGCCACTCCACTCTATGCCACTCCACTCTATGCCACTCTACGCCACTCTACTCTACTTCACTTCACTCTATGCAACTCCACTCTATGTCGCTCCACTGTATGCTATTCCACTCTACCCCACTTCAGTGAACGCCACTCCAGTGTACTCCACTTCAGTGTATGTCACTCCACTGTACGCCACTACACTCTATGCTACTCCACTTTATACTATTCCACTCTATGCCACTCCACTGTACATCACTCCACTCTATGCTATTCCACTGTATGCCACTCTACTCTACACCACTCTACACTATTCCACTGTATGCCACTCCATTGTACACTACTCCACTCAATGTCAATCTACTGTACGCCACTCCACTCTATAGCACTCCACTGTATGCGATCCCACTGTACGCCACCCCAGTCTACACCACTCCACTTCACTGTACTCTACTCCACTGTTCGCTATTCCACTGTACTCCACTTTACTGTATGCCACTCTATGCTAATCCATTGTATGCAACTCCACTCTACACTACTCCACTCTGCACCACTCCACTGTATGCTATTCCACTCTAACCCACTCCACTGTATGCCACTTCACTGTACGCTACTCCACTCTATGCAATTCCACTCTACACTACTCCCTTCTACGCCACTCCACTCTACGGTATTCCACTATATGCTACTCACTGTACGCCGCTTCTCTCTACGCTATTCCACTATATGCAACTTCACTGTATGTTACTCCACTCTATGCCACTCTAGTATAAGATGTTCCATTGGATGCCCTTCCACTCTATGCTACTCCATTGTACGCCACTACACTCAACGCCCATCCACTGTCCACTACTCCACTATACACTATTGCAGTGTACACCACTCCACTCTACGCTATTCTACTGTACGCCACTCCACTGTACACCACTCCACTCTACACCATTCTACTATACGCCATGACACTATGCCACAACACTCTACGCCATGACACTCCACACCACAATACTCTACGATACGACACTGTACAATACTCCACTCTACACCACACCAGTCTATGGCACTCGAGTCTTCTCTGCTCTACGACCCTTTACTCCAGTATACACCCCTCCACTCTGCCACACTCTACTCCACTCTATGCTACTCCACTGTACAACACTGTACTCCAGTCTATGCTACTTAATTCTACAACACTCTATGCCACTCCACTGTACCTTCCTGCACAAAAACAATCCTCTGAAACTTCTTCCTCTTTCTTTGTGTGCTGCAGAATGCAGCACACATAGAAAGAGGGAGAAATAAACATATTTCTCCTTGCTACGCCGCACCTGGGAAGGCGTAGTATTTTGACGTAGTCCCAGGTTTACTTGCGTAAGTAAATCTGGGAATGTGCTAAAATCCATAGGCGGGTGTGCCAGAACACCAATGCTCCACCCATGGACTGCCTTCCCAGGGCGGAGTAATGCATGGCAGCAATTTGCACTGTCTTGCTTTTCTCCAGATTTACTATGCCACGCAGAGGCATAGGAAATCTCTTTTATGGGCCTGCGTTGAGGGCCTGCGTTGTCTTGCGTCTCCTTGTGTGACTAACTGGCAACGCCAGCCCTTGATAAATCTGCCCCCCTAGTCTTTAAACCGCATTCTGCAAACCAGCTCACACAGATCTGGTTTTTGGTTTTCCATAAACCTTTAAACATCAAATTGACTTGAATGTTTCGTCCTTCCAGACAGACAGGCAGTAAACACTATTTAAGTTGTCTATTGTGGAAGCGTTCTGCGACACCTTTAGTGAACCTTTTATCAGAGCCTCAGATACGATGGAAATGTACACCCCCCTCCCACATCTTCACTGCAGTGTTATACATACAGAGCATGTGGGTATCCAGAGCTCATTTGCAGCCCGTCTACCAAGGTGAGTCCCTAAAACTGATCATGCACTCTGGTTGCAGCACCCAAGTATCAGCTTATGTGGTCATAAGGATGCCAGATATTGCGTCTCGCTCGGTATTTAACCTCAAAGCGGATTCAAAAGACTTTTCCTTACCACTTTGCTGTCCACCGCTGTCACAGACTGAAGCGCACTGTCCTGGGTGTGAGACATATGTGAAGAGGAGAGGTCAAGGGAACAGTACAGGGCTCACAAGGAAGACAGCATATAGGGCTCACAAAAAAGATAGCTCAGTAGGAAGAAAACATTTTATAGGGGTTTCTCTGTATCATCCTCATGAGGGTATCGGTCCTTGACAACAGGCTCTTGGGCAAGCTGCCTCCTTGAGTCAGTGGCCCATGCAGGTCTCAGTCAGCTGGACCATGTCTCTCTCTCCTCTCAGATCCATCTAGCTCCTCGTGAAGCTAGGCATGCAGCTTATCACTCAGGTCCTAGCCTTCCTCCCAGATTCAAGGAGAAATAACACCCAATTCTGTATCTGGACATTGTCTGCTCTCCGCGGATGCTCCTCGAAGTCCAAATCAAGTACAAAGACCTGGCCGCAAAGGACTTGCGCTTAATCTGAAACTGTGGATAATGGAAGTGAGCAAGTACCCAAACCTGAGATGTACCCTGGAACCCCAGGCTTGTTATTCTAGAGGGAAGGAAAGACTGAGCGATGAAACCAGACTTGCCAACTGTAAGCATCTGTGTTGCCAGGCAGAACAGAACCTTCCCTGAAACCGGCACACAAACAGCTCTGCTCAGGTGTAGTGGCCAGACAGATCATGGACTGGATGTGTTTTCATGCCCAGAAACCAGGCAATTATAAATTTACTACTGGGTCTCCCAACTGCAGACACCAAGGGCAACTCCAAGGACGAGAGAGGCTGAAATGGCCTTCACTCTTCTATTGGAAGCCGCCATTTTGTGCATGAAGACGCATCCATGCCACAAAGAAACACAGACACACTCACCACACACATTAGGCACACACAGCACAAGATCAAGGGGACCACGATTATGGGGTCTGAAAGGATGCACCGGTGCCTCTGGAATATTAGGAGAGCACTGTATATAATATGTGGGTGGCACCTAAAAATCTATCAACTTAATTAACGTTTCTGTGAATTTATTGATTTGAAACATATTCTAGGTTTTTTTTTCCATTAGAGGCGTGACTTACATTTATGTCATTGGTGTCTAAGGATAAGTGTGGTCAGCTCCTGTAGTGACTTCAGGTCTTCCTGTGACATCATCAGGGCCAAAGGTCATTGTCATGGAGGGTTCAAAGTACATGAGATGGCGCCTCTTGCCTTTCGATGAAATGACGTAACTAGCAGACCTCAGTGAACAGCCAAATGGATGTCGAATGGGTCTAAATGTAGAATCTGGGATGACAGGAAGTAAGAGACAGATGGGGCAGCCTATAGACCATGGGTACTCACAAATATTTTCCCGGGGGCCGCAAAGTTTGGTCTATGGTGTGTCCGAGGGCTGCACTGATGATAGCGGGGGTGTAAAGTGGGTGTAGGGGAAGCAAAGCATGTATATCTAGTGGCTATCTTTAAAAATGAAGGTGTTCCTAAAGTTAAGGGCCTATTTACTTCCTTTCCGTAACTGAAATTAACCTTTAAATAAGTGATTGCTGTATATTTAACATTTTTTTCCATGTTAGTCCTGAGTCCAGTAAATAGCAGCCCAGTGCTGCTGCTGCCCAGGGGGCCGCATGTAAAGGTCAGGAGGGCCGTACTTTGAGTATCACTGCTATAGACCGTGGCACAGAGTGTGAGGGGAAAGAAATGGCGGTGCCGCCATTTTGTTTTTATTCTGATAGTCAGTTGACAACACTATAAATAATAAACAGGAAGGATTTGGGCCTCTACTCACCCCGCATCTCTAGTCATTTAGCATAACCTGCAGTGAATGAAAATGAGTAATTTGTGCCCACAGGCGCTCCGCTGAAGTCAGCAGCACCTATCAATACGGCTCCACTTACAGCGAAATACAGTGTAATGAAAATTCAATGAACACGCCGGGGGAAGTAAATAAGTATTCCATTAAAATTAGAAAATCAAACCGTGAGACAGCTCTTCTCTCTTCCCTATTGATTTCCGCGATTACGGAAATATTGCTGCTAAATAACATTAGTGTGAACACATCTCTACGCCTTTTTCTGGACTGTACGTCAATAGCTTCATGTCATGTCAGCTACGTGCTACTGTAGGACAAGGCGGGGGCAGGAGGCGGGGCTCTGTCACTTTGCTGTGGATATAAACATCAGTAGGGAGTGCTATAATCAGGACCTCTGGAATTATGCTGCAGGGTTGGGCCATATTATGTGGCAGGGGAGACAAAATTATGCGTCAAGTAAAGGCACATTATGTGGCGTAATGCGGCACATTTTGAAATAGTATTACTTCATTATTTTGTCAATTTGACACGTTAACATAGTCTGAGCAAAGGTTTCACCTCATTAGTACTAGTTCAATGCCCAGATACAGCAATAAGCAACTGAGAGGTGACCAGTCAAACTTTGCAACAGGCCTTTCTTTGTGTACCAACACGTGTCTCGGCAATTTTAGTACCTTTTGATCCGTTTGACTTAGAAACAAAGATTCTGTTCTTTGTAAAATCTGCAAATTATGCAGAAGACAGTGGATTATCTGGCAAATGTGTCAAATCTATACTTATGCGAAAAACATTGCGGCAGCAGAACTACATAATTCCAGTGGGCCTGCCTATGATTCTGCATGGATCTGAGAGTGCTTCTTCATACTCTATTGAATCTTTTCTGTTTTATTGTACCATACACACGGGGAGGCCTATTCTACACATTTTGGGAACTTGGAGTACAAGACAGGTTTTTGCCTTTTTCTGATCACAAATTCCCATGAAGATTCTCAGTTATGGCACAATTTATAAGGAGGGCATAGAATTGTCTGTGACATGGGATCAAGTCAGACCATAACCAGGCTAGATTGTGAATCTGCGATGACCACATCACAAAATAATTGTGTTTGCTGAGGGATTGGCATACCTTCATTAATTTTTGTGATGGTTATACAAAAAATGCATTGTGAATTGTATTGTATTGTATTGCAACATTTATATAGTGCTAAATACCTCTGTTTGGGGCGCTGAAGCGCCAGCCTACTTAGGTAGCACGCTACACCGTGTAGGGTGTTTGATTGGAAGTGTGTTGTCTTTGTTTTGATGATGTGTGGGAAGGGTTTCTGTTAGACCTGGCATCTTTTGGCGTGGTTTCCCCTGTCTTTTTGGCCTCTGGCCTCCTGTTTTTTATCCTGTGCTGAATTTCATTTTCGCTGGTGTTAGAACTTTTGGCACTTTACCACTGCTGACCAGTGCTAAAGTGCAAGAGCTCTATGTCTAAACTGTAAGGTAATTGGTTTTTCCATGATCGGCATATTTGATTTACTCACAAGTCCCTATTGCAGGGCAATGCATGTGCCCAGGGCCTGTAAATCAAATGATACTCGTGGGCCTGTAGCACAGACTGTGTCACCCACATGAGTAGCCTTGCAAACATGACTCAGACCTGCCACTGCAGTGTCTGTGTGTGCAGTTTTGAACTGCCATTTCGACCTGGCAAGTGCACCCGCTTGCCAGGCCCAAACCTTCCCTTTTATTACATGTAAGGCACCCCTAAGGTAGGCCAAATGTAGCCCCATGGGCAGGGTGTGGTGTATTTAAAAGGTAGGACATGTACTGTTATGTTTTACATGTCCTGGTAGCGAAATACTTCCAATTTCGTTTTTCAATACAGCAAGGCCTATTTCTTCCAGAGGTTAGCATTGGAGCTACCTTTTAATATCCTACAAGTGTATCTTTCAATTGGGAGCTGATAGAAAACTGAGTTTGGTGTCTCTGGACTCACAATTTAAAGCACATCTTTTAGTGAAGTTGTTTTTAAATTGCAGGTGTGAAAATGGCACTTTTAGAAAGTTGGCACTTTCTTACTTTAACCATTCTGTGTCTCTGCCTGTTTCTGAATACACGTCTGGGTCAGGATGACGGTTGGGCTGTTTGTGCATTAACTCTAGACAGTCACACAAAGGGAGCTGAGGTGTGCCCTACATATCCTGGTGGCCCATCACCAGGCTGATGGGTCTTCCTGAGCTAGAGTGGCGGGAGGAGTCGACACTGACACCTGATTAGGGCTGTGCCTTTTCTCACACAAAAAAGTCTCCACCCCCTGTAGAGTGTCTGGAGCCATGGCAAGGAAGGGCAGGGTCTTCTGCACTACAAAGACCTTTCTTTGAAGTTTATCTACTTCAAAGGCTGAATTGGGTATAAGTACTGGACCTCTGACACCATAAATTCCGAACACTTCTGGATTGAGGACATTCTGCCAGGAAGAAGAGCTGGATTGCTGTCAGGAGGGACTGCCACTTTGCTGTTTGCTTTGCTGTGTTGGCCTGCTGCTTTTGTCCTGGGAGTGAAAGGACTGGACTTTGCTTTCTACAGCCTGCTTCCAAGGTTCTCGAAAAGGGCTTGATTTGAGCTTGTCTCCTGTTAAGAAGTCTCAGGGCTATCAAAGGCTCCACCTACA
Source organism: Calotriton arnoldi (assembly GCA_963921515.1). NCBI lineage: Eukaryota > Metazoa > Chordata > Amphibia > Caudata > Salamandridae > Calotriton > Calotriton arnoldi. The sequence goes on from CAWUFW010000679.1 coordinate 3,459,582, forward strand.
ATCACCTTGACTCTCCTGCTGTGAGTCCTATTCTGCCAAGTGGTGCCAAATTCAGTTCCTGGGCACTTGGAAGTGAGTTCTGTTGATACCAAGAAGAAAATCCATGCATCGACTCCAAGCATTGTTTTGAACCGGGGCAGCATCTCCAAAACTCGACTCATCGCCGATGCCTGCACAAGAGCGTGGTACCCAATTGACGCAACAACCGTGTCTTACAACGTAGGCCCCAGCTTTTTGTCACAGCGTGTCCGAAGAACCGCTGCTGCATGAGTCTCAAGCATCGTATCACCGAGGTCGTTGATGCATCGCCCCGACTCCGAAGCAGTGCCTGCTTCAACGCTGTGGAATCGACGCAGCACGACTTTACTTTTGACACATCCTCCCTGGGCGTTGACTTCTTCATCGACATCACACCGCAGTTTTGGTCTTGTTTTATTCAGATAAATATTGGCTATTTTTCTAAACTGGTGTGGAGTCCTTTTGTAGTAGGGGGGGGGGGTGTGTGTGTGTGTGTGTGTGTGTGTGTGTGTATATACACAAGTACTTTACATATTGCCTCTGGGATAAGCCTGACTGCTCTGTGCTAAGCTACCAAGGGGGTGAGCAGGGGTTATCTTAGGTGTGTAACTTATCTACCCTGACGAGACCCCATTTCTAACAGTTTCCACGTAGTGCGTGAAGACCACCAAGATGCGATTATCATGAAATGGGACGCAGCGCTTAGCAGAGTGATGGATGAAGAAGTGTGAGAGACAGGCACTCAGTTTAAGGGGTTCAGTAAGCTGGCAGCTCTGCTGGTCCCTTTACTGTCACTTATCATTACAAAGATGAATTTTCGATAGATGTGTTTCACTGTGCTCTCAGACTATCTGATTTTTTTCAGTAGTAGCTCACTCGATAATAATTTAGGACAGTTTATGACCTGCTTTTAGACCTGGTCTGCTAAAATTCTGCCTCTATCTCATTCAGAACTGGATGCCTATCGCCTACGTAAAATTTCGCCCAATCACGACAAAATGACTCCTCTTCTCCAAGAGCAAAATGTATCTAGAGATCCAAGCATGACTTTCTAAAATATCCAACATAAAAGAAATCACTTAGCTTCATCCTCTACACAAACTGCTCCTTCAAATAACAAATTGCTAAGGAAACCAAGACAGCCAAGTAGCTGCTCTATTTCCTAAAAAATTGATGCAGTTCATATAGTGACCCAGCTCAGAACACTATTCCAAGCCCTAATCCCTAATCCACTCGCATGTAGATGGAGGCACCATCCCTAGCAGCGTTCCATTGATGAATTGGGAGCTAAAAGTATCCCCAGAAATGTGCTTGTACCAGCCCCATATTGTACCAATTAAGTGTTGCAAGTGAATCCGATCATCTCCAAGACAATTTTTGGGGAGGGGGGTGGGGACATAGGCTGCAATTTATATATGTGTACAAAATATTGTGTGTATTCCTTCTGGACTGTTTGCCAGCCTGGAATTCTGATGATCCCACCACCCATCTAGCATGAACATGGCCCCTTGTCCCCTGTTTTCCTGACTCCCATCTGACCTGCCCATCCGTACGCTACACGGACTCCACTGAAAGGCACCCTACAGTATGCTCTTCCTTGCATCAAAGGGCTGAAGAGGTTTGACCACAGCACCCAACCATGAAAGTACTACACTGGTCCCCTTCCAAGCTTTCATCACCTTCAGGATCAGCTGCAACGTTTACAAGGTCACCAATAAGGCCCCACTGCACACCTGGGTGAGAAAATAGCCATTAAGGTGGGTAACACCACACTAGGAATCAGGACATTGCCACACTAGCAAAGAAAAACTGAAAAAAAGAGAAAACCAGACGACAGATCTTCTCCAGCTATACTTTCTGGATCTTGAACAACATCACTCCTCAGAATCAGACATGCTGCAGCCCTCTTGCAATGCAGAAAGTATCTGAAGACCCACCACTTCAGAAAACCCTGCAGGGCATATTTATCAAGGGTTTTGTGTCACCCATGCGCCACGCATGGGGAGGCAAAACCTACCTCACCTTTATCGAGCCACGCAAGGCCAGCTTGCGTGGCCCTGCATGGCTTGATAAATTTGGGGTAACGCAAGGCAGTGCAAATCGCTGCTTTGCATTACTCTGCGGTAGGGAGGCATGCCATGGGTGGAGCGTGGGTGTTCCCACGCATCCACCCATGGATTTTGGCGCATTCCTAGATTTACCATTGCTGGTAGACCTGGGAATGTGTCAAAATGCTACGCCTCCCCAGGAGAGGCATAATGAGGAGAAATATCTTTATTTCTCCTTGTTTTTAACTCTTTCTATGTGTGCTGCATTCTGCAGCACACAGAGATAGAGGAAAATGCCTCAGAGGATCGTTTATGTGCAGGAAGGTGGCCCTTACTGCGCAAAACCAATCCTGCTAGACGTATTGTGGTTTATCAAGGCCTAATCCTGTTAATGGCTTTGGTGGAGCTAGTCATGGTATCAGTGTAGGTAGAGACAGACCTATTATTAGTTTACATCAGACTAGATGAACTATCACTTTGGATGTGCGAGATGTGGTACCGGTTTAGATGGGGATAGAGGTATCCTTGGTTTTGTGGGTTTAATGGTGGCACCGGTTTAGATGGGGATAGACTTATCCTTGGTTTTGTGGGTTTAATGGTGGTACCTGTTTAGGTGGGACTAGGGGTACCCTTGGTTTTGTGGGTTTAATGGTGGTGCCGGTTTAGATGGGGATAGACTTATCCTTGGTTTTGTGGGTTTAATGGTGGTACCGGTTTAGATGGGGATAGAGGTACCTTTGGTTTTGTGGGTTTAATGGTGTCATTGGTTTAGATGGGACTAGGCACTTTATCGCTTTTGATGGGGCTGTGGCTGAGGTGTTATTGTTAGTTTAGATGGGGCTAATCTGTTATTGGTTTAGATCAAGCTAGACGTATACTTGGTAAAGTAGACCTAGTGGTGTTACTAAGTGAGATTGGAAAAAACATGTTGTTAGTTTAAATGTGGCTGGATGTGTCATGAGTTTAGACGGAGTTAGGGCTAGAGCTGTTATTATTAATTCAGAGGGGCTTATCGTGTTATTGATTTGGAGGGGACTGGACGTGTTATCACTTTAAATGGGACAGAAGATATTATTGGTTTAGATGTGTTAGCGGTTTGGATTGGATGAGGCTGGTTGAGTTGAGTTAGAAGATTATTTGTGACTATACTTTTCGCATTCATAACTATTGCTCACTGCATCGTTCTGCTCGTGCTTGTTTTTTTCCTTTTGAACACCTGTAAATTTATGTTTCACTGGCAGAATCTGGTGCCTGCCAAGACTTGTCTGAGCTGTTTGATGCTTGAAACATTCCGAGATGTTTCAATAGGGCCTTAATTACAGGGCATGGTCCTTTAATGTTGATCAATTAGATGCAATAACACTGCAGAGGAGCACTAAAGCGCCTAACAGCTGTTTATAATCACAGGCTCGCCTGCTGCTTCATTTTACAATCCACAAATGTAGGCAAATTAAAGAAATCCGGTTATTAACAGGTACTGAACAGGTGTAGACAGAACACTCAAAATCACGGTTGCAGAGCAGTCTGGAAACGACTACCTGTGCCACTCAGTACTTATGTTTGTACCGGAAGTGGTTTTAGGGTAAGAAAACTGCTCTTATTATTCTTGGCACTATGGAAGGACGGCGCCGAGTGAAGACTGAACGGAAAGGTTAACGCTGGTAAAGCCAGGTTGTCACAGCTCTGCGTCTGGGATTGAAGATTATCCAGATTCTGGCACAGACTTCCGGCTGTAGTGGCATTACGAGTGGCCCGAAATTGAGATGTACCGCACAATATCACAATTATGAGTTTGGCTTATATCACGCCAGGCATTTCTCTCGGGATACATTTTGGTAGGTCAAACCTGCTATGGAAACAGTGCCTGGTAAGTAAGGAGAGGCAGATTTTGGGGCAGTAAGCACCAAAATCCACGTTAATCCCCATTTTCGGGGTTGCACCTACTACAGGGAGACTCGAAGTGAGGGACCATGATGTAGAAACTTGCTTTGCTGCAGAGGCAAGAAGTATGAGGCCAGGCTGATGTTGAGAGGAGTTCGACCTTGAGGCACCTCCTTCTGTACCCTCGTGCTTAATTTCTTAAAATAGGAGCTCTCCACCAAAGCTGAGGTTGCTGAACAGCAATAATACCCAGTTTTCATGCTGCCTCAGGCCTCTTTCTCCCAGCACCCCACACTTCTCTCTCTCTTTACCTCGGTCTAACAGGTACTTTTTCATCCCTACTGTTTCCCTTTGGCACAAATTAGACAAAAAGGCCAGAATTTACTAACGCTCTGCGTCGGGTTTGCGTCAAAAATGGCGCAAAGTGTTGGGGTTGGACTTACTATTCAACTCAAACAGATTTGCATTGGAAAGTTCCACAAAGTAAAAAAGTTGAGCTACGTGCTACTTTGCGTCAAACAGGGCGTTCCATGGGTTGTACATGGTTGTTCCCATGCAGACACCAACGGGTGTTGATGCAAATCCTTGTCTACTAACATTCCTAGAAAGGGATTTGGGCCAAAACTTAAAGCCTCCTCAAGGCAGGTGTAACGAGGAGAAATGTTTTACTTTCTCCTCCTTTTTCCAACTTTGCATTTGTGCTGCTTTGTACCGCACACATGCTAAGTGGGAAAAGCCTTAAAGGATAGTTTTTGTACTGAAAGGGTCTCCGTCCAGTAAAAAACCTATGTTTTTGAGAATGCACACACCGTTGCACTATGGCGCAGGGGTGTGTGTGATCGCACATGGCAGCCAAACGTGCACCAGCTCTGGGGGAAAAAAGAAAACATGCATTATCTTAGTAGATATGCCGCATTATCTTAGTAGATATGCCGCATTATCTTAGTAGATATGCCGCATTATCTTAGTAGATATGCCGCATTATCTTAGTAGATATGCCGCATTTTTTCTCTCTCCCTTTGATGCAAGGCAGAGCAGCAGCTTTGGTTGCTGTTTGGCGTTGCGTCATATATTGGTAAATCTGAGCCGGATTGTGCTAACAACCAGTGCTGAACGGAAAGCCTTTGCAGGGACAGCAAAGTGGAGCTTACATGGTATCTGCATTCCAATTTACGCAGATTACGTACTACTGCGGTCAACCGAGAAGGACTTGGGCAGCTCCTGTTAACAGCATTGTAGTGGGCCAGGTGTGTAATTGCTTCTGAATTTTAGGAGTCATTCCAGGGTAAATTTTAATGCCAATATTCTTTGTTGCGCCTGGAGTCGGTGCAGCTTGAGATCGAGACCAGAAATTGTTTGATGATATGGGACTTCCAGACCCAGCAGCAAAATGAGTGTCAAATGCACAGCTACCCAAAACGGTAGCCAATAAAAAACAAGCATTGGCAAAGCATAGCATCGGCCCATCTAAACCAGTACCAACATTAAACCGACAAAACCATGCAAAGCCATGCTTGCCAAGCATAGGTGTCACCTATGCTAGAGCTATTGGTTTTGCCAATATGTGTTAGCCATGTTGTACACCAGTCTGGCTGCTATTCAGCATTGCTAAAAGTTAGTGGGGTAAAGGAGAGGGTAGTGGAGTGGAGTGTCGTAAAGTGGAGTAGAGTGGAGAGTTATGAAGCGGCGTAGAGAGTCGTGGAATGGTGTGGAGTGGCGTAGAGTGGTGTAGAGTAGAACTGAGTAGACTGAAGTGGATATTCATGTAGTGGCATAGAGTGGAGTGGTGTAGAGTGCTGTGGAGTATCGTGGAGGGAGTGGAGTGTCGTAAAGTGGAAGGGTGTTGAGTGGAGTAAAGTTGAGTGGCAGAGTAGAGTAGTGTGTCAGAGTGGAGTAGACTGTTGTAGAGTGGAGTGGAATAGAGTGGAATAGAGTGTCGTGGAGTGTTGTAGAGCAGAGTGGAGTGGTGTAGAGGGTGTTGCATAGAGTGAAGTAGAGGAGTGATATAGAGCAGAGTAGATTGTCATAGAGTGGAGTGGCATAGCGTGGAGTTGTGTAGGACTGTGGAATGGCATAGAGTGAAGTAGAGTGTTGTAGAGTGGAGTGGTGAAGAGTAGAATGGAGTGGTATACAGTGTCAGAGTGGAGTGGCATAAAGTGGAGTGGCATAAAGTGGAGTAGAGTATTGAAGTAGAGTGTTGTAGAGTGGCGTAGAGTGGAGTGGCATAGAGCGTCAGAGTGGAGTGGCAGAGAGTGTCAGATTGGAGTGGCGTACAGTGGAGCAGTGAAGTGGAGTAGAGTGTTGTAGAATAGAGTGGAGTAAAGTGGCAAGGTGTGGCGAAGAGGGAGTTGCAAGAGCGTTGTAGAATGGAATAGTGTCATAGAGTGACATAGAGTGCAGTAGAGTGTTATAGAGTGGAATAGAGTTTAATGGAGCAGAGAATCATAGAGTAGAGCATCATAGAGTGGAGTATCGTGGAGTGGAGTGTCATAGAGTTGAGTGTTTTAGAGTGGTGTACTATAAAGTACAGTGGTGCAAAGTAGATTGGTGTAGAGTGCATTGGTTTTGAGTAAAGTCGTGCAGAATCCATTGGCGTAGAATGCAGTGATGTAGAGTAGAGTGGTGCTGAGTAGATTGCAGTGGCGTAGAGTGCAATGGCACAGAATGGAGTGGCACAGAGTGGAGTAGAGTGGCGTAAAATGCAGAGGCGTAGAGTGCAGTGGCATAGAGTAGATTGTTCCAGAGTGGAGTGAAGTGGTGTGGAGTGGTGCAGGGTAGAGTGGAGTGGTGAAGCGTAGAATGCAGAGGTGTGAAGCAGAGTGGCGTAGAATGGAGTAGAGTGTCAGAGGGGGGTAGAGTGTTGTAGAGTACAGTGATGTAGAGCGGAGTAGATTGTCATAGAGTGGAGTGGCATAGAGTGGAGTAGAATGGCATAGAGTGAAGTAGAGTATTGAAGTACAGTGTTGTAGAGTCGAGTAGCGTACAGTACAGTGGAGTGGCATAGAGTGGAGTGCCGTAGAGTGGAGCAGTAGAGTGAAATAGAGTGTTGTAGAATAGAGTGGAGTAACGTGACATGGAGTGGTGAAGAGGGAGTTGCGTAGAGCGTTGTAGAGTAGAGTAATGTCGTAGAGTGGCATAGAGTGTTGTAGAGTGGATTGGCATAGAGTGGAGCAGCGTGTCATAGAGTGGAGTAGAGTTTAATGGAGTAGAGCATCATAGAGTGGAGTATCGTGGAGTGAGTGTCATAGAGTGGAGTGTTGTAGAGTAGTGTACTATTAAGTAAAATGGTGCAGAGTAGATTGGCGTAGAGTACATTGGTTTTAAGTGAAGTAGTGAAGAATCCATTGGCGTAGAGTCCAGTGATGTAGAGTAGATTGTTTCAGAGTGGAGTGAATTGCCGTAGACTGGAGTGGTGCAGCGTAGAGTGGAGTGGTGAAGGGTAGGGTGCAGAGGTGTAGAGTAGAGTGGTGTAGAGTGGTATAGAGTGCAGTAACATAGACTAGAGTGGTGTAGAGTGCAGTGGCGTGGGGTGCAGTGGTGCAGAATAGATGAGAGTGGTGTAGAGTGGAGTGATGCTGAGTAGAGTGGCATAGAGTGCATTGGCGTAGAGTGCAATTGAGTGGCATAGAAATGAGTGGTGCAGATTAGAGTGCAATGGCATAGAGTGCAGTGGCATAGAGTGAATTGTCGGAGAGTGCACTGGCATAGAGTAGAGTGGTGAGTAGCAGAGAATGCAATGTTGCAGAGTAGAGTGTTGTAGAGTGCAGTGGTGTCGAGTAGAATGGTGTAGAGTACATTAGTGTAGAGTGCAGTGACGTAGAGTGGTGCAGAGTAAAGTAGCATAGAGTGCAATGATGTTGAGTGGCATTGAGTGTTAGGCACCCCGCATCGGTTGTGTTCAATCCTTTAGTGCACCATAGAACCGCTAGCACCAGGACGCCTCCTCGGAGGCAGCTGCATGCTTTATAAATCCTATTGTTGTTGTTGCAGAGTAGAGTATGATGGGGAACAGTGCAGTGGTGCAGAGTAGATTGGTGTAGAGTGCAGTGGCATAGAGTGCTTTGGTTTTAAGTAAAACGGTGCAGAGTGCAGTGGCATAGAGTACAGTGGCGTAGAGTGCAGTGGCGTAGAGTGCAGTGGTATAGAGTGCAGTGGGGCAGAGTGGAGGGGAGTGGGGCAGAGTAGATTACAGTGGGGCAGAGTAGATTACAGTGGCGTAGAGTGCAGTGGCATAGAGTAGATAGCTTTAGAGTAGAGTGAAGTGTTGAAGAGTGCAGTGTTGTCGAGTACAGAGTTGCAGAGTGGATTAGAGAGGCTTGACATAGATTGCAGTGGGGTAGAGTGCATTGGTACCGAGTAGATTGGTGCAGAGTAGAGAGGCACTGCATGAAGTGGCGTAGGGTGGAGTGGTGCAGAGTAAAGTGCAGTGGCGTGGAGTGGTGTAGAGTGGAGTAAAGTAGGGTATGCATGGTGTGGGAATGCACTGCCATTACAGACAACACATCTTCAATTGAAATGACCATTATATTTGCACAGATATAAAGTTTTACTGATACAAGTATACATCACACAAATGATCATGTGTGGGATTGTCATCACCTAGTGTATTCTTTTGTTTTGATCGTATTAAAATATTTGTTTCCACCACACTTCAGAATTATCAAAAAATGTGTTTCATTTGTGCTTTCCATCTTCTGAAATATGTGCACAGTTAATTTACAGACATTTAAATGTTGTTTTGGATTAGAAAAAAATAACATCGTACAGCACACCCCAAGTAGCCAGCATGATTGTCACATAAATCCTCTCACTCTGAAGTCAGACAAGGAAAAGTAAACACCAAGCTCCCTGGAAGACAGACCCTGACATTTGTCTTCTGTCTTTGAAACCACAGCAAATGTGACAAGATAAGAACAAGATTTAAAGGCCTGTTTACAGAAATTAATTCAGTACTGGTGGAAAAATACAGTAAATAGGGTTTGTTCAAGGGAAGGAATGAACTCAAGCTGGACAGCGTAAAACAAATAGAGCCAGCAAATAGAAAGCAAGCAAATGTGAGTTACAAACCACAAAGCCAATGGTAAGCAATGGGTGGAATGCATTCCCAGGGAAGCTTTCTGAACATCCCCAAGATGTCATTAGCAAACCAGACAGCTGCACTGTCTGGTAGACTTCAACCTAAAAAGGGCATTTTTAGCAAGCATGTATTTTATTAGTGCCCTCTAAAACTATTATATTAAGATTGTAATTAAGTATTAATTTAGGGGGGCCTGGGTCTGAATAACATAGTCTTTATCATGTATGCAAGAAAACCCCTCTGTCTGCCTTTTTTTTTTATTTTTTTTTATTTTGTCTGTCTGTCTGTATGAAAATATAAAATTGCAGAACTACTAGTCAATGACAGTACACCCAGAAATGGGCCACTGAAATTAATGCGGCAATGGATGACAAAACCATATGCCCGGGTGTCAAAGTTAGGCAGCAGGAAAAGATAAATTATGCAGCTCTTTAATGTTAGTGTAATAGACTCTACGAGTAAAACGTTAATGTTGGTCAAAGGTCAGCAGTTGCTTTGCAAACCATGCTCAGTGTTTTAGTAAGTCTAAATCTGTTTGTACTAAGAAAGCATTTCTGTTGAAATCTGCAAACTATGTGGCCGATCACGGTAATGTGGCAAGTGCCACAGATTCATAATTAGGTGCTAAATGCTGCGGTCACAGAACCATTTAATCCCGGGAGTCTGATAGTACCTAAAAAGCTGTTTATAAAATAAAGGCTAGACGGAATTTTACAAAAAGTATAAACTGCTAAATGTGCAATGCATTGATAAGGTATATGTGCCATTTGTTGGTGCTGAATGGCCTCGTATTTTTAAAAAAGCATGGGGGGGGTTGTGATTTTTTAAAGAACGTGTCTGAATAATGAAAAAGACAGTCTATCTTGAATTAGATTTGTGTAGATCTGCGCAGAAAGATTTTTTTAGACGTTCACTAGTTGGACAGTAATACACAGGTCTATTGTGCTGTGAGTTCATTCAGGGTTATGTAAAACAAGAAAATGTTTGTAAAAATTTAAGAAACGTCTTACTGTAATTCAGTTTGGCAGGGTATGTTTGAAGGTCTTCACCGGGAGACGGTAACCCTGAGCTCGTCTTTATTAATTTGTTTATACTTATATACTTTATAGTTGTTACTTAGTACGCAATTAATGTATTTTGAATATAAAATGTCTACTCATGCTTAAATATGTGTTTTCTATTGAATGAATTCATCTAATAAAAGTGGGAGCTCTCTATCTGTAGTTTGGAAGAAGGGGGCCTCACAATCTAAACTATAAAAGACAAAAAAAAAGACGGGTACACTTACACAGTATGTAAAAAAAGAAAAAAATGCACTAGACGGGCAGCTGGTGTTGTCAGCTGTTGACTCATGTCCTTACAGATAAACTGTATAATAAACAGTAGTCGCATCTGTTGTGTTATATCAGTTCCTGGGATAAAGCATGAAGGTTGAAATTCCAAAACATATGATATTATTTTGCGATTAAGCTTCTTTAGGTCTGGGTTTTGACAGTGCAGCTGTTAGAGGCCTATTTCTTACAATATACTTAGAGAAGTCTTTGGCTCCGCCCCTTTCGAAAAGACTCTTTTAGATATTGTCATGTCACCTTGTCAATCATGTCTTGGTTTTTTTGGGTAGAGTAATCATCTCCCCCCAACACTATTGGCTGTTTGGTTATATCATTCTGCCTCGGGTGGAGTGCTTGCACTGAACTATTTTGTTCACTCCTGCTGGCTTCCTCCCATGTGTCTCGCTCTAAGTGCTAATGTTGCCAATATAACATTAAACCCAGGCCTATTGGCTTGGCCAATGCTTGTTTTCCTTTAGATGGCTTTTTTTTTTTTTACAGAGGGCTAATAAATATGGACATGGCCTGCAAATTAAATCTCTTTCGAAAATATAATTGTGCAGAATTTGATCGGAATATTCTAGAACAAACGGATGGATCAAAAGCGCCTCGATTCAGAGATGTGGAATTAGGGAGCTTTGCCACATAACCAACTGGACGAGCTTGAAGAAAACAGCAAAGCAAATCTGGAAGACTGGCCTAGGTGGACTTTCCCCACAGGTCAAGGGCTCTGAAAGCCCAGAAGGGTTGGGGAAAGAGCCAGTCGACATAGCCGGGCATGGCAACCACTACTCTAGCTCTCTCTGGCTGCCAGAAGCAGGCACAGAAGTGCAGGTGACCCGCCATTGCAGAACCCTCACGAATCACTGACTCTGCCCCAACCCTCCCGGCCCCGCACAGGTCCCCTCCCCTTCCGATTTTAAGTGCGAGCTCCACTTTCCTCCAGCGGTGCCGTGCGGGTCCTGGGGGGCTCGTGTTGCTATGTGTGAACCGCCGGCACAAACACGGCTTTTTCCTTCCCCCTCTTCATCTGTTGCTGCTTGATCAGTAATAAATCAGCAGCATCGCACTTTTTTATTAGCGCTTCTCACTTTCACATTCCAGCTCGCGCAGGAGGCTCATCATCATTCCGGGCATTCTTATTGGTGGGTATCCAGTTGCGATCTGCTGCTGGTGGCGGGTGCAGGGATCGGCCCGCTGGCGCTGCCGGCTGCTCTCTGCCCCGCTGGTATGATCCCAGCAGCAGGCAGGGCCTGTGCTTGCTTCTGTTTACAGATGGCGGCAGTGTGGTGCGCAGAAGGGGACAAAATACCGTAGAAAGGTTGCGCCTCCAGCACAGCTGAGAATACTGCATGGGCGCAGAAACTGAAACAGAAACTGAGAAACCTCAAATCTCTTCTCTTCCAAAGACACTTTCAGAACTAATACCTTCATTCTCAGGCCCCTCTAGGAAGTTCGCTCTCCATTGTAAATTTGTACTTTTTCCTGTACATTCCTCACCCTTGCGTGCTGTGTTGGATTTTATGTGTGTGTTCCCTGCATTTTAAGTCCCCTGTTTAATTCACGCCCTCTCTAGTCCCTCAAGGAAGTCCTTCCACTATAGGAAATTCTGTACTCCATGCCTATAGAAGTGCCTTCCCAGTGTGTTCTGAGTGACTGCCACTTATTGCAGTATTATACCTCTATTTGTATTTTGTATCTCATGTATCATGCACACCTGTCACTTTTTCCTCTTGGAACGTATACCTCTTTTTGTATCTGGTTTGTTTTTGTTATTTGCACAATTGTCACTTTTTCCTCATGTAATGTAACGCTTGCTTTTGGATTATGCTCACTTGTAACCTTCTCCTCATGTAATGTTACTGTTCCTATTGTGAAGCGCTCTGACACCTTCGGGTAAAGTCCGCGCTATATAAAAACGCATAAATAAATAAACTGTCCAAGATGTAAGGGCAGAGAACGGAGGAAGGGTCTCTTTACTGCCCCATCCTCTAGATACCCCCCTTAAAATGAAGCAGGCACAACTGGGGCGGCCAGTTGCCAGATTTTATGGACGGTACTTTGAAGTGAAGGTCAACTAAAAGGGGGAACCAGCAAAAGCTAGTATTTTCCCTCTTTAAAAATAAAAGTGCATACAGCAATCATGTCTCACCTTATTTGCAAGCGGTATAAATGATGCTTAAATTTAAAGCAAAGACACGCGGAATTGACGTGTTAAAAACGAATGGAGGTTTGGGTACAAATTCATTCTTATACAAAGTCAGTAGCAAAGAAAATGGGCTTTCGTCACCATCGGTACAAAAACAGTCATATTTGGGAGGCAGTGGGCTTCTCATACCCTTGAGCAAGGAGTAGCCAGGAAATTAAAATAGCCCCCACTTTGAACTAAAACGCTGATGCCACCCAGGCCCGGCTCCAGAAATTTTTATTTGGGTGGGCCAAGGGTGCATTCGGGTGGGCCACTGCGGGCCAGATTTGTGGCTTATATCTCTAGCCAGGCCTGCTTCCGGGCCCTCCTTTATCTCTCCTTAGTCTTACAAAGCCCAGTAAAACGCACTCTTTTCCAAATCTCTTTCTAAATGTTATCACTCTCAAAAAGTGTTTTTTCCAGGTAATGTCGCTTTGATGGGAAGAGGAGGTTTCTGAGGTGAGAGTATCAGGCAAGTGACACTACTCGGGCTCCCTCTGTGCGAGCCTTCAGGGAGAATCCCTCTCCATTACTACCTCCCCCTCACCCCTGACTCTGCAGCGCACTCCCTTCCAAGCTTGATTATCCACTTTTCTACCACCCCTTTCCAGTGCACCTTATCTCACATATGACCTTAGGCCCCAACCCCATATCAGCCACCGTCCAACTCCACTTTCATTATTCCCAGTAAAAAACATTAGTAAAATCACCTTCAAAGTTAAAACATTGAATGTAGAAGTAAATATAATTAGCACGCACTTTAAAATATGTTCCACAGTTGCCCTAATGACCGACTGCTAATTAAATAAACAAGAACAGAAAGGCCATGACAAGGCCGGCTTTAGCGCTGGTGCAAAAGTCTATTTTGGTGCCCCACCAATGACCTCTTTCTCCGTAGATACCTTTACTACCACCCTCCAACAGTGCCCTTCATCTCTCTGTAGCCTCGCCCACTCATTCCCTCCTCCTCAGACTACCTCACTGCCACCCTCCAACAGTGCCCTTCATCTCTCCGTAGCCTCTCCCCCTCATTACCTCCTCCTCGGATTCCCTCACTACCACCCTCCACCAGCACCCCTCATGTCTCTGTAGCCACTCTCTCATATGCATTTCATTTGTTGTATAGCGCTACTCATGTCAGTGTAGGGAGTCACAGTACTTTACAACACGCACACATTATACAGAGACAATGAATCATACAAGTATGTAAATCAGTCTATAGGGAATGTCACGTAAGCCAATGAGGATTACAAGGTGTAGGAATCACATGTCATCCATACTGGTGGGCAGTATATTTTAAGAGGGTTTGGTCTGGAGAAGCACAAACTCAGGATTTAAAGAGTACTCCAGTGGTTGGGGGTTGGTTTTACTGATATAAATGTATATCTGCTCAAACAAACTCTTTTTAGCAACATTAGAATAATGAAAGACTGGGAAAGTTCTAACTATATCAAACCACAAAAAGAAAAGAAAAAAAGCGAAGTTCTAACTGTCCTACAAAGGCATTAACCCACTGAGCTATCCACATAAAATACAGTTGATCTGCATTTCAAAACTACCAACAGACAAATGATTGCTCTCCAGCGGGATAATAAATCACCAGAGTTATCTGGACATTTTTATTGTTGTCTTGCATCCATGACAGAGTCGGTCATGATAATGATAAAAATTCTTTAAATTAAGCATACACGAAGTATGTGTCTTGCTGGTCCTTCGCTGATTTTAAAAATAAGAACAAATAGCCACACATTCTCTTACCTGCTCGGAAAGGTGAATCAGGATAAACAAACTTCTTTTCTCCAGCCTTGAATAGAAAAGGAAATATTCACGCAGCAGGACAGTAGGCAAAGGTTACTGTGCCAAAGAAAGGATTTTTCCCCTTCACGCCATGCCCCTATTGTACCTGCACGAGTGGGCGGGGACACAGCCCACCTTTCTAAAAGGAGATGCGTGATTTGGGGTGCCTGTGAGAAAGAGCCCAGGCCCAATCACGCAACTCCTAGAACAGGAAGAAAAACAACGTTCGGAGGAACGTTTTAAATTAAAATGGCATTTTCTATTGGCCTTCCAGCCGTCACTGCGAGGTCCAAGGCTCATGTTTGGGTGGAACCGGGCCTGATGCCACCAAGCAAGTGAGCGGAACCCGAACCCTCCCTCGTACAGCTTCCTTGTCTCTTCCATCCATGCATATATCCATTTATTCTTTCACCCTTCCATCTACAATCAATCAATCAATAGCTTGTAAAGTGCAGCTACTCACCCGTGAGTGTCTCATGCGCTGGGGGGCGGGGGCGCTCTGGTAGTAGGATCATTCGAAGAGCCAGGTCTCGAGCTCCTTCTTGAATTGGGTCAGCGACGGGGATTGCCTGAGGTGGAGGGGCAGGGTGTTCCAGGTCTAGGCGCGAAGTAGGAGAGTGAACGTCCACCGGTTCTGGTCTTGTGGATCCTGGGGACGGAGGCTAGGGCAAGTTGGGCTTAGTGGAGTTGTCTGGCGGGTACGTGGAATGCGAGGCAGTGGTTCAGGTATGCTGGTCCTTCGACCTGGAGAGCTTTGTAGGCTTGTGTCAGGAGCTTGAAGGTGATTCTCTTGTTGACTGGGAGCCAGTGGAGTTGTCGGGGGTGTTGCGTGATGTGGCTGCGGCGGGGAATGGCGAGGACCAGTCTGGCTGCGGCGTTTTGGACGTTTTGTAGTTTTTTTGAGCTGTTTCTGGGTGATGCCAGCGTAGAGTGCGCTGCCGTAGTCGAGTCTCCTTGGAATTAGTGCGTGGGTGACCGTCTTTCTGGATTCTGAGGGGATCCATCGGAATGTCTTTCCAAGCAGGCGGAGAGTGTGGAAGCAGGCTAAGGTAATTGCGTTGATTTGGCGGTTCATTGTGAGCGATGAGTCCAGTAGGATGCTGAGGTTGCAAGCGTGGTCCATCGGGGTGGGAGGGGTCCCAGAACGGCTGGCCACCAGGAGTCGTCCCAGGCATAGGGGACAGGTCCTAGGATGAGTACTCCAGTCTTGTCCGAGATGAGCTTGAGGCAGCTGTCTTTCATCCAGGTGGCAACGGCCTTCATTACACTGTGAAAGGTGGTTCTTCCGGTTGTGGGTACATTGATGAGGGAGAGGATCAACTGGGTGTCGTTGGCATAGGAGACGATGTTGAGTCCGTGGCTTCTGACGATGGCTGCGAGGGGGGCCATGTAGCCGTTGGAGTGGGTAGGGCTCAGGAATGAGCCCTGAGGCACCTCGCAACTGATCTCTGTAGGTTCTGAGAGGAAAGGGGGTAGTCTGACTCGCTGAGTATGGCTGGTGAGGAAGGAGTGGATTCAGTCGTGGATGCTGGCGTCGTGGAGCCTCGTGATTAGAGTGCGATGGCAGACAGTGTCGAAGGCGGCCGAGAGGTCCAGTAGGATGAAGGCTGAGGTTTCGCCCCAGTCGAGGAGGGAGCGGATGTCGTCGGTGGCGGCAATGAGCTTGGTCTCCGTGCTGTGGTTTCTTCAGAAGCCAGATTGGGAAGTGTCCAGGACATGGGTCACTTCTAAGAAGGCGGAGAGTTGTGCGTTGACGGCCTTCCCGATGAGCTTGGCTGGGAAGGAGAGGAGGGAGATGGGTCTGAAGTTCTTGAGGTCCTTCGGGTCTGAGGACGGCTTCTTCAGCAGGGGTGTGATCTCACCATGTTTCCAGTCATCGGGGAAGATGGCGGTTTCGATGGAGCAGTTGATGGTGTGGCGAAGTTGGGGGGGGCAATGGTGGCGGCTGCTCTGTGGAAGATGTGGTACGGGCAAGGATCCGATGGGGCTCCTGAGTAGATGCTCTTTATGGTCTTAAGTGTCTCCTCTGTTGTGAGCAGGGTCCAGCAGAGCACGGTCTGTTGGGATGCAGTGTGGTGGCGGGCGTAGTGGCAGGGTCTAGGGTGTTGAAGTTGTCGTAGATCTGTCTGATCTTATGATGGAAGAAAGCGCTGAGCTTGTTGCAGAGGTCTTGGGAGAGAGGGACGTCTGTGGTCTCACTGTTGGGCCTGGCAAACTCGATAACAATGGCAGAGAGTTCTTTGCTGTTGTGTGCATTGGCACTGATTCTGTCATGAGATATCCTGCTAATATCCACTATTTCACCTTTACATTCTGACATCCATTCATTCTTTCATCCATCATTCAATCTTTTCCAATTCATCCATTCATCCGTCCATTCATTCTGCCATCAATCCATCCACTCTGCCATCCACCCATTCATCCAATCTGCTATCCATCCATCCATCTAACCACCCACTCACTCTGTGAACCATCCATCTAGACACTCTGCCAACCATCCTTATATCCATCCAGCCACCCATCCATCCACCCCTACATTCTGCCATCCATCCATCCACTCTGCAACCGACCGTCCATCCATTCATCCATTCTACCATACATTCACACACTCTGCCACCAATTCATCATTTCATAATCCATCAACATATCCACTCTGCCATCCATCTATCCACCCATCCACTCTGCCATCTTTCCATCCACTCTGCCATCCATTCATTCAGCAAATCTGCTATCCATCCATCCACCCACTCACTCTGTGAACCATCCATCTAGACCAGAGGTCTTCAAACTGTGGGGCGCGACCCCCAGGGGGGTCGTGGAGTCCTAGGAAGGGGGTCGCAGATTCCCCAGCTTCACTTGTCCCTGCAAAAAGACAGCCGTCCTGGGACAGGCAATTGAGATCGTTATCAGCTGCTTGCCTGAATGAAAGGCACTGCCTTATCTGTTAATCTGCAAGTGTAAAGGATGCTTGGGAGCAGTTCTGGCTCTTTGTGAAGACAAAGATGGGGTTTTTTTTTAGTGGAAGTGCAAAGAGTTAACAACTGGGCTGGGAAGTTCTTGCTTTTAATTTTAACTGCATTTACACAGCCCTTAGTGCCCCTAAAGAGGTGTTGAAGGGACAGTTACGTAAAAAAGAAAACTGCATTACATACGCTCTGGTATTATTAAAACCTACATTTTGAAAGCACCATTTTATTGTAAAACTATTCGCACGTTTTGCAGCATTCTATCTTACCCTGTGTGTAATGCAAGTATAAAAAATTTACTTACATATTCACAGTACTTTCTGTCACAGGCTGTGACTTTGTAGCACTAAAAATACACATCAGTATTCTCCACTGCACCAATCAAGTTTTAATTCTGTGGTTCTCTGATTACACACAGACCTCTGCAGTGCATTAACTAATAGAGGTTTCATAATGTACTACAGTGCATTTCCCACTGAGCAATAACTTTTTTTAAATTTATTTTTCATTTACGCTGCCCATTATTTTATATGTAGATACCTGAAGGTGAAAGACCTAAAAAACGTATAGAATATTTTGGGCTTATTTATGAGAGGCTTGCATCGCCAGAGCATCACTTATTTTGATGCTCCGGTGGCGCAAGCATCTCAACCATACCTATGAGGCAGTGCAAAGTCACCCTGCATGGCTTTGCATTGCCTTATAGATATGGAGTAAGACATAGCAGCGCAAGTCACTGCGTTGCCTTACTCTGCGTCAAGGTGGTGTTCCATGGGCTTTGCGTGGGGTTCCCACGCAAAGCCCATGGATTTTGATGCTGCCCCATATTTACAAAATCATGTAAACCTGGGGCAGCTCCAAAAACTGATGCCTCTCCAGTGGAGGTGTAACGAGGAGAAATGTTTTAATTTCTCCTAGTTTTTTCCTCTTTCCATGTGTGCTGCATTTTCAGCTCACATAGAAATAGGAAAATGCCCCTCAGGATTGTTTTGGTGAAGGGAGGTGCCTCTTCCTGTACAAAAACAATCCTGCCTACGTTGATGCTAGGTAGCAATTTGTGAGGGGAAAAGGACTGGAATGCACCATATTTCATAAATACGGTGCATTCCTGCCCTTTCACATTGGCATAGGGCAGCGCCGCAAGAAGACTTGCAGTGCTGCCCTACGCCAATTCCTCATAAATGAGGCCCTTTGTTTTAGCTACGCCTTTGACTACACCCCTACGCTCAATGACCTTTGGTTTGCTAAACACTGTTTAATATCATTTCCCCACCGTAAAAATTATTTGCTGTGGTAATTGGGGGCTGTTAGAAATGGGGGTCTCTAGTTGGCAATGGTTTGCACCTTTGTCCAAGTAGGAACCCTTCCTTCTAGTCAGGGTAAGAGGATACACTACTGAAATAACCCCTGCTCACCCCTTGGTAGCTTGGCACGAGCAGTCAGGCTTATTTCAGAGGCAGTGTGTAAAGGATTTGCACATAACCAACAGTAATACAGTGAAAACACTACAAAAGGACACCACACCAGTTTAGAAAATTATCCAATACTTTATATATTCAAAACAAGACCAAAACGATAAAAATCCAACATACAGTACTTAAAAATATGCACTTGCGGGTAGCTGGCATCGGTCGGTCCGGACTGCGGTGTGGGACGGGGCAGTGTGTCGCAAGACTTACGAGCAGTGCCCCCAAGCCACGGTGCAGTCACGGTTGTCGAAGTCAGCGACGGCGTCGGTGAGACCAGGGCGGCGAAGTGAAGCGAGGCAGTGCGTTCCCTACAGGTCACGGTGCAAGCAGCAGCTTGGCGCCTGTCGTCAGTGAGACCAGGGTTGCAGTGCGAGATGCAGCGGTGCCCTCTGCGGTGCCTTCAGGACACGAGGCCAGCGGCAGTCAGTGACGGAGTCGGTTGCTTTCCCCCCCTCTGTGGCAACTGAAACCACGGTTCCAAAGGCGGTACCCAGAGGTCAGTGAAGTCTTTGCGGTCACTGAGACTTCAGAACAGGAGGCAAGCTCTACTTCAAGCCCTTGGGGATACTCAGCAACAAGTAAAGAAAGTTCAGTCCAGTCCTTTCACTGCCCAAGGCAGAAGCAGCAACTGCAGACCAAACCAACAAAGCAACAACACAGCAAAGTTGCAGTACTCCTCTTGGCAGTTCTTCCAGCTCTTCTTCTTGGCAGGTTCCTTGATTCTAGCGAGTTCTAAAGTTCTGGGGTCTGGAGCCCAATATTTATACTCAGTTTCTCTTTGTGTTTTTGGGCAGAGAATGCCTGTGCCCAGCCCAAACCAGTTCCATCCTCTCTGGCCCAGCTTCCTGGCAGGAGGTGGAGACAGCATTGTCCAAGGCAGACCAGGCCCATTTAGGTGCAAGGAAATGCCCTCACACTACCATAAATACAGCCCAGGTCTATTCAGCCCAGCCCTGACTCATCCAGGAAAGGCAGGACACACCTTGACCCCCCAGTGGCTGTCTGATGAGAATGCACATCCCCAGCCCCTGTCACTCCAAAGCAAGACAGTCAATCCACAAACCCAGCAGAGGCACACAGGATGGCTAAGCAAGAAAAGACCTACTTTCTAAAAGTGGTATTTTCAAACACAGAACATAAAAATCATCTTTACTAAAAGATGCATTTTTATATTCTGAGTTCAGGCATACTAAACCCCATTTCTCTATCTTGTCCCAATGGGAAGATATGCTTTTAAGATGTTATAAGTAAACTCCCATTTTATCCTATGGTACAGATAGCCTTTCCATAATGAAAAATGAAATACACTGTAATTCACTACCAGGACATGTCACACACACCAGTACATGTCCTACCTTTAATATACACTGCACCCTGCCCACAGGGGTACCTTGGGCCTACCTTAGGGGTGACTTACATGTAAGAAATGTGAAGATTAGGGCCTGGCAAGTGGGTGCACTTGCCAGGTCGACTATGGCAGTTACAAACCGCACAGACACTGCAGTGGCAGGTCTGATAACCCTTTTCAGGGCTGCATGGGTGAGTGGCACAATCAGTACTGCAGGCCCACCAGCAGCATTTGATTTACAGGCCCTGGCACCCTCAGTGCACTTTACTAGGGACCTACTAGAAAGTAAAACATGCCAATCATGGAAACACCAATCCATAATACAATTTACAATAGGAGCACTTGCACTTTAACACTGAACAGCAGTGAGAAAGTGCAGAGAGACACTGAACCAGCCAAAACAGAGTCAAAACTAGGAGGTCAGAAAGGGAAAAAACAGGGGAAATGTGCCAAAAGATGCCAGGTCTAACAGGGGCATTTATGGTTGTCGATAGATGTTGATGATGAGGAGAACCAGTTTCTAGAAAACATTTTCAGAAGGGGTCCTCACGCCTAAAAAGGTTTGACAAGGGGGTCTCGACATCAAAAAGTTTGAAGACCGCTGATCTAGACACTCTGCAATCCATCCATCCACCCATCCTTCATCCATCCATCTATCCATCCATCCACCCATCTTTCATCCATCCATCCATCCATCTATCCATCCAGCCACCCATCCATCCATCCATCCATCCCTATATTCTGCTATCCATCCATCCATTCTGCCATCCATCCACTCTGCTATCCATCCATCCACTCTGCTATCCATCCATCCATCCACTCTGCCTTCCATCCATTCATACACTCTACCATACATCCACCCACTCTGCCATCAATTCATCCTTCCATAATCCATCCATCTATCCACTCTGCAATCCATCTATCCTCCCATCCACTCTGCCATCAATTCATCTACTCTGCCACCCACCAATCCATTCTGCCATCCATACATCCATCCACCCACTTTGCCATCCATCCACTCTGCCATCTATCCATTGTCTCTGCCGTTCATCCATCAATGCACTAATTCATACATTCTGCCATCCATCCATTCATTCTGCCATCCACTCATCCAACTATTCATCCATCCATCCTTCCTCCACCCACTCTGCCATCCATCCATCTATTCATCAACTCATCCATCCACCAATCCATCCATCCATCAATCCATCCACTCTGCTATCCAACTATCCATTCATCCACTCTGCCATGCATCAATCCACTCTGCCATCCATCCATCATTCACTTTATCATCATTCATTCACTCTGCCATTCATCCATCCACTCTGCCATCCATATGTCATTTCTGCCATCTATCCGTCCATTCTGCCATTCAGCCAGGCATCCACTCTGCCATCCAGCCAGCCATCTACTCTACCATTTATCCACCCTGCCATCCATCAATCATCATCGACTCTGTCATCCATTTACTCATCTTTTCACCCACTCATCCATCCATCCCTTTACTCTGCCATCCTTTCACCTGCCCATCTACCTATCCAGACATCCCTTTACTCTGCCATCCTTTCGCCTGTCGATCCATCCATCCAACCATCCGTCCAACCATCCATCCCTTTACTCTGCCATCCCTTCGCCTGTCGATTGATCCATCCATCCACCCATTTATCCATCCATCCATCCCTTTACTCTGCCATTCTTTCACCTACCCATCCACCTATCCATCCATCCCTTTACTCTGCATCCTTTCACCTGTTTATCCACCTATCCATTTACTTATCCATTCATATATCCATCCCTTTAGTCTGCCATCCTTTCACCCGCCCAGCCACCTTTCCATTCATTCACTCATCCATCCATCCACCCATCCCTTTACTTTGCCATTCTTTCACCTGTCCATCTACCTATCATTCACTCATCCTTTCACCCACTTCATTATCCAAATACTCATTCATCCACTCACTCATTCATTCATCCATTCTTTTCACCCTCTCTTACAATATTCCTTCTTTCCTTGTTCTACTTACCCAGCTGTCGGTTTTCCTTCCTCCTGCTCGGTCTCTTATTAATGCTTTATTCCAGCGTTCGAGAGGAGAGTTTGTCTGCCGAGTTACAGACACGAGAGGCCCATAACCCCACACCCACCTCCCCGCCGCTGGACCTGCTAACGTGAGGGGTTCACGACGCCCCTGCCCTTGAACCATGGTGCCCCTGTACCCACTGCACTAGTGATAGCTAGGCATAACCACGCGGCCAGTTTGGGTCAAAAACGAGGCTCGGACACCAAAAATGATACCTCGCAGGCTGAGTTCTCAAGTCCCCCGGGTCCAGGCGCGAGCTGCTTACCCAGTCCAGGTTTTCTTTGCATTTTTGTAGTGCTGATTTTACAATGGAACAGACAGGACGAAAAAGCTTAGAATTCATGGAAAGACGGCTGACTAGATAAATTACTCACGCATGGATCTGGGAATCCTGAGACATCTGTTAAAGACTTTTACAAAAAACACTTGTTTGGCAGCCTGCTGATGCGCACTTTAGGGAAGATTTATGGCAAGTTGTGAATTTGAAAGCACATTGGGCTAGTGAATTCGTACAAAACAGGATATCAGTTTAAGATGTACTTTTAGGGGTCTGTGAAGATTACTTTGCTATATCGAATCCCAGGCAAAGAAAAAATACACAGAGAAAAAATTAGTTTGACGTCAAAGAGGTACTTATATTATGAAATACAGTCATTTTAAAACGTGTCGATTTGAATGACAAATAAGGTAGCGTTTTAATATTTTTTTTAAAAATAAGGTCTTTGGTAGTACGGGTGTGAGAGGAGGGTAGGGTAAAAGAGGTTGGGACAGTGAGAAGGAGTAGTCTGGCCACATGGGGTTGCTCGATTCTGTCTATCCGAACCTCATGCTTTAAGCTGGGACAGTCTGCACACACCAAAGTCTCTCCCAATGGCGTAGCGTGGGCGGGGCCACAAGGGTGGTTGCCCCGGCGCAAAATTCGTAGGGTCTCATTTATGAGTTTTTGCCGTAGGGCAGCACCGCAAGGAATCTTGCTGCGCTGCCCTACGTCAAAAGAAAAGGGCAGGATTGTGCTGTATCTATAAGATACGGTGCATTCGTACTCTTTTCCCCAGCGCCGGCCACAATGGGCTGCTGTGTGCCAACGGGCAAGGGTGCCTGTGTTGCGGGGATGATTATTTTTGTGCATGAAGGGAAACCTTCCTGCACAAAAACAATCACAAGAGGCTTTTTCCTCTTTCTATGTGTGCTGCAGAATGGAGAAACGAGGGGGAATAAAGATATTTCTCCTTGTTCTGCCTCCCTTGCGCCTCCGCCGGGTAGGTGTACGTTTTTGGCGCTGCCTCAGAGTTACGATTTCTCGTAAATCTGGGGCAGTGTTAAAAAGTCTTGGTTGTTGCTGGGAACGCCCCCAGCAACACCCATTGCACGCCCCTTTAACGCAGAAAACTGCATTAAAGGGAACGATATTTGCAAGGCAGCATTAAGCCCCAAAAAGTGGCTTAGTGCTGCCGGGTAAATATGGAGCAGGCTCCTGCGCCATGAGCGTCACAACAAGTGACGCACTGTCGGCGCAAGGGGCTCATAAATAAGCTCGCTTTGAGTAGTTTCCAGAAGGTGAATAGTCTGATGCAGTGTGTAGCCCACTTTTGCATGAGCTTTGCCCTTTTGCGAATGGCGCACAGACGTAGAAATTTGGTGAAAGACATGTTTTTGTATTGGAGTTTGTAGTGTCCTGCTGGACACGTCATACTGCAGCCCCTCCCTAGGGGCAGTGTCAACACCTTCCCCACACTCATTCATCACAGGCGTCACCAGTCAGGAGACACTGCCAATAAAAGGGGCCGGGGCACGTGCCCTGGCTAGTTATGCACCGACCATATTAGTGTCTGTGTCCTTATCTTACTTAGTATGTGTCCCTAGGTCTTGCTACTTTACAGAGTGTGTACAAGGAGGGGGAGGAGACACCTAATTAGAGAAAGTTAGAAAGAACATGAGTTAGAGTAAAAAATAAAAACTTGTTCATGTAAAAATACTAAACCTAGGGGCATATTTACAATAACATTTCAGAGCGTGGAACTGCGCTACATTTGACAGTGCCGCGCTCCGAAATTTTCGAAACGCTGGGAAGTGCCATTTTCACAAGAATACAACGCACCCCTGTGTTTCCCCTAGCGCTGGTGCAAAAAAAGCTGCCTAGCACAAGCACAGGCACCCAGCTGCCATGTTGCAAGGCTGCCTGCGCTGCAGGGATGATTGTTTATGTGCAGTAAGGGACACCTTCCTGCACATAAACAATCAATAATGGCGATTTTGCACATTCTATGCATGCTGCAGAATGCAGCACTCATGGAAAGATCATGACTCTCCGGCAGTCATTGGAGAGACGGACGTCACTTCCCCCCTGATTTCATGCAGGTCCCGGGCTCACCCGCCTCATTCCTCCTTCCCCTTGTCGCACACACGCAGCTTTACTCAAGTGTTTTCTTTGGGCCCTGCCTCCCCTGGCACTCTGGGACTACTCTCCCGTGCCATCCGGTCTCGTTCTGGTACTCCAGACCCCGTGGTCTCTCCTTCAAGACGTCCCCTCTTTGCGCCCAGTTCTACACCACCCTCCGGCCCTGAAGAGTCACGGGATTACCCCCATTGTGACGAAACACGTGTCGGCTGGTTCTTCTTTTGCTTTATTTCATCATTAAATAATTATGATTCACACAACTGATGTTGATCTTGAATTGGGCTACTTTTGAGACTTTGCTTTGATCTGTTATCCCAACTACGTGTGCACAGGACATTGTTCATATTACCAGTGTGGGTTGTTGACTCACACGTTTCACGGGGGTTATTGTTTTTTTTTCCCCCTACCTGTTAGCACCGTACACATACAGCAGCGTGCTTATCATTAACGCGTACTAGTCTGAGCGCCATTTCCCTGATATACGGAAAACCCTCCACAGCTTAATAATTACTCTTCATTGCCCCATACTAACACCTGGTATTCCCTGGAATCTGTTTTTGGCGCTGTCTCAGCCTTGTAAATCTGGGGCAGCATAAAAAAGCAATGGGTTTTGCGGTGAAATGCCCACAGCAACACCCATTTTATTTTAATTTTATT
The DNA here is from genome assembly GCA_963921515.1 of Calotriton arnoldi. Lineage (NCBI taxonomy): Eukaryota > Metazoa > Chordata > Amphibia > Caudata > Salamandridae > Calotriton > Calotriton arnoldi. The sequence continues at coordinate 3,484,838 of CAWUFW010000679.1, forward strand.
TGAGTTTTATATAGCGCTGGCTAGACCCGGAGGTATCAGAGCGCTTTACATAAGGATCCACAAAATTAAAGAATTACATCAGTTACAAGTTACATCAGTTACAAGAAAATGTTTCAAGAGCGTCGGAAGATGAAATAAATGGAGCTTAGAAGGGAAAGGGGGTGGGATAAAGGTGTAGGAGGGAGAAAGGATGGAGATAGGTTGAATGGAGAGACGAAGGAGAGTCTGCCCAAAGTCCGGCTGGGTAGGTGACGGCAGAGGGGGAAGTCCACAGCCTAACTCCTCTATAGCTATCGGGTAGCTCCACCGGGCATCAGTCAAGCGGCTAGGTCTCAATGAGAAAACAATTAGAGAGCAAAGAGGAGGGATAAATGGAGCGTAAAGGAGAAAGTGGGTGGAGTAAAGGGGTAGGAGGGAGAGTACGACGGAGAGACGAAGTAAGGTCTGCCCAATGTCCGGCTGGGTAGGTGACAGTCGAAGGGGTAGCCCACAGCCCATCTCCTCTATAGCTATCAAGTAGCTCCACCGGGCATCGGCCAAAAAGCTAGGTCTCCACGGTCAGAGATAGGTTCAAGATTCGGTATCCTGTAGGGTTAGGCCGGATGGGGGATGTGTCCGAGGTCTGGTCTAAGTCCGTTTTTTTCTCAGAGGAGTAGCACGATGTGGTAGGGAACATTGTGGCAGCCATCTTGGGGTAAGGCAAGGGATTAACCCCTTCGACGCTTATGACGAGCTGGACTCGTCATGGCACACAGTGGTCGTGTGCTCATGACGAGTCCAGCTCGTCATAAGACCACCCACGGGGAAGCGCTGGCGCTCCCCCGTGGGAATCCGATCGTTGTTTTTTGGGGGGAGGCAGGGGAAGGGCTTCCCCTGCCTCCCCCGCCCCCTCAATGACGTCAGCGCGCAGGCGCGCTGGCGTCATTGGGGACTCCCTTTGTTCCCCGACGCGCTGGAAGCCATTTGCTTCCAGCGCATCGGGGAATAAGGTCAGTTTTAGCTCCGGGGAGGGGGGGTTTCAAAGAAAAGAGGCATCGAGGGAAAGGAAAGGGTTTTCCTTTCCCCCTTCCCCCGATGCCTCTTTTGTGCATTCCTGCTGCACGATCATGCGATCGTGCAGCAGGAATGCCCACTAGACACCAGGGATTTTTTTTTTTTTTTTAAACTGAAAATACTGTTTTGGGGAGCGGCCCCTTGGGCAAGGGTCGCTCCCCTTTTGGAGGCCATATGTTTTTAGTGGTCTGCCCCCTGGGGGGGGCAGTTTTTTATTATAGCGCAGGCTGTACCCAAAGGTGTCAGAGCGCTTCACAATACGAACAGTAACAAGGAAAGGGTTTTCCTTTCCCCCATGCCTCTTTTGTGCATTCCTGCTGCACGATCATGCGATCGTGCAGCAGGAATGCCCACTAGACACCAGGGAATTATTATTTTTTTTTTTTAAAGTGAAAATACTGTTTTGGGGAGCGGCCCCTTGGGCAAGGGTCGCTCCCCTTTTGGGGGCCATATGTTTTTAGTGGTCTGCCCCCCTGGGGGGGTGGCAGTTTTTTTATATAGCCGATACATGAGATACAAAATACAAATAGAGGTATAATACTGCAATAAGTGGCAGTCACTCAGAACACACTGGGAAGGCACTTCTATAGGCATGGAGTACAGAGTTTCCTATAGTGGAAGAACTTCCTTGAGGGAGTAGAGAGGGCGTGAATTAAACAGGAGACTTAAAATGAAGGGTACACAAATGCAGCACAGCACGCAAGGGTGAGGAATGTACAGGAAAAAGTACAAATTTACAATGAAGAGCGAACTTCCTGAGAGTGAAAGTATTAGTTCTGAAAGTGTCTTTGGAAGAGAAGAGATTTGAGGTCAGCTTTGAAGATCCGGGTAGAGGAGGTGGCACAGAGCAATGGGGGAAGCGAGTTCCAGATTCTCACCGCATTGCCTGAGAAGGATTGCGCCATCGATCTTTCCCTTTTGAAGACGGGGGGAGCTCAAGCAGAAGTTTTTCCGCATTGTGAGAAGGGCGAGAGCCACCGGACAATTTCAATTTATTCGCCAGATAACGAGGGGAGGACGTGTGTAAGGCTTTGTGTGTGATGCAGGCAGTTTTGTAAATAGATCTTGCCTCGATCGGAAGCCATCGAAGAGAGGACAGGATAGGAGTGACGTGGTCGCTCCGTTTAGACCCTGAAATGAAGCGAGCTGCTGAATGGAGGATGGATTTGAGAGGGGAGAGGTGGGATTTGGGTAGGCCCGTCAGAAGAGAATTGCAATAATCCAGTCTTGAGAGAACCAGAGATTGTACCAAGGTTTTTAAGTCTTTCTCCGGGAAGAAGAAGGCGCAACTGGTAACGTGCGTTCTTAGAAATAGAGTTGATGTGGGAGATTAGGTTGAGTCTTTTGTCAAGAATGACACCTAGGGATTTAGCGCTGTCGACAATGATGGGTTTGTTGTTGAGTAGGTTCAGCTGATCCATCCAAGATTGAACAGGAGGAGGTGAGAGAGAGGTAGAGAGGAGGAGGAATTCAGTTTTGGCGGGATTCAGAATGAGTTGGTGAGCTAACATCCAGTTGTGAATAGAGTTGAGAGTAGAGTTGAGTAGGGAGAGATCGTGTGCGGAAGATAAAGGTATCTTCCCACTAGTCCACCAGGCATTTATTTGTGGAGAGTGACCCCTTGGGCAAGGGTCACTCTCCTTTGGGGGCAATATTTGTGGCTGTGTCTTCCCCCCAGGAAGGCAGATCGCCATGTTTTTTTAAAAATTGGGCCCACTAGACCACCAGGGATTTGTTTTGGGGAGTGGCCCCTTGGGCAAGGGTTGCTCCTCTTTGGGGAGCATTAATTTGGCCGTTTCTGACATCCTGAGGGGCAGATCGGCTGATTTGTTTTTTTGTAGGTCCACTAGGCCACCAGGGTTTTTTTTATGTTGGGGAGCGGCCCCTTGGGCAAGGGTCGCTCCCCTTTATGGGAGGATGATTGTGGCCATTTCTGCCCTCTTTGGGTGGCAGAATAGCAGTATGTTTTTAGGCCCATCTGCCCCCAAGGAGGGCAGAAGCCACTAGACACCAGGGCTTTTAAAATTTTTGTGTTGGGGAGTGGCCAAAAGGGCAAGGGTTTCTCCCCTTTTACGGGGGTGAATATTTTATTTATACTCTTTGGCCCACCTACCCCTTAGCTTGGCTGGTGGATTGTGTGTGGACTGTTGCATTATTTTCATATGTGATTGTAATGTTTTTTTTCTCCTTTTTATTCTAGTGTAAAGCTTTTGATTCCTGTTTGCGGTTTCGGCAGTGGTTGTTCTGCAGTTTTGCGTAATTGCATTTATTTGGTAAGAAAAATATTTTTGTTGTGTGTACTCCAAATGAGTATTATTGTCATGCATGAATACATTTTTTTGTAAGTGGTGTCATAATGGCAGCATATTTGTTAGTGTTCAGAACATGACATTCCTTGCGATGTTTTGCATTGTCTTATGTGTAATTTTTTTTTCTTCTTTTTTAGTGGGATATTGGTGATCCTTACTGTGTCTGTGCAGAGTAGGTGGTGGTGAGTCTAGCTGCTTCTGTCTATGTGAGTGGTATACTGTTGGAGTATATAGGTCTTTGTGATAAAGCTACATTTTGTTTATTTCTTTTTTTTACAAAGGGTTTGTTGTTGTTGACTTGTTTGACAAGTAACCTTTATTAGTAAGCATTATGGCTAGCCATAGAATGACTGCTCAGCAGGTGGTTGGTTTGCTTCTTGAATCTTCCTCTGAGCAGGATTATGAGACTGACAGTGCGTCTGAGGGAGAGGAGGGAGGGGAAGATTCAGGCAGTGAGTTTTCTCTCCACATGGAATCATCGGATGATGAAGGTACTCTCAGTGCAGATGAAGTGCCTGTTTTAGAGGAGGATACTAATGTGCCGATGGTGCAAGAGGCATCTGTATTGCAGCCTGGGGCTGCTAGGCTTCCTACTGGAAGTGCTGGACTCTGGGTTGATCCAAACATGGTGCAGCCGGTGTTGCCTGCCTTTAGTGGTTATGCAGGGTGTAGAGTGGATTGTGAACATTATTTGCCTATACAGTATTTTCAGTTGTTTATGGATGATGTATTTTTGGGTGAGATTGTTGAGCAGACTAATTTGTATGCTGAACAGTTTTTGAGGGACAACAGTGCCAGACTTAGGCCCCATTCTAGAGCTACCCGGTGGAGTCCCACAAATCTGGAAGAGATGAAGAAGTTTTTGGGTTTGACTTTTTTGATAGGTTTGATAAGGAAGCCGTCCATGGGTTCATATTGGTCTACCAGTCCCTTGATGGCAACGGCCATATTTCCTGCAGTTATGACTCGTGATCGGTATTTACTTTTGCTTCGGATGCTGCATTTTGTTGATAATGGTTTGGCGTTGCCACAAGATCACCCTGAATGTGACCGTCTTTTTAAGATTCGGCCTGTTCTTGATCACTTTGTAGATCGATTTTCAGAGATCTATACTCCAGGGAAAGAAATATCTATTGATGAGTCTTTGGTCCTGTTCAAGGGCCGTTTGGTTTTAGGCAGTACATTCCTAGCAAGAGGGCACGCTATGGAATTAAGCTGTATATGTTGTCTGAGAGTAGGACAGGATATGTTTTTAATTTGCGTGTGTACACTGGTAGGGATTCCACTATTGACCCCCTGGTTGTCCGTCCACTTTTGGAGTTTCAGAGAAAATTGTGTGGGATCTTGCTAGAGGACTGTTTAACAGAGGCCACCATTTGTACCTTGATAACTTCTACACTGCTGTGCAATTGTTTAAGGAATTGTTCAAAGTGGACACTTTTGCTTGTGGCACAATCCGCTCTAACCGTAAAGGTTATCCAAAAGAACTTGTTTGCAAAAAACTTCAGAGGGGACAGTGCAGTTTCTTGCGTAGTGATGAACTACTAGCTGTGAAATTTGTGGACAGTAGGGATGTGTACATGCTGACTACCGTCCATGATGAGAGTACTTCACCTGTGGCTGTTTGGGGTCAGATTGCTGAAGTGCGCAAACCTGTGTGCATTTTAGACTACAATAAGCACATGGGTGGTGTTGATAGAGTAGATCAGAGGTTGGAACCTTACACTGCTATTCGTAAGGCTTACATTTGGTATAAGAAGTTGGCCATCCATCTCTTCAATTTAGCAACTTTCAATGCTTTTGTTGTGTTCAAGGAGTGTTCTCCTGCGTCAAAGTTGACTTTTGTTCAGTTTCAGCAGTCTGTCATAGGCAGCCTTGTTGTTGTGGAACAGGCAAGTGTTCCTAGAGTTGGAGTGGTGGAGGATGTGGCTCGATTGAAAGATCGCCACTTTCCTGATCACATTCCTCCTACACCCTCAAAAGACTTTCCCACTAGGAGATGTAGAGTCTGTTGGCGAAGAGGTGCGCGGAAGGAGACTCGTATGTACTGCCCTGAGTGTCCTTCTAACCCTGGGCTGTGTGTGCCTGCTTGTTATAGAGCGTACCACAAGCAAAATAATTATTGGGAGCAACCATGAGTGGTAAAGTGAACTGCCTGGTCTGTAATGTTTAAGAATCGTTGTTCTGTTTCAAGGTTGGCATTAGTGCAATGTATTTAGTTTCTGATTTTGTGTTTGTAGATTTGTATCTATTTGCAATTTGTTTGTGTTTTCTTTTTTGTATAAAAAAATCCTAAATATGATGGTGGTGTGTGTAGGCTGGTGCTTGGCTGGCGGTGTGCGTGGAGTGGCGCTTGGCTGGCGGTGTGCGTGGAGTGGCGCTTGGCTGGCGGTGTGCGTGGAGTGGCTCTTGGCTGGCGGTGTGCGTGGAGTGGCGCTTGGCTGGCGGTGTGCGTGGAGTGGCGCTTGGCTGGCGGTGTGTGTGGAGTGGCGCTTAGCTGGCGGTGTGCGTGGAGTGGCACTTGGCTGGCGGTGTGCGTGGAGTGGTGCTTGGTTGGCGGTGTGCGTGTAGTGGTGCTTGGCTGGCGGTGTGCATGGACTGGCGCTTGGCTGGCGGTGTGCGTGGAGTGGCGCTTGGCTGGCGGTGTGCGTGGAGTGGCGCTTGGCTGGCGGTGTGCGTGTAGTGGCGCTTGGCTGGCGGTGTGCGTGGAGTGGCGCTTGGCTGGCGGTGTGCGTGGAGTGGCGCTTGGCTGGCGGTGTGCGTGGACTGGCGCTCGGCTGGCGGTGTGTGAGTAGTGACTTGCTGCTGGTCACTACACACACTGCTAGCCGAGCGACACTCCACGCAATCCATCAGCTTGTGTGGTTGCTGTGTTAGGAATGTGGGCGTGTGAAAGTGATGGGCCCTTGAATGGCGCTGTCTGCTGGTGTGAGTGTTGTAATGTGATGGGCCCGCAGCTGGTGGTGTGAATGGTTTTGTATGTGTCACACGTATGAAAGGTGTATGAATGGCCTGTAAAGAGGTTGGTGCCTTGTCGTGGCTTTACAGCTCACGAGCTGTGAGTCAATGGTTCAGTTTCTCGTCCTTTCAATTATTAACAGTGCATTTCATTTTTGTGAAATCACTTGTTAATACAATTGTATATACTGAACCATCACTCACCCTCGTGCCAAATCCAACCAGTATGTGTGTGTGCTTGAGGATTAGATAGCTGTGCAGTAATATTTTTTTTTGTCTTTCTCAAGCAGGGTGTACCTTGTCCCTTTTTGTGAATGTTGTAATGTGTTTATTTCGTGCCTGGTGATGTGAATGGTCTTGTGTGTATCACGTATGATAGGTGTGTGAATGGCCTGTAAAGCGGTTGGGGCCTTGACGTGGCTTTACAGCTCACGAGCTGCGAGTCACTGGTTCAGTTTTTTGTCCTTTCAATTATTGACAGTGCATTTCATTTTTGTGAAATCTCTTGTTAATAAAATTGTATATACTGAACCATCACTTGCCCTCGTGCCAAATCCAACCAGTATGTGTGTGTGCTTGAGGAATAGATGGCTGTGCAGTAATCTTTGTCTTTTTAGTCTGTCTGCCAAGGTGTACTTTCCGTCTAAGAATAACCTACCAACTGTAGATCTTGTCGTAAACGAAACACCCATGGGAGTACATGGTGATATCTCTCTTGTGGATCCCAACAAGTTATGTTACCCACAATGTCCTGCAAACCTCAAAATGTCTGTCACATTTTCCTTGCAATATTGTGCCAAAATTTTCACGCTGCAGAAATAAACAACACATTATCTCAAAACGACCTGGTTTTGCAAGGGGGTCACCTGTGTTTTTGGCCCGGGGCTCGGCGGCCACCTAGGAAAACCTACCAAACCCACACATTTCTGAAAAGTAGACACCCGGGGGATTCCAGGGAGGTATGGCTTGCGTGGATCCCCCAACGTTTTCTTACCCAGAATCCCCTGCAAACCTGACATTTTGCTGAAAAAATCCCTTTTTTCACACATTTCTGTGTGGTAAAGTTGTGGCATCACCGGGCTGACACAAATTTCCCACCACCCAGCGTCCCCCCAGGTCTCCCGATAAAAATGGTGCCTCACTCGGGTGGGAGGCCCAAGTACCCGCGACAGGCAAGGGCCCACAACGTATTGAGGCGACCTCAAAATGGCCTTTCACAAAACGACCTGGTTTTGCAAGGGGGGTCACCTGGGTTTTTGGCCCCGTGCTCAGCGGCCATCTAGGGAAACCTACCAAACCCACACATTTCTGAAAAGTAGACACCCGGGGGCTTCCAGGGAGGTATGGCTTGCGTGGATCCCCCAACGTTTCCTTACCCAGAATCCCCTGCAAACCTCAATTTTAGCTGAAAAAATCACTTTTTTCAGAAATTTTTGTGTGGGAAAGTGTGGCATCACTGGGCTCACACAAATTTCCTACCACCCAGCGTTCCCCCAGGTCTCCCGATAAAAATGGTGCCTCACTTGTGTGGGAGGCCCAAGTACCCGCGACAGGCAAGGGCCCAAAACGTAGTGAGGAGACATCAAAATTGCCTATCTCAAAACCACCTGGTTTTGCAAGGGGGGTCACCTGGGTTTTTGGCCCCGTGCTCGGCGGCCATCTAGGGTAACCTACCAAACCCACACATTTCTGAAAAGTAGACACCCGGGGGCTTCCAGGGAGGTATGGCTTGCGTGGATCCCCCAATGTTTCCTTACCCAGAATCCCCTGCAAACCTCAATTTTAGCTGAAAAAATCACTTTTTTCACACATTTTTGTGTGGGAAAGTGTGGCATCACCGGGCTCACACAAATTTCCTACCACCCAGCGTTCCCCCAGGTCTCCAGATAAAAATGGTGCCTCACTCGGGTGGGAGGTCCAAGTACCCGCGACAGGCAAGGGCCCACAACGTATTGAGGCAACCTCAAAATGGCCTATCACAAAACGACCTGGTTTTGCAAGGGGGTCCCATGACTTTTTGGCCCGGGCTCGGCGGCCACCTAGGAAACCTACCAAACCCACACATTTCTGAAAAGTAGACACCGGGATTCCAGGGAGGTATGGCTTGCGTGGATCCCCCAACGTTTCTTACCCAGAATCCCCTGCAAACCTGACATTTTGCTGAAAAAATCCTTTTTACACACATTTTGTGTGGTAAAGTTGCGGCATTACCGGGCTCACACAAATTTCCTACCACCCAGCGTTCCTCCAGGTCTCCCGATAAAAATTGTGCCTCACTTGTGTGGGAGGCCCAGAGTACCGCGACAGGCAAGGGCCCAAAGCGTAGTGAGGCAACATCAAAATTGCCTATCTCAAAACCACCTGGTTTTGCAAGGGGGTCACCCGGGTTTTGGCCCGTGCTTTGCGGCCATCTAGGGAAACCCTACCAAACCCACATTTCTGAAAAGTAGACACCCAGGGCTTCCAGGAGGTATGGCTCTCGTGGATCCCCAACGTTTCACTTCCAGAATCCCCTGCAAACCTCAATTTTAGCTGAAAAAATCACTTTTTCACACATTTTTGTGTGGGAAAGTGTGGCATCACCAGGCTCACACAAATTTCCCACCACCCAGCGTTCCCCAGGTCTCCCGATAAAATGATGCCTCACTGCGTGTGGAGGCCCAAGTAACCGCAACAGGCAAGGGCCCAAAACATTTTTGATAGGCAATGTTGATGTTGCCTCAAAACGTTTTGTGTCCTTGCATGTCGCGGGTACTTGGGCCTCCCACACAAGTGAGGCACCATTTTATCGGGAGACCTGGGGAACGCTGGGTGGTAGGAAATTTGTGTGAGCCCGTGATGCCACACTTTCCCACACAAAATGTGTGAAAAAAGTGATTTTTTTCAGCTAAAATTGAGGTTTGCAGGGATTCTGCAGGAAACGTTGGGGGATCCACGCAAGCCTTACCTCCTGGAAGCCCCGGGTGTCTACTTTTCAGAAATGTGTGGGCTTGGTAGGTTACCCTAGATGGCCGCCGAGCACGGGCCAAAGACCCAGGTGACCCCCCTTGCAAAACCAGGTGGTTTTGAGATAGGCAATTTTGATGTCGCCTCACTACGTTTTGAGCCCTTACCTGTCGCGGGTACTTGGGCCTCCCACACAAGTGAGGCACCATTTTTATCGGGAGACCTGGGGGAACGCTGGGTGGTGGGAAATTTGTGTGAGGCCAGTGATGCCACACTTTCCCACACAAAAATGTGTGAAAAAAGTGATTTTTCAGCTAAAATTGAGGTTTGCAGGGGATTCTGGGTAAGGAAACGTTGGGGGATCCACGCAAGCCATACCTCCCTGGAAGCCCGCGGGTGTCTACTTTTCAGAAATGTGTGTGTTTGGTAGGTTTCCCTAGGTGCCGGCAGAGCTAGGGTTCACAAACTACAGCTAGGCACTTTGCCATAAAAAGGGTCATTTTTCACTGCGAAATTGAGGTGTGACCACGTTGCGTTTTGCGCCGTTTCCTGTCGCGGGCACTAAGCTGACCCACACAAGTGAGGTACCATTTTTCTCGTAAGACTTTGGGGAACGCGGGGTGGGCAGAAATTTGTGGATCCACGCAGATTCCAGAATTTTCCACCACAGAAATGTGGGGAAAATGTGTTTTTTTTGACAATTATTTAGGTTTGCAAGGGATTCTGGGTAACAGAACCTGGTGGGAGGCAGTCAAGTCACCCCATCCTGGATTCCCCTGGGTGTCTAGTTTTCAAAAATGTATAGGTTTGCTAGGTTTCCCTAGGTGCCGGCAGAGGTAGGGTTCAAAAACTACAGCTAGGCACTTTGCAAAAAAAGGGTCATTTTTTACTGCGAAATTGAGGTGTGACCACGTTGCGTTTTGCGCCGTTTCCTGGCGCGGGCACTAGGCCGACCCACACAAGTGAGGTACCATTTTTCTCGGAAGACTTTGGGGAATGCGGGGTGGGTGGAAATTTGTGGATCCACGCAGATTCCAGAACTTTCCACCACAGAAATGTGGGGAAAATGTGATTTATTTTGACAATTGTTTAGGTTTGCAAGGGATTCTGGGTAACAGAACCTGGTGGGAGGCAGTCAAGTCACCCCATCCTGGATTCCCCTGGGTGTCTAGTTTTAAAAAATGTACAGGTTTGCTAGGTTTCCCTAGGTGCCGGCAGAGCTAGGGTTCAAAAACTACAGCTAGGCACTTTGCCAAAAAAGGGTCATTTTTCACTGCGAAATTGAGGTGTGACCACGTTGCGTTTTGCGCCGTTTCCTGTCGCAGGCACTAGGCCGACCCACACAAGTGAGGTACCATTTTTCTCGTAAGACTTTGGGGAATGCGGGGTGGGTGGAAATTTGTGGCTCCACGAAGATTACAGAACTTTCCACCACAGAAATGTGGGGAAAATGTGGTTTTTTTGACAATGTTTTAGGTTTGCGAGGAATTCTGGGTAACGGAACCTGGTGGGAGGCAGTCAAGTTACCCCATCCTGGATTCCCCTGGGTGTCTAGTTTCCAAAAATGTATAGGTTTGCTAGGTTTCCCTAGGTGCCGGCAGAGCTTGGGTTCAAAAACTACAGCTAGGCACTTTGCAAAAAAAGGGTCATTTTTCACTGTGAAAATGTGGTGCGTCCACGTTGCGTTTTGCGCTGCTTCCTGTCGCGGGCACTAGGCCTACCCACACAAGTGAGGTACCATTGTTTTCGGAAGACCTTGGGGAACGCGGGGTGGGTAGAATTTTGTGGATCCGCGCAGATTCCAGAACTTTCCACCACAGAAATGTGAGGAAAATGTGTTCTTTTTACCAATTGTTTAGGTTTGCAAGGGATTCTGGGTAACAGAACCTGGTGAGAGCCAGTCAAGTCACCCCGTCCTGAATTCCCTGGGTGTCTAGTTTTCAAAATGTATAGGTTTGCTAGGTTTCCTAAGTGCCCGCAGAGCTACGGTTCAAAAACTACAGCTAGGCACTTTGCAAAAAAGGGTAATTTTTCATTGTGAAAATGTGGTACGTCCACGTTGCATTTTGAGCCATTTCCTGTTGTGGGCACAAGGCCTACCCACACAAGTGAGGTACCATTTTTTATCGGGCGACTTAGGGTAACACAGAATTGTAGAGCAACTGTTATTACCTATTGACTTTCGATGCATTTCTGCCTTCCAAATGAAAGACAAGGTGTAAAAATAAGTCATTTTGAAAAATGACCTATAATTCTCATGCTAGTATGGGTACTCCCAATTTCGGAAATGTGCAAATATCTACTGTTTCTAAAATCTACATTTTGTTCCCATTTCAGAAATACATAGGTGTCTTTCATAACAATTTTTCCATGTATACATTTTCCCAAAATAATTGCTATATACCCGGTACATAATAAACAAGCATTGGCATAGCCAATAGGTCTCGCTTTTGGGACCTTATAAGTATTTAGTTACGCAGCACAATATCCTTGGGGCAACAACATTAACTGTTGCATGGTTAAACACTTATAAGGTCCCAAAGGCGAGACCTATTGGCTATGCCAATCAGCTTGACTCGACGCAGCCCCTCAGTATGTCCGCTGTAAGACTTACTAAGGACTTACTAAGGACATACTGAGGGGCCGCGGTCGGATACAGTCAGGAGCGCTGCCACACACAGCGCACCGGAGACTGACTAGATATAAAGCCGGAGATTCTTGCACGGACTGCACTCAGAATCGTGCACACTTAAAATCATCACATTGAAGCTACTACTTCACGTGAAATTTCCCAGCCGTAGTTAGGCTGGGACGGAAGTACAACCAGCCAGAAGGCTTAAAAGACTTTGTTATATCCACAAAGCCCTGAAGAAGTTGCGGGTCTCTTGTCCCAAACACGTGTTGGCTGGAGTTCTCATCAACAAGAAATCATTAAAACGAGTCATTTATGATATGTTTTGTTTCTCTCAATATAAGTCATATACTTGTTACACTGTATATATGTGTGCCAGGACTTGCTAAGAATTTGTGTACAGATCTGTGGATCTGAATTGTGGGGTATTGGATGATTACCCCCTCCCTGGGCACCATTTATTAAAACTTAGTAGTAAGGGAATATACACCGAAAGGATAGAGCGCCACTTTCACCTAGGGCACAATCATCCCAACGAGTTTTCTTATCCTGGGTTGTTTGACCTGCAGAATGATTTCTGGAGACAAATGGGTGGCAAAGAATCGAGACAAAAACCTCATAACATAAACATAGGGCTTGAAATTGGGGACCGGATTCCAAAATCTTTCTATTTAGTGTTTCTTTTGTGGAATCCTCTACTGATAAAATACTTCTTGCATAACTTTGTGGATGATGACTTGCTTAGTTATCTTATCACAGCAATATATTTAAGGCACCTGTTGTACCTTCTGTCCATTTGGAAGATAGATTGCTGTGACCTAAATAGCAGTGCAAGATCGCCTGAAACGTCTTTGAGAAAGTCATGGGTCTCATTCCTCTGGATTGGTGCTACGCTACATGTTTGTCTTAATGTATCTCAGAACCAAAACGGTCTCCGATTTGTTTGAGAATAAACTGGTTTGATGGGTAGGTGGATTGCCCATACATCAAGCATGTTATGTTGATTTGGTATTTATTTTCTCTCATCAGTTACTTTTAATCGTCAAATGATCCACATGAACTCTTCTGAACGCTTTTACGAAAGCTACTGTTATGATTGACTAAAGAAAATGCCACAACTGAAAAGAAAATCTATCATGTTTTATTTATTTTTTGTTGTTTTGTTTCCTTATAGAACTACTACAGCCAGATAGGTGTTACAGAGTGCTCACACAGGGCCTGGGCGGATAAGAAGAGGTGAGTGAACAGTAGCTTGGAGACCCACTCAAATAGGTACTGCCGCCGGACACGTGCTCGCTCCAAATACCAACACGGATATACTCTAGTACTCTTACTGACTACACTGGAGGCTTATTTATGCCATATGATTTACTTCTTCGCCATTGGAGGCAACGTACGTTTTAATTGGACTGAGGATACAAGGGTACTCATTACTGGCTTTTGGCCTCACTTGTGGAGAATACGTCCACCAACAGGGACGTTTTGCAATAATACTTATTGCTGGATTAATCAAAATGACACACGAATCGGGCTACCTTACCTTTGCCCTGAAGAAGCCCTTGTGAAGGGTGAAACGCGTTGGCTGTTTTCCACTTGTGTACACAGGACTTTTGAAAAATAAAGACTTGCAAAAAATCTCACAACGCCTGAGGAATGAACTTTGCTTTGTGTGCACTGTAATTTGCTGATTTCGTGTATTGCCTCTCATCAGCTTTTCTCTTGAGTTTATTTGTGGTCACGTGGCAGCTGGCCATTTGAGGTGGCCAATACAAGTTGAACGTACGTTTCGTGACTAGCCTAGGTAGTGCAGTTGCCGTTTACCCTGCTGCCCTTTGCCTTTTTGAACCCACTCAAATAGGACTGTTGTGTTTCCTCTCTGGGGCCACCAGGGAAGACAGTATACAGCCTTCAGCGTGAGATTACCCCTGCCTACTGGAATCACTATTCTTTCTACTCTTCTGTAGGGCGTTATGATCTACAATGAAGATACAGATATCGCTGTCATCAGAAGAGATAATATCTGTCTGTCTGTATGCTCAGGATCAGACTCAGGAAAGAATTTTGAAAACAGATGACATCTTTCCTCCGAAATATACCTTCTTGCAATACTGCTCTCTCAGAGGGCCCTCAGCCCATGAATCCTCTGCACTGGTGTGGATGTTTGCTTACTGTGCTTTTTTATATCCCTCTATTATTGTAGCGGCTCTCAAAGTCCTGGCAGTAAGGTTCTTGAGAAAAATTGGTAACTGACTTATCTTATCTCAGGGGAGCAAATGGGATGTACTGATAATGGAAGCCAGCCAGGAATTAATATATTTTTGTGCCACAGGTGGCCTTAGCACCATTTTATATTGCTCAACATGCGAGTAGCCAATTAAGGTGTCATCAACCACTAGTAGCGGCCAAGATGGGAAGTGTGCCGCTCCTCGTCCTCCATTTTGCTGGGCGTCAACAGAGGTGCAGAGAGAGGATTGCTCATTAGTGTTGCCTAAGTGGAATGCTGAATGAGAACTGAAGCATATTTTCCTCAGACTCCTATGCCAATATTTCTTTACAAATAGGACATTTATCCACGGTGTGAGAGTCAAGAAAACAACCAGTGAACATTGCACTGCACTTCTTCCTACAGCAGGAGGAACATTTGTCAAGAAAAGTAGGCAATCATGCTTAGAGGGAAGTTGAGGGTAAACAACGTATGCGAAAAAATGATTACAACAGCCTTTGGCAAGGCAAATTTTAGAAGGGCGGTATACCGACTGAAAGCAAAAAAACTCAACATGTATTTTGGTTTAAGCCTTAAAGTGAAAATGGGGAAAGCCAAGTATTTGAGGCCCTGGAGGAGTAGCATGCTTGGAAAGTGTCACTGTCAAATGTCCCTCAAGTTATGCTTAAACCTAACCAAGCCAGTTTCGTTTTTTTCTCTTTTACTTTTTAAAACGATAAATTAAAAAAGGCTAAACACCCTAGCTTTTCTTTTTATCCAATTAATGTTCAATGGTTTAAAAAGCAGATATCACTTTGTATGGCGAAAGGCAACATTACAAAATATTTTGTAAAGAAAGGTCTCTCTTTACATAAAAAGTATTCTAACTTACATAAGGCAGAAATATTGAAGTTTTTATGAATATTCATCAATTGACCAGTTACTGGAAATTCCAATTACACTGATTCCTTCTCTTCGTTCTCACTGTCCAGAGTAAGGCTATAAATAGCACGGTGTGACACAGTGGTAATAAAAATCCCATGATGGATAAAACAGTGCTGTTCTGCGTAAGACACAAGACTGCACTGGGATGGGACTGGACTGAGAGCTGAATTCCTAAGATCAATGGTAGGTGACCTTCTGACCATCCAAAACTATGAATTTTGTACGGAAGAGAAACCCCCATAGCTTGCAATAAAAAGGAGCGCTACACTGAAAACTGGAGATCAAGTAGGAAGCAGCTGAAAGAGTGACACTACAAACTCTGAATGATAACACACAAATGGTCTCATTCGAGTTCCTTGCTTTACCACCAAGAGAAATTCCATTACTTGATGGTTATGATACTTCGTGGTTGGTTTAGATTCTGATACTTCATATTAGGAAAAGGGCATAAGGTACAGCAGGAGTGGGAAAAACGCACAGGCACAGTATTTGTTTACAGTTTTTAACTTACGCCCTGTTTTGTCCACACACATAGTTAAAAGTGAAACAAGAAAGAATTTTGTTGGCAAAAAAATCAACGAACAAGCACAATTTAAGATCATCTTGTAATTTAAAAAATGCAACAAAAACCACGTGTATGATTCCGACATCAAGCTGAACCCGAATGTATCTGACAGGAATCACACAAGAGCTATGTGATTTGATGGATGAAACGCAGGGTAAATCAAAACTGCAACGCAGTGTGAGGCCTGGGACTGGAGGTTCCATTTTAGGGGAAAAACCGAATCATGGGTGACCCACGGATGAACCTGCCTAGGGCGTACATACCTGTTGCCTTAAGCGGGGCTTTTTAAACAGCACGCTTTTTCTTTGCCTTTTTCGTGAAACGAACCGCAATTTTCATTTCTCTCCATCAACAAAGGTTACGCCAGTCATTCACAGAATGCTAAAACAAGTTGCCAAGCAAAACGTTTATGAGCAGATTTTGCAACACATCCAATTTTAAACAGGCCTCCGTAATCAGAATGCATTGACTTTGGAAGGTGAACGTCTACAAGGCATCAAACTTAAGTGCAGCCTTAACTAACAGAATTTTCAGTGTGAGAGCAGCATCTTCCAGCGATCAACTGAGGTGGCGCGCTGTAACGTCTCTGTTGCATAACGCTTTAAGGCAATGACTCATTCACATTTTCTGAAACACAATATGGCCAACACTGGGATGGCGACCTCAAAATGTGTAGTAGGTTAGACGAACTGCACCTCTAGCCTTCCTCGTCCATTAAACTGGCCTAATGATTCAGCTAAAGACCACAAGCTGCACAGCATTACTAATGACCCAAACCCATTACTAAATGTTCGCATTACATAGTGTAGTTGGCGGGAAACTGTCGCTTTGCGTGTCATGGACTGAACGCGAACGCCTGGAAATAGCGCGTTGCTGCCATCTAGTGAGCAAGAGGAATTATACAAAAAGCTTTGAAGAGAGGAGCGGGGGCGAGCGAGCGCGGCAGCCTGCTGAGCTGACCACACGCTCGTGCATCGTGCCTGAAACGTGCGCGTAACCGCACAGAAAAGGCCATTGTGCACGAGCGTGTGGTCAGCTTTGAAAACCCCACTACATAAAGGGCCCGATTCACAGAACTAACTTACGACAAAATCCTAAACTTACTACCATTTTGGTATTCACAGAATGAACTTACTCATTTTGGTATTCACAGAATAAACTTACTCATTTTGGTATTCACAGAAGACACTTACACATTTTGTGTAACTTTGTGTAACTTACTCATTTTGTGTAACTTACACATTTTGTGTAACTTACACATTTTGTGTAACTTACATATTTTGTATTCACAGAAGGCACTTACTAATTGATGAGTAAGTGCCTTCTGTGAATACCAAAATGAGTAAGTTAATTCTGTGAATACCAAAATTGTTGTAAGTTCATTCTGTGAATACCCAAATGTGTAAGTTCATTCTGTGAATACCAAAATTGTTGTAAGTTCATTCTGTGAATACCCAAATGTGTAAGTTCATTCTGTGAATACCAAAATTGTTGTAAGTTCATTCTGTGAATACCCAAATGTGTAAGTTCATTCTGTGAATACCAAAATTGTTGTAAGTTTAGGATTTTGACGTAAGTTAGTTCTGTGAATCAGGCCCAAATCTTCGCCAGATGCAGCGCTTGCGCGCTACTCTGGGCTCGACCTAAAAACCATTGCAAGATGCTGCTCAGTTATTGGCTCTGGGTTCGTCGGGTTCTTGGTGAACCTACAAGTCCTATATATCCCCACAACCAGAAAGGTCCAGCGGATATAACGGTATATTGCTTTCAAATAGCTGTCATAATTAGAAGAAGTTACAGGTGAAAACGTTGACACAAATGGCTGTTTTTTTCAACTAATTTTCAATTTTTCCTTCATTTAACTGTTATTTTCTATAAGGAAAACTTTAAGGATCTACACAAATGACCCCTTGCTGAATTCAGAATTTTGTCTACTTTTCAGAAATGTATGGCTTTTCAGGATCCATTATTGGTTTCATACCCATTTCTACCATTAACTGGAAGGAGGTTGAAAGCACAAAAAATAGCAAAAATAGGCTATGTCCCAGAAAAATGCCAAAACTGTGTAAAAAAGTTGGTTTTCTGACAAAAGTCTGCTTGTCCCTGAAAGCTGGGAAGATGGTGATTTCAGCACCACAACCCCTTTTTGATGCCATTTGCAGGGAAAAACAAGACGCTTTCATCTGTAGCCCTTTTTCGCATTTTTCCCCAAAAAAACAAAATGTTGCTGTATTTTGGCTAATTTCTGGGTCCCCTCCAGGGGAATCCACAAACCCTGGGTACCTTTACAATCCCCATGATGTTAGAAAAAAAGGACGCAAATTTGGCGTGGATACCTTATGTGGTCAAAAAGTTACAGGGGCCTAAGCGCGCACTACCCCAAATAGCCAAAAAAAGGCTTAGCACAGGGGGGGAAAAGGCCTAGCAGCGAAGGGGTTAACAGGTAGTAACAGGGAGGGCTTAAAAACTTGCTTGCCAAAAAATTATGGTGGCCCTCATGCCCCTCATTACAGACCTGACCTTGGGGAGCATTCATAGAAAGTCCTGTGTATCGGTAGCTCCCTTGCAAAAATGAGCGCTGACTCAATCCCAAGGCAGCAGATGTTACCCCGACACAGGCTATAGGGACTGATGGTTGATAAGGAGATCTTGTTTTAGAACCAGGTGCTGACCTGAGAGTTCGTGCTACCACTCCCAGCATCATGTAGCATACTTGGCGCTGTCTCACATCGATTTGTAGCCATAATTTGAAGCACTAAGCAAAGATATTAGGATCCACGGACAACCGCAAAACAGACCAAGAAGCACAGTCTTTAGGATCCTCACATTGCTTGCATCTAGGATGCTCAGCAGGATTCTCGTGACCCCCTTTCCTTGCGTTGCATAGATCCATCGGAATAACGATCAGCGCATGATAACAAGCGCCGCCATCACAGTGTCAGGCATCAACCAAGTCTGCATCAACCCATTGCACGCCCCTTTGTCGTAGAGGACTGCAGCGGAAAGGGGTATATTTACAAGGTGGCGTTATGCTTTGTAAATATGGAAAATGGCTCTGCGCCACCGGAGCATCAAAAAAAGTGACGCTCCGGAGGCGGTGAGGGCTTGTTAATATCCCCCTAGTGTAAATATCCTCTTAGCACAACCCTCTTCAACACATACATAATCCCACTGACCAGCATCATGCACTCCCACAACATCAACGTCCTCTCATATGCCAATGACACTCAGCAGAGGCACTCCCTCTCAGACAAGACCCCCCACACCCTGCAAAACTGCGGGCCGGTCAGTGACACACACAAGTCTTCAGTTCTGGGACCATTCCACACTTCTGACCCTGTCCCTCACAGCAGATTGTAGACAGCTAGGACTTGAGCAGATAATGCAGGTCAGCAGCACACAATTGTATGTCAAAATATGGAGTAAAGCTACACTTATCAATACGTTGTCGATTATGTGCTTCTTGATAATTTTGCTACGATATTATGGTAGCATACTATAAAAGTCTCGGTGTTCTGTTACCATCTGTCTCTTTCTCTTTCATATCACAGCTGTGGAAGTCCCTTTCAAGTCGGTGCTTTCAATTCTTTCTTGAGTTTTTCCATAACAAGAGTGGTACATTAAAAAATACACAGTCAAATCACCAGGCAGGACAAGGAACCCAACAAGGTAGAATGCAAACCCATAATCCATCTGTAGAGCAGGACACTAGGGAGGACCCCACAAAAAATGAGGAGAAATACCAAGAACAGCTGAGTATACATTTTCAAGAACAGACACAGGAAGTGGGCAAGTAGGCAACAAATACTACTTAACAACTTTAACGGGCGGAAAAGAAGAACACGACCATCAAGAGGGGAAAGGGAAAAGGAAACCCTCTCCTGTAATGGGGGAAAAAGCGAAGGGGAACACCCGCGCGGGAGGAGATAAAATAAGATGGCTTTGTGTCCCCAGCACCTCCAGCCAAATCACATTTCAAGTCTAGTTCTATGGCTGGATGTAGAGATCCTGCTGAAAGTCAAAGGCTAAAACATTCTCCTGGCTCACGGCCGCTTCTACCCTCATGCAGTGGGAGATCCAGACAGCCATTCACAACTGGTGCAAGACTTCAATTTTAAAGGTATCCAATTCGGTTAAATGAATCGTGCTCAAAGTTCAGATTGGTCTCTTGGTAATGAACATCCCATAATGATGTCATAGTTCTGGTTCCATGTTGATGGCCTGTTGGCCTTGGTATGACCAGGAACTGTGGACTTCAGTGATACAGTCGTTCAGCTGTTCAGATGGTTCTTTCTGTACTTCAGCCCTCTCCAGTCAGAACTGACCCCTAGGGGACAGTGGGCACTCAGCACATTTTCCATTTTTGGGTATTAGTGGATATGGTGCTGCACACTGTCTTTACGTGTCCTTGCAGTCCACAGGGAGACCTGTCAAAACATGTCTGAACCAGTGAGGTGAGGGCAAAGAATCTCTCTCTTTTCCATTTAGAGGTTGTGGCTCTGAACCAGACACAGCATTGCCTGTTTGCAATGGCATGTACAGGGTGGCGAGGAAAGGGTGAGCAGTGCAGAGACCTGCAGGTGGGAAGAGAAGGCAGCTGTCTAAAGACTGTGCTGTCTAACATGGCAGCCAATGTCTTGAGCCTACACATGTGTCACTGGTCCCCCAGCCTGGGGTAGCCACCCAGTCATGCATACCACAATCATGCTATGCATGCACCTTGCATCTGGAAACTGCAGGGGATTCCTGTCACTGAAAATTACCTGGGTCTACCTGGAAGAGCTAGTATACAGGCACCCATTTAAAAAAGCATTGGCAAAGCCAATAGGTCTCGCCTATGCAAGAGCTATTGGCTTTGCTAATGTGTTTTAGCCATGTTGTACACCAGTGTGACTGCTGTTCAGCATGGTTAAAAGTTAGTGGAGTAGAAGAGAGGGGTGTGCAGTGTCGTAGAGTGAAATGGCGAAGAGTGAAGTTGAGTTTTGTAGAGTGGAGTAGCATAGAGTGTTGTGTATTGGAGTGGCATAGAGTGAAGTTGCATAGTGTTAGATACAATGGAGTAGCGTAAAGTAGAGTGGACTTGTGTAGAGTACGTTGGCGTAGAGTGTGACGTAGAGTGCAGCAGCATACAATGCAGCATCGTAGAATGCAGTGACATAAATTAGAGTGTTGCATAGTAGAGTTAAGTGGCATAAAGTACAGTGGAGCAGAGTGCAGTGGTGCAGAGTAGAGTAGAGTGGCATAGAGTGCAGTGGTGTAGAGTGGTACAGAGTAGAGTGGCATAGAGTGGTGCAGATTAGACTATACTGCCATAGAGTGCAGTGGTGTGGAGTGGAGTGCTGCAGAGTGCAGTGGCATAGAGTGGAGTGATGCAGAGTAGAGTGGTGTAGAGTACCTTGGCATAGAATGCAGTAGTGCAGTCTAGAGTGGCATAGAGTTCAGTGCTGTAGAGTGGCTTAGAGTGCAGGGGCATAGAGTGGTGCATAGTAGAGTGCAGTGGTGCAGAATGGAGTGGTGCAGAGTAGTGTAGAGTGGCATAGAGTAGAGTAGTGCAGAGTGCAGTGGCATAGATTGCAGTGGCATAGAGTGGAGTGATGCAGAGTGCAGTGGCATAGAGTGCAGTGATACAGAGTAGAGTGGCATAGAGTACACTGGCATAGAGTGCAGTAGTGCAGAGTACAGTGGCGTAGAGTTCAGTGGCAGAGAGTACAGTGTTGCAGAGAAAAGTGTTGTAGAGTGCAGTGGTGCAGATCGGTGTAGAGTGCACTAGCGTAGAGTGCATTGGCATAGAGTAGAGTGGCATAGAGAGCAGTGGCATACTATACAGTGGTGCAGAGTAGAGTGCAGTGGCATAGAGTGCAGTGATGTAGAGTGCAGTTGTGTAGAGTGCAGTGGCATACAGTGCAGTGGTTTAAAGTAACGTGGCGCAAAGTGGAGTAGAGTTGCGTAGAGTGCAATGGCACAAAGTAGATAGTTTTAGAGTAGAGTGAAGTGGCGTGGAGCGGTACAAGGTAGAGTAGAGTGGCATAGAGTGTAATGGTGTAGAGTAAAGTGATGTAGAGTGCAGTGGCATTTAGTGCAGTGATGGGTGTACAGTGGATTGGGGTAGAGTGCAGGGACGCAGAGTTGAGTATTACAGAATAAAGTGCATTGCCCTAGACTGTACTGACATGGAGTGTGGTGGTGTAGAGTGCAGTATTGCAGAATGGCATAGAGTGGAGTTGTGTAGAGTAGATTGGAGTGGCCTAGACTGGTGTGGTGTAGAGTGCACTGGTGAAGAGTGCAGTGGTGTAGAGTAGAGTGGCGTAGAGTGCACTGGCAGAGAGTACAGTGGTGCAGAATAAATTAGAGAGGCATAGAGTAAAGCGGCGTAGAGTGCAGTGGCGTAGAGTGGAGTGGTGCAGAATGGAATAGAGTGCAGTGGCATAGAGTGGTGTGGAATATGCAGAGTAGAGTGCAGTGACGTGGAGTGGTGCAGAGTGGAGTATGCACGGACTGGTAGGACACTACCATTACAGACAACACATTTTCAATTGAAATGACCATTACATTTGAACAGAAAAACAGTTTTACTAATAAAACTATGCAACGCACAAACGATTATGTGTGCAAATGGCATCACCTAGTATATTGATTTGTTTTGATCATATTAAAGTATTTGTTTCCAACACACTTCAGAATAAACAAAAAATGTGCTTCATTTGTGCATTCCAAATTCTGATATATTCTAAAACACTTGAACAGTTCATTTAAATATTGTTGTGTGGTAGAAATAAAACCTTTCCTACCGCCAGTATCCAGCAAGATTGTCACAAAAATGGTCTTACTTTAAAGTCAGAGAAAGAAAAGTAAACGCCAAGCTCCCTTGAAGACAGAGTATGAAATTTGATCTCTGTCTTTGAATAATGCACAGCAACTGTGACAAGATAAGAACAAGATCTACAGGCCTGATTACAGAAAGGAGCACTAGTGGAAGAATACAAGGAAAGGTAGAGGGAAAAGGCTTTGCCCTTGGGAGGGACGACCTCACGCTGCACAGCCTAAAACAAATACAGCCAGCTATTAGAAAGCTGGAAAATGTGAGTTACTAACCACAAAGCCAATGGTAAGCAACAGGCGGAATGCATTCCCAGGGAAGCTTTCTGAATATCCGCAAGATGTGTTTAATAAACCAGTCTGGTTGGCTTTTACCTAAAAATGTCTGTACCCCACCACTTTCAATCAGCTGGCACCAACTGTTAGCCTTTTAATTTTATGGGGTGGTGGTCACCCATGTTATTAGGAGTAATATGTTGAGTAAACCCCATCTGCATAACAGTTGAGTACTCTGGTAATGGGCAACTCTCTAAGGGCCTTATTACGACTACGGCAGTCCATTGGTCCATAGAACCGCTGTAGTCACTGTGGCGGTCCATGGACTGCTAGACTGGCGGTCCACCCGCCATATTACGACTTGGACGTTGGGGATCCGTGGTTGCGCAGAGGTCGGAGGTAGCAATATTGCTGCAGCACTGCCAAGCATATTACTAGTTGCCCCACCGCCATAATTTCCATGATGGTGAGCCCACCATGGAAAGGATGGCAGTGAGGCAACTCCGGGGGCCCTTACAGGACCCCCTGTTGCTTCTGAGCTTGAGAATACATGCAGGGGGGGAACATTTTGAGCCCCCCCTGTATGTTTGCACCCCAAGTTCCTGCACAGCATGGACTGCATGACATGGTGCATTCCATGTCATGCAGGAACCTACTGCTGCGGTCCCACATTTTGCACCACCCGCCAGACCAGGATTAAACTCTTAATCTTGTGGGCGGTGTGTGGACGTGTTTGGCGGTCCTCTCACGGAGCACTGGCATGGTGCTCTGAGGGAGGACTGCCAAACTCGTAATAAGGCCCTAGACATCACATGGAACATTGGCCAGGGGACTCCAGGTGTCAGTCTTCAATGTAGGAAGCATAGCAAGTAGTTAGAAATGGTGAAATGAGGAGCTAGTCTGGACATCTGATCCTGAAGCCACATGGACCACAAGAGACAGCAGCTGAACAACCTTAGGCACTGTGGTACCATGGCCTCTATATCTGGCAGCACTGACTCAGAAATACCAAGTTGCCACTGTCAGAAACTCCACATCTCTATTTTTGTATTGTTCCTTTACTAGGGGTTATGACTGCAGTACAATCTACCCACTCAGTAAAGAACTTGTGTGTCAAGGGAAGGTGAACACACATTATGGCAACTGATAAAATGGAGACATTTGCCCAAGAGGATCATAAAATGGAGACATGTGCCAAAGAGGATCAGTGTGCTCAGCAAGGCAAGAATTGTTGACGTTGGCCAGCACGGGTTCTTCTGCCGCCAGAGAATGTATGATGGTATTTCCATGATGTCTTTACATCAAGACACAACAGGGCATATTTACAAGGAGTTATCACCACCAGAACGTCACTTTTAGTGGTGGCGATATCCCCTTCTTATTTACAAAGAGGCGTTAAGCCACTTAACGTGGCTTAACGTCACCTTGTAAATGAGACCCCTTTTCAAGCTTCACTTAGCGTGAAAGGGGCGTGCAATGGGTGTTGAAGTGGGCGTTCCGACGCAACACAAATTGCTTTTTGACACTGCCCCATATTTACAAGGATGGGGCAGTGCCAAATACTAAGGCCAGATAAAACCTGATCTTAAACTGGCGACACGAGGAGAAATTATTAATTTCTTCCCGTATTTCGCTCTTTCCATGTGTGCTGCATTATGCAGCACACATAGAAAGAGCAATCGTCTTTAAAGATTGTTTATGTGCAGGAAGGTGTCCCTTCCTGCACACAAACAATCGCCCCTGCAGCGCAGGCACCCTTGCCACATGGCGCAAGGGTGCCTGCGCTGGCGCTAGGCAGCTTTTTTAGCACCAGCGCTAGGGGAAACGCAGGGGTGCACCGTATTTTTGTAAATACGCCACATCCCTGCGTTTAAAAAATGTCAGAGCGTGGCATTACCAATTTTGGAGTAACACCGCTCTCTGAAATGTTATTGTAAATATCCCCCAACATGTCTAGAAAGTCAAAGAGGCACAAGGACTTCACCCCCTAAACGTTCATGGGGACCCCGTACATCCATTGCAAGTTCGCTGTCTAAAAATAAGGCAGTATCAAGGTGCTTTTCAACATGGATACAAAGTAGCCCAACACCATACATAGAGTGGTCCATTTTTACAACAGGAAGTTGCCCAAAATGAGAACACCTGACCTGTTTATGTATTCTATGGTGGAGTGGGAGGGATTCTGCAAATAAATGGATGCTGTTTGTCGACATGGCAAGTCCAGAGTTACGGATTCAGTGTATATCAGCTTCACAGAGCGACGTGCTCAATAGCTGCAAATTCACTGACCAGGTCAGCCCAGCAACCCATCCACCTGACAATGGTCATGTGGAGAAGCGTCAGGCATCACTGCACACTGGGCATAAGGCACTCTACACCAGAGCAGCAACCACCGCCAGTTTGTACCAACATGCAACCATTTCCATACTCAACTGAGATGGTGTATACTACTAAGATCATCAATAAGCGCTTAGACAGGGGTAGTAAGCGCTATATAAATACAATTATAATACAAAGTAACTCTCTCCCAAATGCTTGCAAGCTTACACCAAGAGCCTTGACTTTTGGCTGCATTGTACCAATAATGGCAGCAACCCCCTATGTCTAATGTCAGGCGACAAGTACGTCAGTGTGGCCAGTTTTGCGCATGGACTCATCTGCGTGACTCATTTTTTTTTAATCTGTTTTTATTAGGTTTTCAAGATTTCATGAGTTATACATTTATATAAGTTGTTTCATTTTTTGTAATCGCATATTACATAGGTCTTTTGACATATCCATCGTCAGTTTTCATACATTGTCCAGGATTACAGATACATGAACTCTGAGTTGTCAGCTGTAATACATGCAGTACATCATCACCTGTGAGTGCTAAACTACAGCCTCTGTCATCAGCAATCCCAAGAGCTCAGTATTGTCTAGGTATGCATTATATGGCAGTATTGTTTCTGTATAGTACCTCATATTTTACAAACTGTGAAGGTGGTGTATAATGTAGTGGGGGCATATAAAACATAACAGGTAAAGTATCATAACAATAGAGCTTTCTCCTGGTTCCCCCAATTGTTGCGTCCAGTGTAATGGTATTTTTGGCAGGCGCTTTGACAATGAATCGAGCCATGGTGTTGTGAGAGTCATGGTTTTACATGCTGTCTGCTTTTATTACTCTGTGTCTTTTTCTTATGCTTTACTGCCACTTGGGTGCATGTTTTTAGGGCGTGGGATTGGTTGTGAGCGAGTGCGGTGTGCTAGTGTTGTGAATGTGTGATAGTTCAGCCAGTATCACGTCACAGCTGACAGCAAGAGGAGTCTTGCGCAGCCCTAAGGTATCTTCGCGACGGAGCACAACACTCTCCGCTTTAGCCCATGTGAGCAGTGAGCGTCTCCACGCTAGTATATGTGGGGGGTCGGGGGCCTCCCAAATCTAAAAATCTGGAAGTTACTATGCTGCTTCGATTTCTAAGATGTAAGTGTAGTATGTAGGTGTACCATTCAAATGGGAGTGTGCGGTCCGTACATTGAATCAGTGTATCCGCAACTTTCTTCCAGTATGCGAGCAAGGCGGGGCATCTCCATAACATGTGTAGCAGATTTGTGTCAATGAGTGAGCACCTGGGACATGTGGCATCTATGCGATTGAAGTACTGATTGATCTTTGCAGGTGTGAGGTATGCTCTGTGAACAATATAAAATTTAATTTGACTTAAGCATAGGTTCTGGGAATTTGTACCTGGCTTGCTAGAACTAAGGACCACTCGGAGTTTGTAGGTTGGCGACACATGTCTTCCTCCCAGCGACGGCGAAGCGGTGTTAGGCTGATTGCTGTTTGGTGCCTTAGTGAGCAGCAAACCATCTTCTTAGGTGCCCCCCTGTCCCAAAACGTGCATGTACTGGATTGTGAGGTGGGTCACTGGTTCACTAGTTAAGTCGCCCCATCTAGTAGTGTCGTGTAGTTCCTATATATCCTATACAGGACCTGCGCGTTCGGATAACATAAACTGTGGGTTTGGTGGCAGACTGGTTCCGAGCACCCCCACTGGATACGTTAGCCTGTTTGCATTAGCTAGCTCACAGTGCCACTAGAATCTCCTCTTATCGGGGAGAGAATAGTTTCTGGCAACCTCAGAACATGACAACCCTGATCCCCCAGGATCGTGGAAACAATATACTACTTTTCGCTCAGTCACTCGTGCTCACTTAGTTTGTCTCAGAGATACACAGAATAAAACAGTCTGGGCGTTTCAATAAGGATTTATTGAACAGTTGTTATTCTAGTGTAGACTAGATTTGCTGCAATAACCATTAGACAGTAGCAGAGATATATGATTAGCAATACTACAAAAGTAAAGGGATGGTATAGTTCTACCATCTTGCAGAAATCATGAATATATACATGTACATAAAACACATGATAAAAAGGGCAACCTAAAAGTGCGTACTCCTACGATGTCTCCCTAACTAGATGTATCTAAATGTACCTAGCATCTGTGTAGGTGTTATGCCAAGAGTCCCTCTAGGATCTAGTCCACCCCATTACCTGAGAGTTAGAGAATGTGGGACCCCGTCCTGGTCGCGAGGGATGTTAGACCACTGCTAGCTGGAGCGTCTGCATGCAGGAACCTCAGCGTCTCTGGTCAGTGTGTCAGCCGGGAAGTCACGGTCTCCTCTGTCTGTCTAAGGAAGACATGATGTATATATACCCATAGGTCTCCCCAGGGGTCCTTGCTGTGTCACTGTGCCGGCCTAAAGGATGACTTCGGGCTTGAACTTCAACATAGATATTATACAGGAGATGTTCGTCCTGCTGTGCTTCCAAGAAGCCTCATGCATAATGTATGAGTTTCGAACCAGGGAAAAACCCACGTTCTGAATGCAGTGTCGTATCTAGGTAAAAGGTCAGTCCCTATGAACCGTTATGTATGTAATGTAGTGAAGGATATAGGTAAAATGTTGCAGTGTTACCTGCGCCTATATAGGGGACCCTAATGGAATATAACACCCACTTCTCTTCCGACTGGACGACATATGTAACCTATAAGTGTATTACCATTCTAACTAGACATTGGTACGCACTAAAGTAAAAACATTTCTTGTGCTAAAATGTTTAAAAACGTCTACAAAAAAGTCTAAAAAAAACCTAAAGATGTGTAACGAGAAAAATGCTTGCAAACTATAGCTCTAAAAGTGTCCGTAGTTATAGTCCGAAACACTATAAGCATTAGAAAGCCATTCATGCCCAAATAAATGAAAAAGGAATGTCAATTATGTCTGAGTTCCAAATTGAGCTTGTTATTTTAAAAAGGGCGAATTTCTTCCAGCACAAGACGAGCCAAAATGAGTCAATTGTTTATGTGTCCTGGCTGGTAGACGCAACACTTTCGTTGCTTGCTTCCGCAGTAGACGGCCCCTGTAACACCTCGCAGAGTACGTCAATCAGTGTCGGCTCTAGGGCGGTGCGACCGGTGCCACCGCACCGGGTGCTGACTCTTCCAGGGGCGCCGCGTTTGGAAGTATTTTTTGGCTTTAAAAGCACTTGCTGCTGCATTGCTGGCCTCCGCAATTTTCATACAAAAATAAAAGTGTCAAGATAACACGGTGATTAATGTTCTTCCTGGAGAGAGAAGGAGTTTTATCAAGTGGAAGTTTTAACTCATTTTATGGTAGCACAGAGAGTTAATGTGCCTGCTGCAAAGAATGTGTACCATGCAGACCACAAAGTGCATATAGTTTAAATAGGTCAGTGCTTTTGTCAGAGAGATCCTTTTCTTACTAGCAGTGTAGATGTTAAAATCCTAACATGGAACAGTGAACTAATAACTGTCATCAAAGAGCTGCAAGCAAACTGTAAGGTATAGATTGGAGCATTATGATGTTTTCCTCCGTCTTTCATTATTCTAATGTTTCAGAAAAGGTTCATTTCGGTAAAAAAAAAAATCCTTGTTATTAAATGTAACCCCCAACCATGGGGTTATGTTTTAAATTCTGAGTCTGTGCTTCTCCAGACTAAGCTCTCTTAAACTATACTGTCTACCAGTATGGATGACATGTGACTCACCTTCTGGCTTATGTAACATTTGCTATACACTAATTTACACACATATGATCAATTGTCTCTGTGTAATGTGTGTGTGATGTAAAGTGCTTTGACACTCTACACTGGTATAGTGGCGCTATATAACTAATTAAATACATCTGAGAGAGAGTGGTTATGGAGACTTGAGGGGTCACTGTTAAAGGGTGGTAGTGAGGGAGTCTGTGGGGGGCGCCCGTGGGGGGTGCCAACAAACATTCTCGCACAGGGCGCCACCAGCGCTAAAGCCGGCCCTGACGTCAGTAGAGCACAGATGATGTTCTACGCTGTCCACAGCCGGTGCCGGGGCAGCCTGTGCGCCGTCCAAAGCCTGGGTGTCAGTGGAGGAGCCGGTGTCCATACCAACAGTTACTACCTGCGGTGGCTCAAGAAATGCCGCCATCAACATAAGAATACGCTTAGGACATTGCAGAACATGGGCCGTTTGTCACGACTTGATCCATGCGTTTTCGTGTCCACCACCAGGGGGCTGAACTGTGGGACTCTCCAGTGTCATAACAAGCTTCTAGACCCTCCCCTTCATGTACATACTGACTTCCAGCCATTTGGACACTATTTGGGAATTGACATCCATTCCCAATCCATGCCGGGTTTTGTGGAAGCCATCCTGCTCATGCCTGAAACTCCATTACTCAGAATCCCCTGCTCACTGCTTTGTCTCCACCCCTGTAGGCCAAGGATGGGTGGAGGAATTCAGTTCACCTGTGGCTGGCTGCTGCTAGCCTGCTCACACCTGATGCATGTGATTACTGTGAGCTCTTTTAAACCCCAGCTCCCTTCAGCCCAGTGTTGGTCATTGTAGCTGTGTACCGGTGAGACCGACCCTTGTTTCCAGTGTTTCCTGAGCTTTTGAAATCCTAGTTCCTTGATTCCTGAGCTATAGCTATTCCCTGTGCCTGAATTAGCACTGCCTGCAGTGCTACCTTGTTTCCTGAGTTCCTGAGCTATAGCTATTCCTTGTACCTGAATTAGCACTGCCTGCAGTGGTACCTTGTTTCCTGAGTTCCTGAGCTATAGCTATTCCTTGTACCTGAATTAGCACTGCCTGCAGTGCTACCTTGTTTCCTGAGTTCCTGAGCTATAGCTATTCCTTGTGCCTGAACTAGCGCTTCCTGCAGTGCTACCTTGTTTCCTGAGTTCCTGAGCTATAGTTATTCTTTGTTCCTGTTCCTGTTCCTGGGCTTCAGCTATTTCTTGTTCCTGATTTGCACTGCTTGCTGTGCTCTCTTGACTCCTTGTTTCCTGAGCTGTAGCTATTTCCAGTTTTCTTGAACCAGTACTGCCTGCAGTGCTACCTTGACTCCTGAAGCTTTAGTAATTCTCTGTTCCTGAACCAGCACTGCCTGCAGTGCTACCTTGACTCCTGAAGCTTTAGTAATTTTCCTGTTCCTGAACTAGCACTGCCTGCAGTGCTACCTTGACCCCTGAAGCCTTAGTAATTCCCTGTTCCTGAACTAGCACTGCCTGCAGTGCTACCTTGATTCCTGAGCCTTAGCATTCCTTGTTCCTGACCTGCAGCAGTTTCCCTTGTTCCTGAACTAGCACTGCCTGCAGTGCTACCTTGACTGCTGAGCCTTAGCATTCCTTGTTCCTGACCTGCAGCAGTTTCCCTTGTTCCTGAACTAGCACTGCCTGCAGTGCTACCTTGACTGCTGAGCCTTAGCATTCCTTGTTCCTGACCTGCAGCAGTTTCCCTTCTCCTGAACTAGCACTGCCTGCAGTGCTACCTTGACTCCTCAGCCTTAGCATTCCTTTTTCCTGACCTGCAGCAGTTTCCCTTGTTCCTGAATTAGCACTGCCTGCAGTGCTACCTTGACTCCTGAGCCTTAGCATTCCTTTTTCCTGACCTGCAGCAGTTTCCCTTGTTCCTGAATTAGCACTGCCTGCAGTGCTACCTTGACTCCTGAGCCTTAGCATTCCTTGTTCCTGACCTGCAGCAGTTTCCCTTCTCCTGAACTAGCACTACCTACAGTGCTACTTTGACTCCTGAGCTTTTGCTCAATTCTTGTTCCTGCCCCAGCACTGCCTTCTATGCTACTTTGTTTTCTTGATTCCTGAACCTGCACTATTCTAGTATACCCTTGTAGCCTCCCCTTCTGTATATCCTTTTCCAGTCCCTGCCTTTCTTCCCATTTCCTTGGTTCCAGTTCTAGTTTGCTGTCTTTCTGATCTGCTGTCTTGCTTCTGTTACCTTGTACGTTTGTTACCTGCTTTCTGCCAAGTGTGCCCTGTGATTTCCTTCCTTTCCTGTTAAGCACTCCTCCTTGCTAGCTCCTTGTCTATTGTGCTTGTGTTTAGTGCGACCCCTTTGCTGTTACTGCCTTGCGTGTTCCTGTTTGATCGCCAGGATCCGTGGGCACAACTGATTACCTAGGTGGTGTTTCTTGTTCACTGTGAGTATTGTCTTTGAGTTACTGTTATAACATCACCATAGGTATAAGCTCCACAGACCCTGCCTTTGCATACATATCCTATATGTGGGTATTTTCAGTCAGTATCTGTAACAGCAATTGTGGGTGAGGAACTTACTGAGCTTCAGTCTTACCGTGTGGAGCTCCCGGGTGCTTTACCCCACATTCCCTTTATTGTTAATGTTGTATTATATATATGTCTTGCACGTCCGTCCTGGGTGTAGTTAGTCTGAATGCTGAATTGCCTTGTGAGTGCCCTTCCTTTCTGAGTCTTAGCCATCTTGTTCCTTTGTACAGGCTTCCCCTTTGGATCCCTTTTCTCCTCTGACTTCCTGTGTGATCCTGGGCAGCGCTGTACTCCTCTCTCTGTGTACGTTTTCTACCCTGTTCCCAGTCCTTGCCCAAGTCCCTGACTGTGTTCCCGACATAGTCGCGGACAGTCCCTGACAGAATGACCAACCTACATTTCCAGGGTCACTTGTGAGGTTTCTTTGCGTTCAGTTAGCTACCATTTTTTTGTTACATTTGTGTGTGAAAATATTGAAGGTGTGTCCTAATGAGAGGTTTAAGAAAGAAACACACCAGTACATCATTTAGGTTTGTGCAGGGCAATTCCCCAGTGCCCAACAACGAGAGGCATTTAGTGTCTACTTTACAGTTTGTTCACCCTAGTCCTGAAACAATGAATCTTCTTATGAGAAATGGACATTTACGTTCTGAATATTTTACTCATTGGCTCTCAAACACCTCTTTGCCAGATCCGGACTTAATCTTCTGTTCTGATCCAGATTCAATGTCTGTGTCAGCATTGCATAAGGAGAATGCTACCTTACTCAGTTTGCTGACCAAGAATTTTGAATCTCGCATGTCTGCAGTAAGTGGTTGTAAAATACAGTATTCAACCACACAACCAAAGAAAGAGCAGATTCAATTCATAACCTCTGTTCTCCATTCAAATAATGTTACTCAGTCTTGTAGTCCAGTAAAGATCACAGTCCCGGATATTAAAGGGACCTTGTTTGATACCACATTCAAAGTAAACGATAATCAGTTTAACAAAAGAGGGAAAAGACCTACTAGAACACAGGCGGCTAATAGCCACTTTGAACAAAATCCAAGGTATAGCTCTGTTGCTTCTTGTGAAGTTGCCACGTCTACCACTATCCTTGTAGAGAAAGATCTGCAGTCTTAACAGGATATAATTACATCTAAGGTTCTTGAATTACAATGAGAGAATAAAATGTTTCAAACTCTGTTAAAAAATTATAACCCAGAGTTCAAGTGGGAATCTAAAACCCCTGTACAAGACAACTTTTCCACCTTTATGTTAGCCTCCCTAGAAATGGAGAATGAAGCCTTGCGCTCTCTTTTGCGTTCCCCTCAGAGCTAGTCCAGCAATTGTGTGAATAATACTGTGACTGATCACTCAGATTCCATTCAGAAAAACCATAGTATCTTGTCTCATAGTCCAGTTAATGAAAGTATTTGTTTGAATTCTGAATTTTCTAACTCCCCTGTTTTGTCTTCTAGTGCTAAATTACATCTAGGTGCTACATCTGAGATGTGTCCCTCCACTTTTGAGGAACCCCAAATTCCAGGCAAGACACAAAACATCTCCTTGCTTTCTTTTCCTGGTAGTGAGGTCAGTTCTATCTCAGAGATAACCCATAGACAGGCCATTAACATACAGACAAAGCCTGAACCAGTGCCCCACATAATCCCTGATGTGACAATTTCCTGTGACTCAGACCACGCTCTTGGTCTAACTTCTGCGACTGAAGCCAACCTCCTCACTGAGAAGGAACACAAACCTGACCCCTTGTTTGCTCTCTCGCCTTCAAGCACGCCACATATTGAAAAGTCAGGACATAATATTACTCTATGCTCTGATGCATCTGTACCACCTTGTAATGCAGAAGGAATTGAACAAATCTCCCATGACCAAGAAGTCTCAGACCTATTTCCTCTGACTAAGACATGTGAATTGCCAAATGGTAAAGGGAGTCTGGTCATCAGAGACTCTAAGATAAGCAGTATTCTTAGCCATCCCGAAGAAAGCCCTTCAGTGTGTTTTAATGAGCCAAGGAACTGTGAAGATTTCAATATTGACAATAGGGAATCTACTGTTCACGGGCTATCGCCATTCCCAGAATTTAAAGTCCATCATCCTTGTGCCTCTCTGTCATCAGCTTGTCTTTTTGCAGAGTCTCCAGAGTCCTCAGCCGGACTGCTGCCTTCTGAACTTCAGCCTGCAGCCTGCCTGCCATGTGAGCCCAAGCCTGCAGCCTGCCTGCCATCTGAGCCCGAGCCTGCAGCTTGCCTGCCATTAGTACCGGAGCCTCCAGACTGCCTGTATTCAGAGCACAAGCCCTCAGCTCACCTGCCTACTAAGTCAGAGTCTCCAGCCTGTCTGACTTCAGAGCCAGAACTTCCAGCCTATCTGACTTCAGAGCCAGAGCTTCCAGCCTGTCTGACGTCCGAGCCAGAGCTTCCAGCCTGTCTGACGTCTGAGCCAGAGCTTCCAGCCTGTCTAACTTCCGAGCCAGAGCTTCCAGCCTGTCTGACTTCTGAGCCAGAGCTTCCAGCCTGTCTGACTTCCGAGCCAGAGCTTCCAGCCAGTCTGACTTCCGAGCCAGAGCTTCCAGCCAGTCTGACTTCCGAGCCAGAGCTTCCAGCCAGTCTGACTTCCGAGCCAGAGCTTCCAGCCAGTCTGACTTCCGAGCCAGAGCTTCCAGCCTCCCTTCCTTCAACACCAGAGCTTCCAGGGTCCCTGCCTTCTGGCATTGAGCCTCTATCCTGCCTACTTTTTGACCCTGTGCTTCCAGTATGCCAGCCTTCAGAGGTCTCAGTACGTATACATTCAGAGACTGAATCTCCAGCATCAGAGTCAAAACTCTCAACATGTAAGCCTCCAGGACCTTGGTCTCCTGCATTCCAAAGTCTCCTGCATGTGAGTCTTCTGTATGTTTTCCTCCAGGTCCAGAACTTCCGGTCTGCTTCCTGTCACCTCCTTCGTTTTTAGCCAGTTTGCCTTTGACCTATGTGCCTCCTGCCAATCCGTTATCTGCTTTTGACCCTACAGTCAATCTTCCTTTGTTTTCAGAGTGCTACTCTAGCCTGCCTTCATCAGGACATCAAACACCTTTAATTCAGGCTTCTAAGCTCCTGTTACTGGATTTGGACTCTTCAGATCTGCATTCTATTCTGCCTCCTGCATCAGAGTGCTTTCCTCCTCAAAGTTCTGCTTTGGATGATGCTGTTAATTTACAGCCTATTATCCTACCCTCCAGAACATCACAGTTTTCCTGCAGTCCTCTGGTATCTTGCACTACATCTCTGATGGAAATTAACTTACTTCTTAGGAGCAAAGGCTTTGAATCCAGTTCCAGATTCCGGGAGACGGTCCTTGGAGGGGGTGTACTGTCACGACTTGCTCCCTGCGTTTTCGTGTCCACCACCAGGGGGCTGAACTGTGGGACTCTCCAGTGTCATAACAAGCTTCTAGACCCTCCCCTTCATGTACATACTGACTTCCAGCCATTTGGACACTATTTGGGAATTGACATCCATTCCCAATCCATGCCGGGTTTTGTGGAAGCCATCCTGCTCATGCCTGAAACTCCATTACCCAGAATCCCCTGCTCACTGCTTTGTCTCCACCCCTGCAGGCCAAGGATGGGTGGAGGAATTCAGTTCACCTGTGGCTGGCTGCTGCTAGCCTGCTCACACCTGATGCATGTGATTACTGTGAGCTCTTTTAAGCCCCAGCTCCCTTCAGCCCAATGTTGGTCATTGTAGCTGTGTACCGGTGAGACCGACTCTTGTTTCCAGTGTTTCCTGAGCTTTTGAAATCCTTGTTCCTTGATTCCTGAGCTATAGCTATTCCTTGTGCCTGAATTAGCACTGCCTGCAGTGCTACCTTGTTTCACGAGTTCCTGAGCTATAGCTATTCCTTGTGCCTGAATTAGCACTGCCTGCAGTGCTACCTTGTTTCCTGAGTTCCTGAGCTATAGCTATTCCTTGTGCCTGAACTAGCACTGCCTGCAGTGCTACCTTGTTTCCGGAGTTCCTGAGCTATATTTATTCTTTGTTCCTGTTCCTGGGCTTCAGCTATTTCTTGTTCCTGATTTGCACTGCTTGCAGTGCTCTCTTGACTCCTTGTTTCCTGAGCTGTAGCTATTTCCTGTTTTCTTGAACCAGTACTGCCTGCAGTGCTACCTTGACTCCTGAAGCTTTAGTAATTCTCTGTTCCTGAACCAGCACTGCCTGCAGTGCTACCTTGACTCCTGAAGCTTTAGTAATTTTCCTGTTCCTGAACTAGCACTGCCTGCAGTGCTACCTTGACCCCTGAAGCCTTAGTAATTCCCTGTTCCTGAACAGGCAGTGCTACTGCAGTGCTACCTTGATTCCTGAGCCTTAGCATTCCTTGTTCCTGAACTGCAGCAGTTTCCCTTGTTCCTGAACTAGCACTGCCTGCAGTGCTACCTTGACTCCTGAGCCTTAGCATTCCTTGTTCCTGACCTGCAGCAGTTTCCCTTCTCCTGAACTAGCACTACCTGCAGTGCTACTTTGACTCCTGAGCTTTGCTCAATTCTTGTTCCTGCCCCAGCACTGCCTTCTATGCTACTTTGTTTTCTTGATTCCTGAACCTGCACTATTCTAGTATACCCTTGTAGCCTCCTCCCCTTCTGTATATCCTTTTCCAGTCCCTGCCTTTCTTCCCATTTCCTTGGTTCCAGTTCTAGTTTGCTGTCTTTCTATTTCTGCTGTCTTGTTTCTGTTACCTTGTATGTTTGTTACCTGCTTTCTGCCAAGTGTGCCCTGTGATTTCCTTCCTTTCCTGTTAAGCACTCCTCCTTGCTAGCTCCTTGTCTATTGTGCTTGTGTTTAGTTCTACCCCTTTGCTGTTACTGCCTTGCGTGTTCCTGTTTGATCGCCAGGATCAGTGGGCACAGCTGACTACCTAGGTGGTGTTTCTTGTTCACTGTGAGTATTGTCTTTGAGTTACTGTTATAACATCACCATAGGTATAAGCTCCACAGACCCTGCCTTTGCATACATATCCTATATGTGGGTATTTTCAGTCAGTATCTGTAACAGCAATTGTGGGTGAGGAACTTACTGAGCTTCAGTCTTACTGTGTGGAGCTCCCGAGTGCTTTACCCCACATTCCCTTTATTGTTAATGTTGTATTATATATATGTCTTGCACGTCCGTCCTGGGTGTAGTTAGTCTGAATGCTAAATTGCCTTGTGAGTGCCCTTCCTTTCTGAGTCTTAGCCATCTTGTTCCTTTGTACAGGCTTCCCCTTTGGATCCCTTTTCTCCTCTGACTTCCTGTGTGATCCTGGGCAGCGCTGTACTCCTCTCTCTGTGTACGTTTTCTACCCCGTTCCCAGTCCTTGCCCAAGTCCCTGACTGTGTTCCCGACATAGTCCCGGACAGTCCCTGACACCGTTATCGGGTCCAGTAGAGCATTCACGTCCGGTTGCGCACATGATGGGAGTGTTAAACAAAGGTGTAACACGCATTCTTCTCCGCAAAACAGGCATCGGAGGACAGGTAAGATGCAGTCCATCCAGACTGGTCGAAATGACAAGAACCAAGATGCACTTAGTTCTCCCAGGCGAGGCGTCCCTAGATGTTGTACCATTCGGTCACGGTATTTGCGCTCCAGGAGTGCTTTTTCCATCTCCTTGGTGACTGGGACGTCCATTGCATAGCAGAAAAATAACAATCAGGATACCTGCTATTAACGGCGCCTCCCTGACTGTATGTGTCGGTGGAAACAATACTTGCATACAACAAGTAACCCTGGCGCTCACGGTTACCAGATATGCGATGCCCGGGAGCATTCCACAGCAGCCTTGATTGTTCGGCATCAAGTAACTCCCATTCGAAAGTATCCCAAATGCTGGAGTAATCACTGCAGCTGGGGCACCCCTCAGATGACAGGACAAGTTCGCCACAGAATCATTACAAGCCCCGTGCAGTAGATTGTCCTGACATATGAGCGATCCACTTAAAGCGCTCTCAAAGTTTGTACCACTGAGAAACACTTCTCGATCCCCACTCTGGCATCGAAATCTGTATGGCAATTCCCAAGATTCCTTAATGTACTCCTTACCCATTTTTTCATATTTGCTTGCCTGCTTTTGTTCAAGGCAATATTGAAACTGAAAAGTAGTGACCGGTAGAGTTGTGGCCATGGATTAGCCATTCTGTGTGTGGTGATTCTGCCACTGTGAATGGTAATCTATTCAGTTTTTAGATACGCAGCATTGTATATTTTGCTCCCCTTTGTGCCATTTCTATCTGTTTATCTGTTAGATTGTATTCAGAAAACAGAGACGAACTGTTGCTAAAACGCCAAGGCACATAGCCTGCATACAAAGATTGCAGCGTCCCGCTCAATAATATTATAGAACATAACTGAGATTGCCCGTGTTGTAATATGGCCAAATCTTGTTCCAGAATGTCTATCGCAGAAGATACAATGTTGCCTAAGGAATATATTCTGGAGGTCAATGTTGTTAACCCATTGTCTACCACTGCTAGAGATTTCTCTAAGTTAATACGGTCTATTTCCTGTATTCTTTCTGCGGCCTCTTGTTGGGATATTTTCCAATTTTCATTGTAGGCAGCATAAATGCCAGCATATATGAAACGTTTTTGGCGTGGTTTCCTGGAACCTAGTAAAAAATCCCTAAGATCCATGTCTTGTGTGAGAAAGGATAAGTGTTGTTTCACCTCCGTGAGTGTTGAGGTTTCTAGCCAATTAAGGCACAACTTCCCAACACTGTATGACGTCACTACCCCTTGATGTTGTCTCTGTACATAGCGCAGATCTGGCCTATGGATTGTGAACCCTTCGGTTTTACCCATGAATCTTTCCTGACAACCATTGGTGTCTGTGGGCCAAATCAACCATTTCTTCCAATCGGGGTCTTATCTATTGTATTGTATGATGTCATCTAATGTAATCCCTGTTTGTGATGTTTCGTTTCCCTCGGTGTTTGATGGAGTCGGCACTCGAGGTGTGTTCAAGTCTTTGTTCTTGGCTAGTCCAAGGCAAGACATCTGTTGCACTGTCTCGTTCAAAAATATGATCTGCTGAGGGATAAGACATGCTCTAAACAAAGCTTCTAACCCCTGCACCTGCCATTCTCTAGTACCCCATACTGATTTTAAGTCTATGGTGTCTTTCCATAAGTTGAAACCTTGTTCACACAACTGGGCAATAAAGGATGCAGAGTAAATCTGTTTGGTGTTCGTTAACATATTTTTCTGTGCTGATGTTGTTGCAACCTTATAATATGAGGCTGGGTCAGACATATAAAACCCTGAAAAATATGGAAACTTCTGTGCAAATGTTTTTGAACTGCCTTTTGGCGGTGTTGGACAAGTTCCCACTGATGGTATGTGAACACATTTCTAGGATTAGCAGATTTATGCAAAAAATGATGACCATAATGTTGATAACAATACATAGTGTCAACATCTGATGTGCTCTCCAATGCTTCACTATTGGAAAATGCAGCAGATTTTTCCAAATCAGACAACATGTTATTAACCGTTTCAACATCCCAATCATCGGAAAATGTACTTGAGGTAATGATATCACTTAATGATATTTTAAATAAATGTGGAATTTTAAAAATTTCAGTCGGGCCAAATATATCGAAATCAACCTTGTCCTTGTCCCACACTATACCATCAGGTATAGGAACTGCTGCAATGTTCACTGACGACAAGTCTCTTTGTTCTCGATGAGATGATTGATGTGGTTTTAATTTTAAGTTCACTTCTTGGGCAGCAGAGCGTTGCCGAATGTATTGTCCACTAATAAGCATGTTAATAACTATAACTAAGCCTAACCAGAAAAGAAAGAAAAGAATCCCGGAAGTTACCCATAGTTCTACCCATGGTGATACCAGGTAAGTCTTTCTAAGAAAGTTCATAAAGTCTTTAACTGCTTCTTGCGTGATTTTTGGGCTGGTGTCGTTTCAGGTTCACTTGGATCCAAAGAAAACGTATCAAAGTTCATGAAGTAGCCAGAAGCAGTTCGATCAATTGTTGGAATTGCATCAGGATTTGTTGAAATCGTTCTTTGCTCTTGTCGAGGTATGTTGACGTAGACGTCTGTATTTGGTCGACTAGCAACTTGTGCGTTATTTTGATTTTGATTTTGAAATCGAACTTCAGGTTCAAGGGGAACGAGTTCCATGGCATTGTTGCATAGTCCATCATTCCGTACAGGTGACTCTTCGAACGTGATGAGTCTTTCCGTTTGAACTTCTTGTATTGTAGCGAGAGGAGGGCGTCTGCTACTTTGGAGTCCACGTGGCCTACTGCTTGGTATCAGCCACATAGTGTGGTTTGATTAGGTCAATTGAGACAAATCTTTTCTCCTTTTTTCCGGCAAGAGGCGGTAGAAGTACAGTTCTTGTTCCTTCAATTGCTAGGACCGGTACAGGTTTTCTGTAGGATGGCCCAAATTCTTTCTTGTCCACTATTTTCTCTCTGACCAGATCCCCGACTTTAGGGATCCAGACAGGTCTTGCCGTGACAGATTTGACTTCCCCAGTGGAGGTCTGTTTCAGGTGGACGTTACTTTGTTTTGTCCTGTATTCATTTAGTTCCTGTAAAACAGCCAAATGATCATGGATGTCAAAAGGCTTTTCATCCGCCACTGGGCCTTCACAATCAAGATCAGGTACCCACATTCTTGTCCCAAATAGGACCTCATATGGAGTGACACCCCCTAGAGAACCTCTTGGCATATTGTTAAGGGCCCGCTGGACCCCATAAAGATGTTTCACCCAACTTTCACCCGTGCCTAATACTCTAGCTGTTAAAGATTGCTTTAAGTCTCGTTTTATTCTCTCCACGACCGAATTTCCCTCGGGATGGTACGGAGATGAGTACCGCAATGCTACGCCCAAACTTCCCATTTGCTCCATGTAAGCCCGAGAGCTAAACGCAGGGCCCTGGTCAGAATGTAGAGTGCCAATTGCGTATGTCCCTATGAAGACTCGCAAATCTTTTATAATAGTTCGAGCGTCAGCCGAGCGCTGGGGCCACACCCATAGGAATCTCGAGCAGGAGTCCACTGCTACCATTATATATCTTTTAGCCCCATCTCTTTTTAAGGGGCCGCAGTGGTCCAGGTAGACACACGCTAGTGGTTTGTGAGCTATTAACATTGGTGTCTGCGCAGGACGTGTTACGGTGGAACCCTTCATCTGCTGACAGATGTCGCATTTCAAGACATACGGGCACATGCATCAATGTCGGCTTTTGCGATTCCTTAATTGCGATTATTAAGGAATCGCAATTAAGGAATTGCAAAAGCCTATGCATGTAGGAATCGCTATAAAATTAGCGATTCCCAAACATTCCTTAATTGCGACTCGCAAATTGCGAGTCGCAATTAGGGAATACCTTCCCATTCATTCCTATGGGCCTACAGGCCCATAGGAATGAATGGGAGATTGCAGGCGCAATTTGCGAGTACCAATAGGTACTCGCAAATTACGCATGCAATTTCAAGGGTGCAAGGGTGTCAAAAGGACACCCTGTTGCACCCCTGAAATTGAACTGTGCACACATGTTGCGCACACACATGCCCCAGGGGCATGTGTGTGTGTGTAACCTACAACTTTGAAAAATGCACTTTAGTGCATTTTTCAAAGTTTTTGCAAATTACCATCAAGTTCAAATTGATGGTAATTTGCGCTCC
The DNA here is from genome assembly GCA_963921515.1 of Calotriton arnoldi. Taxonomy (NCBI): domain Eukaryota; kingdom Metazoa; phylum Chordata; class Amphibia; order Caudata; family Salamandridae; genus Calotriton; species Calotriton arnoldi. Next base: position 3,525,784 of record CAWUFW010000679.1, read on the forward strand.
CTATTAGCAAAATCGCTATTTGCAATTTCATCATGCATTGCATTTAAGGAATTGCACTTTGCGATTCCTTAAATGCAATTGCAATTTAAGAAATCGCAATATATTGAGATTTCTTAAATTGTGAGAGCCTTACAGTTTCAAGCATCGCAGAGGCCCTTTTTGCAGCGCAAACGGCCGATTTTTGCGAATCGCACCGTTTGCGCTCGCAAAAAAGGTTGATGCATGTGCCTGATAGTCTTTAGTCTGCTTTGTTAAACCAGGCCACCAGTAGCGTTGTTTCAATAAGGAAACAGTCGCCGTAACTCCTGCATGAGCAGAACCTATCCCTTCGTGTGCTGCTAGTATTAAACCTAACCTACGATCCATGTTTGGAATTACTCTATCCCCCACTCCAGGAATCTGAACAAATGGAATGTTATTGGCATCTAACTTGTAGGAGTACTTGAGTGGAAATCTTTTTGGTACTGCACCGGTGTTTTTGCTTGAAGCAATAACAGCCACCATAATCTCACCGTCTATTCTCGTTTTAGAGCGAGTGATTGCAGCTACGGAAGCCGTACGTACAGCCCCCTTTGCGGCTTCATCAGCCAATGAATTCCCTTCAACGTGAACGCCATCACACTGATGACTCACTGTGTGTATCACATGAGTCCTTGGTAGTTCGAATTTCAACCTCAGTACCTGTTCCCATAGCATTTTATGCTTAATTGTGCCACCTTTTACGTCTTTGAACCCGTTTTGAACCCAGTATTGCAAGTATTCATTGTAAGACTGCACACAGTAAAAAGAATCGCACACAATTAGTGTGGGGAATTCTCGATCCTTATTTACAAGTGCCAGTATCAGTGCTTTTAATTCTGCCAACTGTGCCATGCAGTCTCCTAGAGATTGCGTTTTAGTTCAACTCGGATGGAAATTTCCATCCCGCATGCGACCTTTAACGATTCCACATGCTGCGCTATATTGTTGCTTACTCCCTATGGCCGGTTGAGCAGATCCGTCAGTGTAAATGATATATTCATACTGATCCAGAGGCATTATTTCATTAGGTAGAGGATATTCTTGTTCGTATTGCAGGAATGCTTGTGTCTTTAAATTTGGGTCGTACCTGTATTCTACATCTGTTGCAGAGAGTGAATTAGCCCATTGTATCCATCTTGGATGTATGCTTTAGCGTTAGGAACGCTTGCCTTTGTCGCAGCCTCTAAGGCTGGAACCGGAGTCACTACTATTATTCGTTTCCCCTGAGCCAGTGCTCTTTCTCTCACTACAGCAGTCTGTACCGCTGTCAGAATCTTTTCAGTGGATGCGAAGCGCATCTCAGCATTTGTGTACAAATGTGACTTGTATGCAATTGGTACTGTTTCACCTTCATTATATGTTAGATAGGTGTACCCTGATTGACCCGCAATTATACGGATCACCAGGTTGCGTACGTTTACGCGTGTCTGTAAGTGTTTGGAAGTTATCATGTCAGCTTGTAAGGAATGAAGTGTATCTGTGTGTTCCTGTGTCCAATTTCTGGCTGAGAAAGCAGGTTTAATTAAGTCGTAGAAAGGTTTTACTCTTTCTGCGTAATCCAAAATGTATGTTCGACCAAAATTTTGGAATCCCAGTATTGATTGTAGATTTTTCAATGATTTCGGAGGTTGGAGCAGCGCGCATTTTTCTAAAAAATTGGCTGCCAGGCTCTTTCCTTTACTTGAAAGCTCGTATCCTAAAAACAGGACACTGAGGTGGGCGATTTTTGATTTTTTTAAAGTTAAATTTGTAGCCCTCAGATGCAAATCCCAAAATGATGGTATTCACTCTGTTCAAGTGTTCCTCCAGGTCATCGTCCGTCAGATAAATATCATCGACATAGGACAATGCCTCTTCATCCAATTTTTGAAGTAACTCGGTTACTCTGGCAGAAAACAACCCCGGGCTGTTCTTATACCCTTGAGGGAGTCGCCGAAATTGCCGCTGGGACCCTAGCGCTGAGAATGCTGTCAAATACCTGCTTTCAGGCGCTATATTGTGGCAAAAAAGTCCATTTGAGATATCAAGTGTTGTTTTGTATTTCTTCCGCACAATGTTATTCATTAATGCGGCACTGTGTGCATTCTGAACTGCAAATGATTTAGTGCAAGTGTTTAAGTGTCTGTAATCTAAAACTAGACGATATGTATTGTCAGGTTTCATGACAGGAAACAAAGGATTGTTCATTTGAGAGGTGCAAGTTTCAATCACGCCTTGGTATTCAAGTTGATCTAAGATCTCCCTGACCTGTTTTTTAGCTTCTTGCTTTATTGGATACTGCCTCTGTGCAGTTGGAGTATTTTCTAAAGGAATAACTTGGTGGGTTAAATCCTCATCCCATCCAACATGGTTCTTGTATAATGCCAGAGCCTGGGCTACCGCCCACTCCTGCGCATATGTGTGTTGCAAATGCCTGGGAATATCGTCTGAGAATGCCAGCATAATTACCGTTTCTCCTTTAGGACAGTCCATGACGAATGCTGGCGGCCAATCTTGTTCAGCTAACAAAATGTCATAGCCAAACGTTCGGTTCTCCCAAAAGAGACCTATCACTTTCCTACTCTTGTCCTCCTCCATTTGGAGCGTTATTTCATATACTTTATGTGGGACACTCACTCTAGTATCAGGTGTTTCCACCGTGATATAATCATTCAAGTCCGCTGTCACCAGAAATTCCATCAGGTTCTGGCGAGCTATTGTTATTTCTGCCGCACTGTCTAGCATCGTCAGAGCCCATTCCCCGTTCAGTAGTCGAGTCCTCAGAATTCTGGGCATGTCTGATCATTAGACCTGCAACTTTCTTCTTTTTGAACTGTGGCTTCTGCTTTGGCTTTTCTTCTTTTTTAGAAGTGTAATCTTGAGCGTGCTGCTTGTCTCTGGACTTTGTACGCTCTTCTTGTCTTTCTGACCGTCCTTCCCTCTCTGAGTTTTTCGATGAACCCTGAAAGGAACGAGAATCAGTATCCTGATACCTGTCAGGTTTCCTAATATTATCCCTATTCCTAAGGTTGTACCTCTTTTCGAAGGGCTCCTGTGGAGGAGATCTACCTCGGGATTGAGATCTGTATCATTTAAAGTTCTGTTGTTTTTTATTATCCCACTTCTTTTTAGAAGAAGCAGGTGTCTGCTTGGAAGTGTCCTTTTCAGGACTGCCCATCAGTTGTGGTTTTAAAGCTTTCCCACCCAAACTGTCTCTGCCTAATTCTGCATATGCAGTTTCAATTATTTTGGGTAGTTCATGTTGTTGATCTAACGGACTGAATTCCCTTAGGAGTTGGTGGATTGCCACTGAAGCAGCTTCCCCTTTAATATTAGCTAGTATTATGGCTGATACCTGGTCATAGTTACCTAGTAACTTCATTCCTAAGTTCAGAGCAGGTTCTGCTCCGTACTCGTTTTGTATTTGTCTTAATACGTCTGGTACCACAGCTAATGAAGGAATACCATGAGTCCTGGTATAAATTGCAGCAAAGACTGTACCCCAAGTGGTACAATCTTCTACTTGTGGTGTTTTCCCCATGGGCAAGCAGATTGTTAGCATTCTGTGTTTTTCATACGGGGTAGTATTCGGGAATACTGCCTCGAGCTGTGTGATTTTCTGAGCTACCCAGAAAGGCATTTGTTCACGTTTAGAGGGCATTTTACCCATCACTGCGTGTAATGTTTGTGGTGTGATTTTAGTTGCTGTACCCTGTACTTGAGTTCCATTAGTTGCAACTATTGCTCGTTGGACAGTGAATGACCTCTTGACGAATTACGTCATGTTTCTATAGATTTTAATTAAATCTTTGTGTTGTATGAGTAGTCTGATAAACCATTTTCTAACAGTTTCAGGGTGATTGTATGTCTGAATTTGTCTGCAATCGGGATTGCGTCCCCATCTTCTTCTCCGGCTGAGAGGTGCAGATCTACTACTACATTATCTCTTGTCTCAGTCATTTTTGTAAAGAAGAAGTTTGTTCAAGGGAACTAAAATAAGGTTTTTATGCACAATTTTAGGAACACGGTGTCCTTTAAGCTTGATTAACCAACAGCCAATAAATAGGATTTTTTAGCCTACTCAGCTGTGGCGGAGTTTGTGCCCACCCACTCCAGACGTCTCTGGCGTTTTGTGAGTAGGGGTCTCTGAGAATAGCACGCCTGAACTACTCAGATTCTACTGTTAAATAAGTACCCAACCAACGTTGGCGACGCCATGTCGTGTAGTTCCTATATATCCTATACAGGACCTGCGCGTTCGGATAACATAAACTGTGGGTTAGGTGGCAGACTGGTTCCGAGCACCCCCACCGGATACGTTAGCCTGTTTGCATTAGCTAGCTCACAGTGCCACTAGAGTCTCCTCTTATCGGGGAGAGAATAGTTTCTGGCAACCTCAGAACATGACAACCCTGATCCCCCAGGATCGTGGAAACAATATACTACTTTTCGCTCAGTCACTCGTGCTCAGTTAGTTTGTCTCAGAGATACACAGAATAAAACAGTCTGGGCGTTGTTAATCTAGTGTAGAATAGATGAGCTGCAACAACCATTAGACAGTAGCAGAGATATATGATTAGCAATACTACAAAAGTAAAGGGATGGTATAGTTCTACCATCTTGCAGAAATCATGAATATATACATGTACATAAAACACATGATAAAAAGGGCAACCTAAAAGTGCGTACTCCTACGATGTCTCCCTAACTAGATGTACCTAAATGTACCTAGCATCTGTGTAGGTGTTATGCCAAGAGTCCCTCTAGAATCTAGTCCACCCCATTACCTGAGAGTTAGAGAATGTGGGACCCCGTCTTGGTCTTGAGTTGGACACGCCGTGAGGGATGTTAGACCACTGCTAGCTGGAGCGTCTGCATGCAGGAACCTCAGCGTCTCTGGTCAGTGTGTCAGCTGGGAAGTCACGGTCTCCTCTGTCTGTCTAAGCAAGACATGATGTATATATACCCATAGGTCTCCCCAGGGGTCCTTGCTGTGTTACTGTGTCAGCCTAAAGGATGACGTTGGGCTTGAACTTTAACATAGATATTATACAGGAGATGTTCGTCCTACTGTGCTTCCGAGAAACCTCATGCATAATGTATGAGTTTCGAACCAGGGAAAAACCTGTGTTCTGAATGCAGTGTCGTATCTAGGTAAAAGGTCAGCCCCTATAAACTGTTATGTATGTAATGTAGGGAAGGATATAGGTGAAAGGTTGCAGTGTTACCTACGCCTATATAGGGTACCTATATGGAATAGAACAGTAGAGAAGGCAGCTTATAGTGAGCGATGGAACAAGAATCGACCTGGGGGCAGCTCGTCTTCCTCTACTAATTTCGTGTATGGGATCAGTGGGCCTTCACGATACAGGTCCCCCATGTTATGTATTCCTGTTTCCCACCAGCTCTGTAGCTCGGCAGCTGGGTGTTCCCTTCAGTGGCAAGGCAGGCGCATATGGGGTAACCTTGCGGGTAATATATAGAGTTCTACGGTAGCATCTGTGCGCTACGTTAAGCAGCAGCGAGTTCGGTGGTTTAGTTTTCACGCAGGGGTGAAATAGTCTTAGCAGCTTCGATAAGGACATGGGGTGGCTGTGTGGTCACAGTGTCTTCCCTCTGACAGTCAGCTAACCATCTAGCTACCCATTGCAGTTGCGCAGCCAAGTAATATTGTTCTAGATTTGGGGCCGCGAGGCCTCCTTGGTCTGTGGGCAAATAAAGCTTGTTTATCGCCACTTGGTGCCTAGAGTTTCCCCATATAAAATCCTTAACCAGTTTTTCCAATGGACTGAAAAAGGAAGGAGGAATATATAGTGGTAGGTTTGTGAACTAATATAGGAACTGGGGCAGGATCACCATTTTTGTGAGGGCTGCCCTTCCTGTTACCGATAGTGGGAGTGTGCTCCAAAATGACACCTGGGAGCGGACAGCGGTCAGAGCTCTGCCGAAGTTGCCGTCTAGTAAATCTGTTTGCCTCCTGTACACCCTTATTCCAAGGTAGCGGAATGTGTCTGAATTCCCACGCACATGCACTTCATTGAGGACATTTCTCGGGTCTCTGCATGTTTCGCTGAAGGGGTAGAGGCAAGACTTGGAGGCGTTAACCTTCAGCCCTGATATGGAGGCGAAGTTTCCCAGTATGTGTGCCAACTGTGGGGGTATTTGGTTGATGTCTCTTATGTACAACAATAGATCGTCTGCATATAGAGATATCGTATGCATACTGTCCCCTAGTGGGATGCCCTCACCCATCACATTGTGGATTGCCTCTGCTAGTGGTTCTATAGCTAGCGAAAAGAGCAGGGGTGATAATGGGCATCCCTGCCTGGTTCCTCTCTTCACTTGTACCTGGTGTATAGTAATCATACCATGCGTATAAACGTGTCTCCTAGATTGTATCTCACCAGCGTAGCAAACAAAACCCCCCACTCCAGAGAGTCGAAAGCTTTCTCGAGATCTAGTACTAAGCAGCCTGAGTGTGGCCAGCTAGGCACTGACTAGGTTGCAATTCTAAAGAAACGCCTAAAATTTAACGAGGTGTTTGGGAGGGCACAAACCTGTTCTGGTCTGTATGGACCAGGGTGGGCACCACTTGCACGAGCCTGTCAGCTAGGATATTTGCCAATATCTTTTAATCAACATTGAGAAGGGCTAGTGGCCTATAGGATCTTAGGTCTATGGGATCTTTATCAGATTTGGGCAATGAGACCAGGTTTGCCTCTCGCATAGACAGGGGGAGCCTCTGCTCGTTCAGTGCCGTAGTGTATAGTGTGTGTAGCCGGGGGGTCAGCGATGTGGCATACATTTTATAATATTCCACCGAGAACCCATCAGGGCCGGGAGTCTTTCCGCTCACTAGCACTGTTATAGCACTTTGGATTTCCTCGGGTGCAATTGGTTCGTTTAGCATGTCTTTCTGTTCTGTTGTTTCTGGTAAACGCACAATGTCTAGGAAGGCGGTTAGAGCTCCTTCATCGCATTGCCCCACGGATTGATAAAGTGTAGCGTAGTGGCGTGTCATTGCTGTGTGTATTTTGTGTTGTTGTGTGTAAAGGACCTGTGCATGTTCTTAAAGCGCCTATGGGTTGGCGTGTTTGTTCTTGACGCAGAAGCCATGCTAGTGTTTTGCCCGCCCAATCTGCAGTTGCATGCGTTCGTGCAGAGTATGCTGCGTAGTTGTGACATCGGAGCCTTTCCAATAAATCCACATGTTCTGCACGTAGTTCGTCCGGGCCCCTGCCTCCTGTCTCGTTTATCTCTTGGCTTAGAAGTTGACACTCTACTCTACAGATCGCATTGGTTAGTTGCTTACGTATGTTCCAGGTAGCTCCCAGGCAGTGTCCTCTTATGGTCACCTTGAAGGCATCCCATTCCAGAAGGGCATCGCCTGAAGAATGGTCGTTTGTCTCAAAATAATCCAGGATTGCCATCCCCAGGAAGGAGCGAAACACTTGATCTTCTAGCGCTACTGGTTGCAGCCACCATATGGGGGATCGGAGGGGGTCCCATGTGAGCTGCAGTAGCTATGGGTTATGGTTGGAGTGCGTTCGCCCTAGGTATTCGATCTTTTTGATAAGTGGGAAGAGGGTGGATGACCCAACTATATACGGTCCAGTCGGACATGCAATCCATGGACTGAGGAGTGAAACGAGTAGACGCGGGTGTTGGGGTTGAGAGCATGCCATATATCAGTCAGCGACCAATGTGCCAGCCAATCTGACAGCATTTGCACATTAGATGCTGCTGTAGTTCGTGTTAAGTGTGGGTATAATCTATCTAGGTTTATATCGAATACCGAATTGAAATCCCCTCCTATAAGCCATGGGAGCCCACTCCATCTGGCCTGCGCTCCAGTGAGTTTGCGAAGAAAGGAAGCTTGGTCCACATTTGGGGCATTTATGGAGCCCATAAGGATTGTTTGCCCGTTCAGTCTACCTTTTACAAATACGTATCTGCCTTCCGGGTCTATGTCTACCTCTTCCTTCACGTACGGAACCCCTGCCTTTATCCATATCAGCTCCCCTCGAGCCTGGGAGGAGTAGTTAGTGCCATATATTTGTCCCGACCATCGCCTGCGGAGGCGATCAACTTCTGTCTGAGTGAGGTGTGTCTCTTGCAAAAAGGCTATTTTGGTGGATCTGCGTTGGAGATATGAGTATATGGAGTATCTGCGGGTGGGTGTGTGTATTCCCCTCACATTCCATGTAAGGATGCCATGAGTATATGATAGTGCCCCCAGTGTAGGGGGGGTGGAGGTGTGGTTGGGGTCCAAGCAACCATTTGAAGCTCCTTGGGGTGTCAAAAATATAATCGAAACTGGGGGTTCAACTTTATTATGCTTAACCTTATGGGGCGAACACAGGGTCGGTGATTGTCTAAACTGTTTAGCCCAACAATGGCAACTGTTGTGTTAGGTGTATCTAACTATAGGGGTGCGCGGTATGTGCCTATGCGTTCTTGGCGTCCCCTCGATATGTCCTTAGAATGTCTGGTGATCCCCTCTAAATTACAGAGGTTGGCTTGTGTGTATCTTAGTTAGTGGGGGAGGTGCGTTACTCTAAGGTTGCGTGCCCTACTGTGTGCCCGCCATTTTCCCTGCGTGCCTAAGCATGTATCTGTGAGGGTAGGTAGCGCGAATGACACAGTATATCAGTTGCATAGCACACAATAGGATAGACTTATCAGTTTACTGCTGCTTGTTCAGATTATGCCATCGGAGGTCTGCGGCGTGACGTCCGGTAATTGCAGTGAGTCCATGTCTTCGGATCTTGCGGGCGATGACCCAGTCACACTCAGGGAGGGGGTTGACCTCGTCTCATTGTCGGAGTACTGTGATTTAGTCCGGATTGCTGCAGCTACATGGAGGGCATCCTGCCTTTGCATTAATCTTTGTTCCATGTCAGGGACTGATGCCTGTGATCGTGTTAGTTTAGGGCTCCTTGCCCTTCCGCGACGATGGTTTCTTCCGCCTAGTCAGGACGACGGGGTGTCCGTGGATGGCCTGGGTCTTCTCAAATGGCCTGATTCTTCCAGCCAGTCCCAGACTTCAGAGGGTGCGCTAAAGAATCGGGTGAGTCCTTTCGCGGCCACTCGCAGTTTGGCTGGGAATATTAGAGAATAGCGGATGTCCAATTCCCAGAGCTAACGCTTCACTGCAGTGAAGGATCCCCGTCTTCTCTGTACTTGCATGGTATAGTCCGGAAACAGCATTACTTGTTTTTTAGGTCTCGCCTGAGCCAGCGCATGCGCTACCCTGGCGAGACTTTTAGTGAGTGGGCATTCAAAAATCCGTAAGACACTAATGTAGCGGAGGAGGAACCTCTCACTACTTGAAGGGCCGAGAGAAACTTTGAAAGAGGAGTACACCCTCCCGTTATATAACACTGATCCACAATAAATACTCCCTTATACCCTAACCGTGTAGTTCGGTTATTAGAATACAAACAGATACTGGTTGATTAATGGTGGAATGTCCTTAAATGAAGCTGATGATTATACACCACTCTAAAATGGCGAAGGAGGCAACTCCTTTTGTTTTATATTCCCTCACACACCCTAGTGGTGTCATGCTTCATCATCGGGACACCCCGACGCCTATAAGTCGGGGTGGGCTCAACCGTATTGTAGGGAGCTCTTAAAGAATTGTTTGGCCAGGGGTTAAAGATTAAAAATCCACTGGCAGATCCCGGTTTCCCTTTATTTTTGGATCTGTCAAGGATATTAAAATAAAGAAGAATAAGGTCATTGGGATATTATGGTCCTAAGACCCTAAAGCCAACATGTTTCAGTCCAATTCAAGCCCAAAATATGGTGCAGGACTTTCTTCAGGGCGATAACGTTGTCCCCCTGGAAGGGTAGAAATAAGGAATTTCCCTATACTAATTTTATTAAACGGCAGAAAGCTGCTCACTTTGTTTGACACAATCTTGAAGATTTTTAGATCACTCAATCTGTAAAAAGACAAAGATAACGACAAAACAAACACCACACCATTGTTATAGGCATGTATACAGTATCTGATATCACAAGTAGTGAAGATTGACATCACCCTCTGTGCCAATTATGCCAGAGGGTGATAAAGCACAGCAACAAGCATGCTAATAAAGTATACGTAACGCATGCTCATTCGTAGGTCTATATCACACTCTAGAACGTGCGCATAATTGTGGTGTAGTGGCTGATAGTCGCATACTAACAATCTCTAAACCAATTTGCGTGCTTTGATTGTTTGTGAAAAATTGTGAAAAAACATACGCATTCATACCGCTGTTAAAAATGCCGTAAAAATACATACAGGACATATAAAATACCGAGTCTTACCCCATATAGGGAGAGGTTAAACTTCTCGTGGGACCTCCCTTAGAAATGGGGTAGCCCTGTAGTCAGACACTGGTGCCGTGAAAAAGGATCGAAAAAGTCCACGGTCAGATTTATCCAAATGATGTGATTGAGGTAGGAAATGAAATGAAATAAACAAAACCAAAGAACATGCGTCAATAAATGCGGAAGACAAGACCTCCGTGTTGGAGATGCATGCACTCATACCTGTTTCCGGCGTTCTTTCATTCATTTTACTCACGTCATCAAGGGTCCTGCCCCGTAGTGTGACCTGTTCGGTGTGGGTCCCAGCGGCTTGTGGCAACCGGGAACCTACACTCGCTACTTCTTAAAAGGACGCTCTGATTGCCGCGCCTACTTCCGCGGTCATAACAGGTTCTATCCTGACCACCCCATGGACTCTGGGAAATATAGTTTATAAATGCCCCGAGTTAAGTTACTGAAGCAGCCACTACAGCACACTCATATGGAAAACCCGATGCTTGTATACTTGATCGTTAAAAGATTCTATATTTTGGTATAGGACCTCAATGATGTTAGTGTTCACACTGTTTGCAAAACAAAGAGTCCCAAACCAAACGTTAAAGCAAGGGCACGTGAAGTAAACGTAAAATCTGCCATATAAACTTTATGATTCTCGCGTTGTGCGTGCGTCCTAAGCACGTCTGCCCTTCTGGTTATGGGAACAGTAGTTCCCTCGTTATACTAATGTATAAACAATCCTATGATAGTGTTGTCGCGCATAAGCATTACTCTGTAGTTATTCATATAGCAATTATAAATCCCTTATCAAACAATAACTATTGTGAAACAACCGCTTGTAATGCCGGTTAGTTGATGTAAATATAATGAAAGTATTCTCAGCGAATTTACCATGCTAGAATTAAATAATTAGGTTGAAAAACCTGAGTTAAAGAACCTAATGCTCAGTAGGGGGAGAATCATAAAGTTTATATGGCAGATTTTACGTTTACTTCACGTGCCCTTGCTTTAACGTTTGGTTTGGGACTCTTTGTTTTGCAAACAGTGTGAACACTAACATCATTGAGGTCCTATACCAAAATATAGAATCTTTTAACGATCAAGTATACAAGCATCGGGTTTTCCATATGAGTGTGCTGTAGTGGCTGCTTCAGTACCTTAACTCGGGGCATTTATAAACTACATTTCCCAGAGTCCATGGGGTGGTCAGAATAGAACCTGTTATGACCGCGGAAGTAGGCGCGGCAATCAGAGCGTCCTTTTAAGAAGTAGCGAGTGTAGGTTCCCGGTTGCCACAAGCCGCTGGGACCCACACCGAACAGGTCACACTACGGGGCAGGACCCTTGATGACGTGAGTAAAATGAATGAAAGAACGCCGGAAACAGGTATGAGTGCATGCATCTCCAACACGGAGGTCTTGTCTTCCGCATTTATTGACGCATGTTCTTTGGTTTTGTTTATTTCATTTCATTTCCTACCTCAATCACATCATTTGGATAAATCTGACCGTGGACTTTTTCGATCCTTTTTCACGGCACCAGTGTCTGACTACAGGGCTACCCCATTTCTAAGGGAGGTCCCACGAGAAGTTTAACCTCTCCCTATATGGGGTAAGACTTAGTATTTTATATGTCCTGTATGTATTTTTACGGCATTTTTAACAGCGGTATGAATGCGTATGTTTTTTCACAATTTTTCACAAACAATCAAAGCACGCAAATTGGTTTAGAGATTGTTAGTATGCGACTATCAGCCACTACACCACAATTATGCGCACGTTCTAGAGTGTGATATAGACCTACGAATGAGCATGCGTTACGTATACTTTATTAGCATGCTTGTTGCTGTGCTTTATCACCCTCTGGCATAATTGGCACAGAGGGTGATGTCAATCTTCACTACTTGTGATATCAGATACTGTATACATGCCTATAACAATGGTGTGGTGTTTGTTTTGTCGTTATCTTTGTCTTTTTACAGATTGAGTGATCTAAAAATCTTCAAGATTGTGTCAAACAAAGTGAGCAGCTTTCTGCCCTTTAATAAAATTAGTATAGGGAAATTCCTTATTTCTACCCTTCCAGGGGGACAACGTTATCGCCCTGAAGAAAGTCCTGCACCATATTTTGGGCTTGAATTGGACTGAAACATGTTGGCTTTAGGGTCTTAGGACCATAATATCCCAATGACCTTATTCTTCTTTATTTTAATATCCTTGACAGATCCAAAAATAAAGGGAAACCGGGATCTGCCAGTGGATTTTTAATCTTTAACCCCCTGGCCAAACAATTCTTTAAGAGCTCCCTACAATACGGTTGAGCCCACCCCGACTTATAGGCGTCGGGGTGTCCCGATGATGAAGCATGACACCACTAGGGTGTGTGAGGGAATATAAAACAAAAGGAGTTGCCTCCTTCGCCATTTTAGAGTGGTGTATAATCATCAGCTTCATTTAAGGACATTCCACCATTAATCAACCAGTATCTGTTTGTATTCTAATAACCGAACTACACGGTTTGGGTATAAGGGGAGTATTTATTGTGGATCATTCAAAAATCCGACCACACGCTTTCTGTGTGGCCTTGAGCGTGCGGTTACGCGCACAGTTACGAGCAGAGGCTCTCTCGTCATGCGCTCAGCGCATCGCTCACGGGCACACAGAAAGCTGTGGGCGCTGCAGCTGCTTTCACTTTTGCCGCCGCGCGCCCACTCGCTCCGCCCTCTCCGTCTCCTTTTTGAAGACCGCTTGTTTACTGAGCATCAAATCTCATGTGAACGATGCTGTCTCAAAACGCTTTAGTGGCAATTCCGTTTTTTTATTTATTTAGGGCAATGTGAGCTGGTGCCATTTAAACATGAATGCTGTTTATTTTTTACCGAGCAACAAACCTCACGTGAACGGTGCGGTCTCAAAAGGCATCGGCGCTAATCCTGTTTTTTGGACAATGTGAGGCACTTTAAAGTTAATGCTCTGTTCCATGGAATTGTTAGTATATTATAATTAATTTTGCGTAAAAGCGCTGTTGTTTTCGTTCCTTGTAAACATGTACTTTTGGATCCTTAATTAAAGTACTTTTGGATCCTTAATTAAATATTTTTTACCACAATATAAATACATGCAGTTTTTGTTTTCTTTCGGTTAACTACTGATTATCTCTCCCCAACTCCACGCCCACCTGAACAAACCATATATAATCACCACTCGCTTTTTTTAAACAAACTCTTCTATCCCTCTTCCCCTCTACCCCTCTACTACCCCTCTACCACACCTCTACTACCCCTCTACTACCCCTCTACCCCTCTACTACCCCTCTTCTACCCCTCTACCCCTCTTCTACCCCTCTACCCCACTACCCCTCTTCTACCCTTCTACCCCTCTACCCCTCTACCCCTCTTCTACCCCTCTACCCCTCTACTACCCCTCTACTCCTCTTCTACCCCTCTACCCCTCTACCCCTCTTCTACCCCTCTACCCCTCTACTACCCCTCTTCTACCCCTCTACCCCTCTTCTACCCCTCTACCCCTCTTCTACACAATTTCTACCCTTCTACCCCTCTACCCCTCTTCTACCCCTCTTCTACCCCTCTACCCCTCTTCTACCCTCTACTACCCCTCTACCCCATTTCTACCCCTCTACCCCTCTTCTACCCCTCTACCCCTCTTCTACCCCTTTTCTACCCTTCTACCCCTCTACCCCTCTTCTAACCCTCTACCCCTCTTCTACCCCTCTACCCCTCTTCTACCCCTCTACCCCTCTTCTACCCCTCTACCCCTCTACTACCCTCTACCCCTCTACTACCCCTCAACCCCTCTTCTACCCCTCTACCCCTCTTCTACCCCTCTATCCCTCTACCCCTCCACCCCTCTTCTACCACTCTACCCCTCTTCTACCCCTCTACTACCCCTCTACCCCTCTACTACCCCTCTTCTACCCCTCTTCTACGCCTCTTCTATGCCTCTTCTACCCCTCTACTACCCCTCTACCCCTCTTCTACCCTACTACCCCTCTACTACCCCTCTACTACCCCTCTACCCATCTTCTACCCCTCTACCCCTCTTCTACCCCTCTTCTACCCCTCTACTACCCCTCTACCCCATTTCTACCCCTCTACCCCTCTTCTACCCCTCTACCCCTCTTCTACCCCTTTTCTACCCTTCTACCCCTCTACCCCTCTTCTAACCCTCTACCCCTCTTCTACCCCTCTACCCCTCTTCTACCCCTCTACCCCTCTTCTACCCCTCTACCCCTCTACTACCCCTCTACCCCTCTACTACCCCTCAACCCCTCTTCTACCCCTCTACCCCTCTTCTACCCCTCTATCCCTCTACCCCTCCACCCCTCTTCTACCACTCTACCCCTCTTCTACCCCTCTACTACCCCTCTACCCCTCTACTACCCCCTCTTCTACCCCTCTTCTACGCCTCTTCTATGCCTCTTCTACCCCTCTACTACCCCTCTACCCCTCTTCTACCCTACTACCCCTCTACTACCCCTCTACTACCCCTCTACCCATCTTCTACCCCTCTACCCCTCTTCTACCCTTCTTCTAACCCTCTTCTACCCCTCTACCCCTCTTCTACCCCTCTTTCCCTCTACTACCCCTCTACCTCTACTACCCCTCTACTACCCCTCTACCCCTCTTCTACCCCTCTACCCCTCTTCTACCCCTCTACCCCTCTACCCTCTACTTCCCCTCTTCTACCTCTCTACCCCTCTTCTACCCCTCTACCCCTCCACCCCTCTACCCCTCTTCTACCACTCTACCCCTCTTCTACCCCTCTTCTAACCCTCTACCCCTCTTCTACCCCACTACTACCCCTCTACCCCTCTACTACCCCTCAACCCCTCTTCTACCCCTCCACCCCTCTACCCCTCTTCTACCACTCTGCCCCTCTTCTACCCCTCTTCTAACCCTCTTCTACCCCTCTTCTAACCCTCTTCCCCTCTACCCCTCTACCCCTCTTCTACCCCTCTACCCCTCTTCTACCCCTCTTCTACCCTTCTACCCCTCTTCTACCCCTCAACCCCTCTTCTACCCTTCTACCCCTCTACCACCCCTCTATCCCTCTACCACCCCTCTACTACCCCTCTACCCCTCTACCCCTCTACTACCCCTCTAGCCCTCTACTACCCCTCTACCCCTCTTCTACACTTCTACCCCTCTTCTACCCCTCTACCCCTCTTCTACCCCTCTTCTACCTCTTTTCTACCCCTCTACTACCCCTCTGCCCCTCTACTACCCCTCTACCCCTCTTCTACCCCTCTTCTAACCTTCTACCCCTCTTCTACCCCTCAACCCCTCTTCTACCCTTCTACCCCTCTACCACCCCTCTACCCCTCTACCACACCTCTACCCCTCTACCACACCTCTACCCTTCTACCCCTCTACTTCCCCTCTACCCCTCTACTACCCCTCTTCTACCCCCTACCCCTCTTCTAACCCTCTACCCCTCTACTACCCCTCTAGCTCTCTTCTATCCCTCTACCCCTCTTCTACACCTCTACCTCTCTTCTACCCCTCTACCCCTCTTCTACCCTCTACCCCTCTTCTACTCTTTACCCCTCTTCTACCCCTCTACCCCTCTTCCCCTCTTCTACCCCTCTTCCCCTCTTGTACCCCTCTTCTACCCCTCTACTTCCCCTCTACCCCTCTACTACCCCTCTACTACCCCTCTTCTACCCCCTACCCCTCTTCTACCCCTCTACCCTTCTTCTACCCCTCTACCCCACTACCCCTCTTCTACCCTTCTACTGCTCTTCTACCCCTCTTCTACCCTTCTACCCCTCTACTCCTCTTCTACCCCTCTACCCCGCTACCCCTCTACTACCCCTCTACTACCCATCTTCTACCCCTCTTCTATCCCTCTACCCCTCTTCTACCCCTCTACCCCTCTTCTACCCCTTTTCTACCCTTCTACCCCTTTTCTACCCTTCTACCCCTCTACCCCTCTTCTACCCCTCTACCCCTCTTCTACCCCTCGGCCCCTCTACTACCCCTTGCCCCCTCTTCTACCCCTTCGACCCCTCTTCTACCCCTCTACTCTTCTACCCCTCTTCTACCCCTCTACTACCCCTCTTCTAACCCTCTTCTACCCCTCTACCCCTCTACCCCTCTTCTACCCCTCTACCCCTCTTCTACCCCTCTACCCCTCTTCTACCCCTCTACCCCTCTACCCCTCTTCTACCCCTCTACCCCTCTACTACCCCTCTACTCCTCTACTATTCCTCAACCCCTCTTCTACCCCTCTTCTACCCCTCTTCCCGTCCACCCCTTTTCTACCACACTACCCCTCTACTACCCCTCTTCTACCCCTCTACTACCCCTCTTCTACCCCTCTTCTACCCCTCTACCCCTCTACCCCTCCACCCCTCTTCTACCCCTCTACCCCTCTTTTAACCCTCTACCCCCCTCCACCCCTCTACCCCTCTTCTACCACTCTACCCCTCTTCTACCCCTTTTCTAACCCTCTTCTACCCCTCTTCTACCCCTCTTCTACACCTCTACCCCTCTTCTACCCCTCTACTACCCTTCTAACCCTCTACTACCCCTCTACTACCCTCTTCTACCCCTCTACCCCTCTTCTACCCCTCTTCTACCACTATACCCCTCTTCTACCCCTCTTCTAACCCTCTTCTATCCCTCTTCTACCCCTCTACCCCTCTTCTACCCCTCTTCCCCTCTTCTACCCCTCTACTACCCTTCTAACCCTCTACCCCTCTTCTACCCCTCTACTACCCCTATACCCCTCTACTACCCCTCTACTACCCCTCTTCTAGCCCTCTACCCCTCTTCTACCCCTCTTCTACCACTATACCCCTCTTCTACCCCTCTTCTAACCCTCTTCTACCCCTCTTCTACCCCTCTACCCCTCTTCTACCCCTCTTCCACTCTTCTACCCCTCTACCCCTCTACTACCCCTCTTCCCCTCTTCTACCCTCTACTACCCCTCTACCCCTCCACCCCTCTACCACTCTACCCCTCTTCTACCCCTCTTCTAACCCTCTTCTACCCCTCTTCTACCCCTCTTCTACCCCTCTTCTACCCCTCTACCCCTCTTCTACCGCTCTACCCCTCTACCCCTCTTCTACCACTCTACCCTTCTTCTACCCCTCTTCTACCCCTCTTCTAACCCTCTTCTACCCCTCTTCCCCTCTTCTACCCCTCTACCCTCTACTACCCCTCTTCCCCTCTTCTACCCCTCTACTACCCCTCTACCCCTCCACCCCTCTACCACTCTACCCCTCTTCTACCCCTCTTCTAACCCTCTTCTATCCCTCTTCTACCCCTCTTCTACCCCTCTACCCCTCTTCTACCGCTCTACCCCTCTACCCCTCTTCTACCACTCTACCCTTCTTCTACCCCTATTCTAACCCTCTTCTACCCCTCTTCTACCCCTCTGCTACCCCTCTGCTACCCCTCTACCCCTCTACTACCCCTCTACCCCTCTTCTACCCCTCTACTACCCCTCTACCCCTCTTCTACCCCTCCACCCCTCTACCCCTCTTCTACCATTCTACCCCTCTTCTACCCTTCTTCTAACCCTCTTCTACCCCTCTACCCCTCTTCCCCTCTACCCCTCTACTACCCTTCTACCACCCCTCTACTACCCCTCTACCCCTCTACTACCCCTCAACCCCTCTTCTACCCTTCTACCCCTCCACCCCTCTACCCCTCTTCTACCACTCTACCCCGCTTCTAACCCTCTTCTACCCCTCTTCTACTCCTCTTCCCCTCTACCCTCTACTACCCCTCTTCCCCTCTTCTACCCCTCTACCCCTCTACTACCCCTCTATACCTCTACCACCCCTCTACTACCCCTCTACCCCTCTACTACCCCTCTACCCCTCTTCTACCCCTCTACCCCTCTTCTACCCCTCTACCCCTCTTCTACCCCTCTACCCCTTTTCTACCCCTCTACTACCACTCTACCCCTCTACTACCCCTCTACCCCTCTTCTACCCCTCTAACCCTCTTCTACCCCTCTTCTACCCCTCAACCCCTCTTCTACCCTTCTACCCCTCTACCACCCCTCTACCCCTCTACCACACCTCTACCCTTCTACCCCTCTACTTCCCCTCTACCCCTCTACTACCCCTCTTCTACCCCTCTACCCCTCTTCTACCCCTCTACCCCTCTACCCCTCTTCTACCACTCTACCCCTCTTCTACCCCTCTTCTACCCCTCTTCTACCCCTCTACACCTCTTCTACCCCTTTTCTACCCCTCTACTACCCCTCTACCCCTCTACTACCCCTCTACCCCTCTTCTAACCCTCTTCTACCCCTCTTCTACCCCTCTTCTACCCTTCTACCCCTCTTCTACCCCTCAACCCCTCTTCTACCCTTCTACCCCTCTACCACCCCTCTACCCTCTACCACACCTCTACCCTTCTACCCCTCTACTTCCCTCTACCCCTCTACTACCCCTCTTCTACCCCCCTACCCCTCTTCTAACCCTCTACCCCTCTACTACCCCTCTAGCTCTCTTCTACCCCTCTACCCCTCTTCTACCCCTCTACCCCTCTTCTACACCTCTACCTCTCTTCTACCCCTCTACCTCTATTCTACCCTCTACCCCTCTTCTACCTCTTTACCCCTCTTCTACCCCTCTACCCCTCTTCCCCTCTTCTACCCCTCTTCCCCTCTTGTACCCCTCTTCTACCCCTCTACTTCCCCTCTACCCCTCTACTACCCCTCTACCCCTCTACTACCCCTCTTCTACCCCCTACCCCTCTTCTACCCCTCTACCCTTCTTCTACCCCTCTACCCCACTACCCCTCTTCTACCCTTCTACTGCTCTTCTACCCCTCTTCTACCCTTCTACCCCTCTACTCCTCTTCTACCCCTCTACCCCGCTACCCTCTACTACCCCTCTACTACCCATCTTCTACCCCTCTTCTATCCCTCTACCCCTCTTCTACCCCTCTACCCCTCTTCTACCCCTTTTCTACCCTTCTACCCCTTTTCTACCCTTCTACCCCTCTACCCGTCTTCTACCCCTCTACCCCTCTTCTACCCCTCGGCCCCTCTACTACCCCTTGCCCCCTCTTCTACCCCTTCGACCCCTCTTCTACCCCTCTACCCCTCTACCCCTCTTCTACCCCTCTACTACCCCTCTTCTAACCCTCTTCTACCCCTCTTCTACCCCTCTACCCCTCTACCCCTCTTCTACCCCTCTACCCCTCTTCTACCCCTCTACCCCTCTTCTACCCCTCTACCCCTCTACCCCTCTTCTACCCCTCTACCCCTCTACTACCCCTCTACTCCTCTACTATTCCTCAACCCCTCTTCTACCCCTCTTCCCGTCCACCCCTTTTCTACCACACTACCCCTCTACTACCCCTCTTCTACCCCTCTACTACCCCTCTTCTACCCCTCTTCTACCCCTCTACCCCTCTACCCCTCCACCCCTCTTCTACCCCTCTACCCCTCTTTTAACCCTCTACCCCTCCACCCCTCTACCCCTCTTCTACCACTCTACCCCTCTTCTACCCCTTTTCTAACCCTCTTCTACCCCTCTTCTACCCCTCTTCTACACCTCTACCCCTCTTCTACCCCTCTACTACCCTTCTAACCCTCTACCCCTCTTCTACCCCTCTACTACCCCTCTACCCCTCTACTACCCCTCTACTACCCCTCTTCTACCCCTCTACCCCTCTTCTACCCCTCTTCTACCACTATACCCCTCTTCTACCCCTCTTCTAACCCTCTTCTACCCCTCTTCTACCCCTCTACCCCTCTTCTACCCCTCTTCCCCTCTTCTACCCCTCTACTACCCTTCTAACCCTCTACCCTCTTCTACCCCTCTACGACCCCTATACCCCTCTACTACCCCTCTACTACCCCTCTTCTAGCCCTCTACCCCTCTTCTACCCCTCTTCTACCACTATACCCCTCTTCTACCCCTCTTCTAACCCTCTTCTACCCCTCTTCTACCCCTCTACCCTCTTCTACCCCCTCTTCCACTCTTCTACCCCTCTACCCCTCTACTACCCCTCTTCCCCTCTTCTACCCTCTACTACCCCTCTACCCCTCCACCCCTCTACCACTCTACCCCTCTTCTACCCCTCTTCTAACCCTCTTCTACCCCTCTTCTACCCCTCTTCTACCCCTCTTCTACCCCTCTACCCCTCTTCTACCGCTCTACCCCTCTACCCCTCTTCTACCACTCTACCCTTCTTCTACCCCTCTTCTACCCCTCTTCTAACCCTCTTCTACCCCTCTTCCCCTCTTCTACCCCTCTACCCCTCTACTACCCCTCTTCCCCTCTTCTACCCTCTACTACCCCTCTACCCCTCCACCCCTCTACCACTCTACCCCTCTTCTACCCCTCTTCTAACCCTCTTCTATCCCTCTTCTACCCCTCTTCTACCCCTCTACCCCTCTCTCTTCTACCGCTCTACCCCTCTACCCCTCTTCTACCACTCTACCCTTCTTCTACCCCTATTCTAACCCTCTTCTACCCCTCTTCTACCCCTCTGCTACCCCTCTGCTACCCCTCTACCCCTCTACTACCCCTCTACCCCTCTTCTACCCCTCTACTACCCCTCTACCCCTCTTCTACCCCTCGACCCCTCTACCCCTCTTCTACCATTCTACCCCTCTTCTACCCTTCTTCTAACCCTCTTCTACCCCTCTATCCCTCTTCCCCTCTACCCCTCTACTACCCTTCTACCACCCCTCTACTACCCCTCTACCCCTCTACTACCCCTCAACCCCTCTTCTACCCTTCTACCCCTCCACCCCTCTACCCCTCTTCTACCACTCTACCCCGCTTCTAACCCTCTTCTACCCCTCTTCTACTCCTCTTCCCCTCTACCCCTCTACTACCCCTCTTCCCCTCTTCTACCCCTCTACCCCTCTACTACCCCTCTATACCTCTACCACCCCTCTACTACCCCTCTACCCCTCTACTACCCCTCTACCCCTCTTCTACCCCTCTACCCCTCTTCTACACCTCTACCCCTCTTCTACCCCTCTACCCCTCTTCTACCCCTCTACCCCTCTTCTACCCCTTTTCTACCCCTCTACTACCACTCTACCCCTCTACTACCCTCTACCCCTCTTCTACCCCTCTAACCCTCTTCTACCCCTCTTCTACCCCTCAACCCCTCTTCTACCCTTCTACCCCTCTACCACCCCTCTACCCCTCTACCACACCTCTACCCCTTCTACCCCTCTACTTCCCCTCTACCCCTCTACTACCCCTCTTCTACCCCTCTACCCCTCTTCTACCCCTCTACCCCTCTACCCCTCCACCCCTCTTCTACCACTCTACCCCTCTTCTACCCCTCTTCTACCCCTCTACCCCTCTACTACCCCTCTACCCCTCTTCTACCCCTCTACCCCTCTTCTACACCTCTACCCCTCTTCTACCCCTCTACACCTCTTCTACCCCTTTTCTACCCTCTACTACCCCTCTACCCCTCTACTACCCCTCTACCCCTCTTCTAACCCTCTTCTACCCCTCTTCTACCCCTCTTCTACCCTTCTACCCCTCTACCACCCCTCTACCCCTCTACCACACCTCTACCCTTCTACCCCTCTACTTCCCCTCTACCCCTCTACTACCCCTCTTCTACCCCCCTACCCCTCTTCTAACCCTCTACCCCTCTACTACCCCTCTAGCTCTCTTCTACCCCTCTACCCCTCTTCTACCCCTCTACCCCTCTTCTACACCTCTACCTCTCTTCTACCCCTCTACCTCTATTCTACCCTCTACCCCTCTTCTACCTCTTTACTCCTCTTCTACCCCTCTACCCCTCTTCCCCTTTTCTACTCCTCTTCCCCTCTTCTACCCCTCTTCTACCACTCTACTTCCCCTCTACCCCTCTACTACCCCTCTACCCCTCTACTACCCCTCTTCTACCCCCTACCCCTCTTCTACCCCTCTACCCCTCTTCTACCCCTCTACCCCACTACCCCTCTTCTACCCTTCTACCCCTCTTCTACCCCTCTACCCCTCTACTACCCCTCTTCTACCCTTCTACCCCTCTACTCCTCTTCTACCCTCTACCCCGCTACCCCCTACTACCCCTCTTCTACCCCTCTTCTATCCCTCTACCCCTCTTCTACCCCTCTACCCCTCTTCTACCCCTTTTTCTACCCTTCTACCCCTTTTCTACCCTTCTACCCCTCTACCCCTCTTCTACCCCTCTACCCCTCTTCTACCCCTCGGCCCCTCTACTACCCCTTGCCCCCTCTTCTACCCCTTCGACCCCTCTTCTACCCCTCTACTCCTCTACCCCTCTTCTACCCCTCTTCTACCCCTCTACTACCCCTCTTCTACCCCTCTTCTACCCCTCTACCCCTCTTCTACCCCTCTACCCCTCTACCCCTCTTCTACCCCTCTACCCCTCTTCTACCCCTCTACCCCTCTTCTACCCCTCTACCCCTCTTCTACCCCCTCTACCCCTCTACTACCCCTCTACTACCCCTCTACTCCTCTACTATTCCTCAACCCCTCTTCTACCCCTCTTCTACCCCTCTACCCGTCCACCCCTTTTCTACCACGCTACCCCTCTACTACCCCTCTTCTACCCCTCTACTACCCCTCTTCTACACCTCTTCTACCCCTCTACCCCTCTTCTACCCCTCTACCCCTTTACCCCTCCACCCCTCTTCTACCCCTCTACCCCTCTACCCCTCCACCCCTCTTCTACCCCTCTACCCCTCTTCTACCCCTCTACCCCTCCACCCCTCTACCCCTCTTCTACCACTCTACCCCTCTTCTACCCCTTTTCTAACCCTCTTCTACCCCTCTTCTACCCCTCTTCTACACCTCTACCCCTCTTCTACCCCTCTACTACCCTTCTAACCCTCTACCCCTCTTCTACCCCTCTACTACCCCTCTACCACCCCTCTACTACCCCTCTTCTACCCTTCTACCCCTCTTCTACCCCTCTTCTACCACTATACCCCTCTTCTACCCCTCTTCTAACCCTCTTCTACCCCTCTTCTACCCCTCTACCCCTCTTCTACCCCTCTTCCCCTCTGCTACCCCTCTACCACCCCTCTTGCCCTCTTCTACCCCTCTACCACCCCTCTTGCCCTCTTCTACCCCTCTACTACCCCTCTACCCCTCCACCCCTCTACCACTCTACCCCTCTTCTACCCCTCTTCTAACCCTCTTCTACCCCTCTTCTACCCCTCTTCTACCCCTCTACCCCTCTTCTACCGCTCTACCCCTCTACCCCTCTTCTACCACTCTACCCTTCTTCTACCCCTCTTCTAACCCTCTTCTACCCCTCTTCGACCCCTCTACCCCTATTCTACCCCTCTACTACCCCTATTCTACCCCTCTTCTACCCCTCTGCTACCCCTCTGCTACCCCTCTACTACCCCTCTACCCCTCTACTACCCCTCTTCTACCCTTCTACTACCCCTCTACCCCTCTTCTACCCCTCCACCCCTCTACCCCTCTTCTACCATTCTACCCCTCTTCTACCCCTCTTCTAACCCTCTTCTACCCCTCTACCCCTCTACCCCTCTTCCCGTCTACCCCTCTACTACCCTTCTACCACCCCTCTACTACCCCTCTACCCCTCTACTACCCCTCAACCCCTCTTCTACCCTTCTACCCCTCCACCCCTCTACCCCTCTTCTACCACTCTACCCCTCTTCTACCCCGCTTCTAACCCTCTTCTACCCCTCTTCTACCCCTCTTCCCCTCTACCCCTCTACTACCCCTCTTCCCCTCTTCTACCCCTCTACCCCTCTACTACCCCTCTATCCCTCTACCACCCCTCTACTACCCCTCTACCCCTCTACTACCCCTCTACCCCTCTTCTACCCCTCTACCCCTCTTCTACACCTCTACCCCTCTTCTACCCCTCTACCACTCTTCTACCCCTCTACCCCTCTTCTACCCCTTTTCTACCCCTCTACTACCCCTCTACCCCTCTAATACCCCTCTACCCCTCTTCTACCCCTCTAACCCTCTTTCTACCCCTCTTCTACCCCTCTTCTACCCCTCTTCTACCCCTCAACCCCTCTTCTACCCTTCTACCCCTCTACCACCCCTCTACCCCTCTACCACACCTCTACCCCTCTACTTCCCCTCTACCCCTCTACTACCCCTCTTCTACCCCTCTACCCCTGTACTACCCCTCTACCCCTCCACCCCTCTTCTACCACTCTACCCCTCTTCTACCCCTCTTCTACCCCTCTACTACCCCTCTACCCCTCTACTACCCTCTTCTACCCCTCTACCCCTCTTCTACACCTCTTCTACCCCTCTACCCTCTACTACCCCTCTACCCCTCTTCTACCCTACTACCCCTCTACTACCCCTCTACTACCCCTCTTCTACCCCTCTACCCCTCTTCTACCCCTCTACCCCTCCACCCCTCTACCCCTCTTCTACCCCTCTTCTAACCCTCTTCTACCCCTCTACCCCTCTTCTACCCCTCTTCCCCTCTACTACCCTTTTACCTCTACTACCCTTCTACCCCTCTTCTACCCCTCTACCCCTCTTCTACCCCTCTACCCCTCTACTACCCCTCTTCTACCCCTCTACTACCCCTCTACCCCTCTTCTACCCCTCTGCCCCCCCTCTTCTACCCCTCTACCCCTCTTCTACCCCTCTACCCCTCCACCCCTCTACCCCTCTTTTACCACTCTACCCCTCGTCTAACCCTCTTCTACCCCTCTTCTACCCCTCTTCTACCCCTCTACTACCCCTCTACTACCCCTCTACCTCTCTACTACCCCTCAACCCCTCTTCTACCCTTCTACCCCTCCACCCCTCTACCCCTCTTCTACCACTCTACCCCTCTTCTACCCCTCTTCTAACCCTCTTCTACCCCTCTTCCCCACTACCCCTCTACTACCCCCTTCCCCTCTTCTACCCCTCTACCCCTCTACTACCCCTCTATCCCTCTACCACCCCTCTACTACCCCTCTACCCTCTACTACCCCTCTACTCCTCTTCTACACCTTTACCCCTCTTCTACCCCTCTACCCCTCTTCTACCCCTCTACCCCTCTTCTACCCCTTTTCTACCCCTTTACTACCCCTCTACCCCTCTTCTACCCCTCTACCCCTCTTCTACCCCTCTTCTACCCTTCTACCCCTCTTCTACCCCTCAACCCCTCTTCTACCCTTCTACCCCTCTACCACCCCTCTACCACACCTCTACCCTTCTACCCCTCTACTTCCCTCTACCCCTCTACTACCCCTCTTCTACCCCCTGCCCCTCTTCTAACCCTCTACCCCTCTACTACCCCTCTAGCTCTCTTCTACCCCTCTACCCCTCTTCTACCCCTCTACCCCTCTTCTACCCCTCTACCCCTCTTCTACCCCTCTACTACCCCTCTACCCCTCTTCTACCCCTCTACTACCCCTCTACCCCTCTACTTCCCCTCTTCTACCCCTCTACCCCTCTTCTACCCCTCTTCTACCCCTCTTCTAACCCTCTACTACCCCTCTACCCCTCTACTACCCCTCTACCCCTCTACTACCCCTCAACCCCTCTTCTACCCTTCTACCCCTCCACCCCTCTACCCCTCTTCTACCACTCAACCCCTCTTCTACCCCTCTTCTAACCCTCTTCTACCCCTCTTCTACCCCTCTTCCCCTCTACCCCTCTACTACCCCTCTTCCCCTCTTCTACCCCTCTACCCCTCTACTACCCCTCTATCTCTCTACCACCCCTCTACTACCCCTCTACCCCTCTACTACCCCACTACCCCTCTTCTACCCCTCTACCCCTCTTCTACACCTCTACCCCTCTTCTACCCCTCTACCCCTCTTCTACCCCTCTACCCCTCTTCTACCCCTCTACCCCTCTACTACCCCTCTACCCCTCTTCTACCCCTCTAACCCTCTTCTACCCCTCTTCTACACTTCTACCCCTCTTCTACCCCTCTTCTACCCCTCAACCCCTCTTCTACCCCTCTACCACCCCTCTACCCCTCTACCACACCTCTACCCTTCTACCCCTCTACTTCCCCTCTACCCCTCTACTACCCCTCTTCTACCCCCCACCCCTCTTCTAACCCCCTACCCCTCTTCTAACCCTCTACCCCTCTACTACCCCTCTAGCTCTCTTCTACCCCTCTACCCCTCTTCTACCCCTCTACCCCTCTTCTACACCTCTACCTCTCTTCTACCCCTCTACCTCTCTTCTACCCTCTACCCCTATTCTACCTCTTTACCCCTCTTCTACCCCTCTATCCCTCTTCCCCTCTTCTACCCCTCTTCTACCCCTCTTCTACCCCTCTTCTACCCCTCTACTTCCCCTCTACCCCTCTACTACCCCTCTACCCCTCTTCTACCCCTCTTCTACCCCTCTACTACCCCTCTTCTACCCCTCTTCTACTCTTCTACCCCTCTACTCCTCTTCTACCCCTCTACCCCGCTACCCTCTACTACCCATCTACTACCCCTCTTCTACCCCTCTTCTATCCCTCTGCCCCTCTTCTACCCATCTACCCCTCTTCTACCCCTTTTCTAAGCTTCTACCCCTTTTCTACCCTTCTACCCCTCTACCCCTCTTCTACCCCTCTACCCCTCGGCCCCTCTACTACCCCTCGACCCCTCTTCTACCCCTTGACCCCTCTTCTACCCCTCTACCCCTCTTCTACCCCTCTACTACCCCTCTTCTACCCCTCTACTACCCCTCTTCTACCCCTCTTCTACCCCTAAACCCCTCTTCTACCCCTCTACCCCTCTTCTACCCCTCTACCCCTCTTCTACCCCTCTACCCCTCTTCTACCCCTCTACCCCTCTACTACCCCTCTACTCCTCTACTACCCCTCAACCCCTCTTCTACCCCTCTTCTACCCCTCTACCCGTCCACCCCTTTTCTACCACACTACCCCTCTACTACCCCTCTTCTACCCCTCTACTACCCCTCTTCTACCCCTCTTCTACCCCTCTACCCCTCTACCCCTCTACCCCTCTACCTCTCCACCCCTCTTCTACCCCTCTACCCCTCTTCTACCCCTCTTCTACCCCTTTTCTCACCCTCTTCTACCCCTCTTCTACCCCTCTTCTACCCCTCTACCCCTCTTCTACCCCTCTCCCCTCTTCTATCCCTCTTCTACCCTGCGGTGGACTAAGTGGCAGCCGGAGCCTGATAGCACTGCTTGTCCTTTAACAACAAAAAAAGGCATTGGCATAGCCAATAGGTCTCGCCTTTGGGACCTTATAAGTGTTTAGTTATGCAGCACAATATCCTTGGTACAACAACATCAACTGTTGCATGGCTAAGCACTTATAAGGTCCCAAAAGCGAGACCTATTGGCTATGCCAATGCTTGTTTTGTATCTTGATATCAGTGAGTTTGTGGGACTCTCCCAGCACTGTGTCCCTATCCCTGTAGTTTAGCAGTTTGAAGAGTAACTGCCTTGGTTTGGCTACCGGGGGGGGGTTTGCGGGCTGGTACCCGGTGCGCTCGCTCCACCACGAACTGGGGTGACAATGCGTCTTCTGGAAGCAGCTCCCGCAGCCAGTGTTCAACATACGCCACAGGGTCTTGTCCTTCCTCTCCCTCCGGCAGGCCCACCACTTGAATGTTGTTGCGGTGCGATCGGCCTTCTGCATCATCCAGCCTGCCTCTAGCGTGTTTACTCCATCCACCAGATCTTGTAGCGTGGCTGCGAGTGGTTGGCTTTAGGTCTGACAGGGCTAATTCGTTGGCTTGAACCTTGTCTGCTAGTTTTCGATGGTCAGCTCGTGATAGTGTGAAATCAGATATGACCTTGTCTATCTTAGACTCCAGTGAAGTACGGGTTTGGTCTAGAGTAGCACCTATTCTCTCCACTGCAGCCAGAACAAATAAAATCAGGTTCCCCCCGTGACCCAGCTCCCCCCACGTCCTACTCAAAGCCGGAAATACGATACTCCCCCTATGCTGGAAATGATAAATTTGTCCATCTCCACGGGTCTAGTTCCTG
The DNA here is from genome assembly GCA_963921515.1 of Calotriton arnoldi. Lineage (NCBI taxonomy): Eukaryota > Metazoa > Chordata > Amphibia > Caudata > Salamandridae > Calotriton > Calotriton arnoldi. Next base: position 3,554,006 of record CAWUFW010000679.1, read on the forward strand.
CACCATGGAAACATGCCATGGTGAAGGCCCTACTTGAGAAACCTAGCTTAGACCCTGATGACCTAGGCAACCAACGACCTATATCAATGCTCCTTGTGATAGTTAAGATTCTGGAAAAACACGTGAATTCGACTCTCTCTGCCTTCCTAGAAACCCACGACCTCCTGCACCCCACCCAAACAGGCTTCCGCCCCAATCACGAAACTGAAACTGCCCTACTCGCAGTAGTTGAGGAATCTAAGACGATCCTTGATCAAGGAGGAGCAGTGGCCATTATCCTCTTAGACTTGAGCTCAGCCTTCGACACAGTTAATTTTAACATCTTACTGGAGACAATTAGGAGGTTGGGTGTCTCAGGGGAGGCGGCTGCCTGGATCCACTCCTATTTTGATAAGAGAACTATCCAGGTCTTCTCAGGGGAGTCCACCTCCAGAACCCTAGAAATCAGCTGCGGAGTCCCACAGGGATCCTCCCTGAGCCCCACATTGTTCAATGTGTACATGCAACCACTTGCAGACATTTTTTCGTCACATGGGATAAAAATCGTCACCTTTGCTGACGATACGCAGCTGGTAATCGCTCTCAATGGTCCCCGAAACTTTCCTTCTGACTTTGAAACCTGTCTGGAGAAAGTGGCCAACTGGATGGAGCAATCCTGCCTCAAGTTAAATGGAGGAAAAATAGAACTCATGTTTCTGGGTAACTCCTCCAACATGGATCTCAAGCAGATATGGCCTATTTGCCTGGATCCTGCCCCAATCCCCCAAGACTAGAATCAAAAGCTTGGGCATTTGGTTGGATACCTCCCTCAAGTTCGAAGACCAAGCAGTGAGAGTAACAGGGGCCTGTTATGGCACCATCAGACTACTCCGAAAGATTCTCCCACTCCTACCTATGAATGCAAGAAGGATCCTGACACAGGCCCTAGTCCTATCACGCCTGGACTATGGAAACTCCCTCTACCTAGGAGCACCCAAAGCAACAATAAGGAAGCTCCAAGTCGCACAGAACTGTGCCGCCAGACTGTTGCTGGGGATCCCGAAAAACCAGTCTGCCAAACCAGCTCTGAAGACCTTACACTGGCTACATGTCTTGGAAAGAATAAAGTTTAAGGCACTGTGTATAGCCCATAAGATCATGTGGGGAAAGGGCCCAGCCATTAACAACTCTCTCATCACCCTCTACCGCCCTGGGAAATGCCTTCACTCGGCCAACCTCAACCTTGCAGTCATCCCCAAAATCAGAAGAGCAAGAAGCGGAGGAAGATTTTTTTCCCACAAAGACTCTTAGGGGGAGATTTTCCAAATAGTCGCGCAACGCAGCACAGCCCCCCGCGATGCTGTGCCGCGTTGCGCGACAGGAGGGAGCAGGAGAGCGCCATATCTTCAGAGATATGTCTCTCTCCTCCCCTTTCCCTTGCGCTGGCGCTGATTTCAGCTGCCGTGCGCAATGCACACACCTTAGCGCCGCAGCGCTAGGGTGTGTGCATGAGTGTAGCATAGGTTTTATACAGAAAGGCTACCCTGCCTGTACAAAATACTATGCAAGGCATGATGCAAAGCTTTTCCCACTTTGCATACGTGCTGCACAGTGCAGCACGGATGGAAAGTCGGAAAAGTATGGAGAAATGAAAGCATTTCTCCTGTTAGCTCCTCCTTTGAAGGGGCGTTAACTTTTGGCGCAAAACCATGTTTACAAATATTTGTAAATATGGTTTTGCCTCAAAAGGCATGGGTGGTTGCATGAGAACGCCCATGTACCACCCATGTAACGCCTCCTCGGCGCAAAGTAACGCAAAGCAGTGCTTCGCGCTGCTTTGCGCTACTTAAAGAGTGCTTTCCAGCGCTGGAAAGAAAATAGCAGAAAAAAAATGTGCGCTGGTTTGCGTCACTTTTGTGACGCTAAACCAGCGCAAAAGTTTTGGAAATCTCCTCCTTAGGGTAGTCTGGGTGAGATGTCAAGGTTCAATCAGATACTCTGGAACACTCACTAAAGTCAATGCCATTGGATCTATGAGTTTCCATTAGAGCTATGGGGTTTATAGGATGATGCCTAGTATTTGCGCATAGCAAAGTGGTCATTAATATGAAAGCAATACAAAAGACACAGACGGTCTTCGAAACTTGTAGTGTCAAAATATGTCCTCGAAGCCAAATATAATTAATTATACAAAGGTGCCATGAAACAAATAAGATGGGTCCCAAGGACCAATGTGAACCTATGACAAACACTTTGCTGTCACTGTGTCGTACGGTTTCCACTTTTCAGTAGAAACTGTTTGTTTGTTGGACAACATAAACGTTGGGATAGTGCCAGACTGATTCTATGCACCCCTTCAGGACATGTTGGCTGATAGCTCACAGTGCCACCATATGTACCCCTAACCATAGTAAGGTAACAAATGGTTTGGGCAGCCTTCAGAACAGGACAGCCCTGACTCCCCAGGAATCGTGGTAACATATCTAGAACCTTTTCGCTCAGTCACTCGTTCTCGCTCAGAGAGATACACAAGAAATACACAACGGGAGTTTTCAATATTTATTGAACCATTGTGATTCTTGCATAAAATATATGTGCTGCAATTATTAATAGACAGAACCAGATAAAAGTGATTAGCAATATAAGGACGGTAAAAAGAATGAACAATTCCACCATCGCTCTAAAATAGTTTATATATCCTGTCATATAAGTACTGTGTAAATTGTACCCCTACTATGAATTCCTTAACCTAGTCTGCTAGGGTGGGTGTTCGACCAAGAATCCCCTATTGGATGATCTAACCCTCATTACCTGAGCTCAGACTCCGACACAGCGACGACCTCGCAATGACAGCAGAGTGCTTCTCTAATTTGAGCTCAGAAATACGTGGGTATTTATAACAACAGTATTCATGCTTCCGTGTCGATGCTCCAGCTGAGCTGACATTGTTTATTGTCTTGTGATAGCAATGTCGCCTCATGGACGAAACAACAAACAACAACAATGGCACAATGTGTGTTCAGGCCCAACGGCGGCCACCACATAGAAAAAGTGGTGGGGAGAGGGGAGCGCAGGAGGGGGAGAGCAGGGGGTCTATAATAATAATAAAAACATATAAAGTTAAGCTTACTTGATGCCGGCCGCCTCCCACGTCACGCCTCTGTGTTGGTGCTTCCTTGTCCCAGCAGACACTGGGACTACGTCACAGACTCCCTGTCCAATCCCTGCACTGCTTGAGAGATTGGCCTGAGTGGGCTGAAAAGACGCTCCGCTCAGGTTAGGGAGTCTGTGGGGTTTCTCCAGCCTGGCTGTAAGCCAGGTTTGAGAAACCTAAGTGCGCATGTGTGTTTGGCCGGCCTGAGACGGCCAGCCAAACACATATGTCCACTTAGAGAGTGCACATAGCACTCCTCCTCCCTCCCTTGCCCAGGCCCCGCCCTTCCCTGCACATGCTGGCTGAACCAGCTGCTTAAAAATAAAACAATGAAATATTGCTTTATTTTTTAGCTGCTGGCTCTGAGCCAGTGGGGCGACGCTCCTCTGCCATTGCGGAGGAGCTGCCCCTGTTCAGGCCTTGTACTGAATGTTTAAGGTGTCGTGATAGTGTACTTACGAAGTGGAACTGTAAGCAATATGGTTTCAGAGAAACTAATCCTTGCACTGCCACACAAGCAAATGTGTGTCAAAAGTCATCAAGTGGAAGAGAAGGCAACTTAAGAAACTCTTACATGTAAAAATGGTAGTGTTTCTGGCCTAACCTAGCCACGCAGCAACTGAGCTTGTTAGCTGCTAGTGTTTTACTAGGGCATGTGTTTACAGTATTCAGGCACTGGAGCTGAGGTGTCAGATAAGACATTACAATGTCTAAAGCTTGGCATGCTGCCTCTCAGAAACCCTGGGTGCAATTTGAAGCAACTCACTATTTTCAAGCCACAGTAGTTAAAAATTCACAAATCCGTTCCAAAAAGAAAAGTCCCCCAAAAGCCACCATCCAAAATAAACAGGGGTCCCTCCCAAACCAATAATGAGGATTTCAGAGTACCAAGGGCTACCCCCAAACTCTTGGTTGCGAGTTAACATTGCTGTTTGGCATCTGGACCATTGGGTGCAGCTGAGTGCAAGAACAGTTGGGGCTTCGCATTAGTCTGCTGACGTCAATGTTTTTAAAGGGACATTATGATGCAGGAAACTTCAAGAGCCTCTTTATCGAAATTGGTCATCTATGGTCAACACTGGACCCATGATCTGATCTCCAGCTGAGACTGTGGAACTTGTATTTAGGGATATAATTCAACAGCAGGTTCAACACAAGATACATCTGGACCCACAAGCACTAGAATGAAACGCCCTAAGGCCCAGCACATTGTGGGAGGGTTGGGGTAAGAGCGGCTTGTGCTTCAAGATTCCCACAGCTCACCGTGTCTGGGGTTAGAGATACTTTTCACTTAGATAGAGAAGAGGGTCTCATGGGATCAGTGTCTTCAAGGAAGGAGAAATCCTCAGCAGGAATAGAGACAACAGACCTTGAATCCAACTTGGGCCTGGAGAATGGCAAAGATCAGCCTGGTGTACATCACATTACATTTCCTGCGCTATTTCTTCATCTGAAGGAAGGTGTGGTGCTCCTTTTGAACAGCCTGGGTGAAGCTGGGGAAGGACAAGAGCCTGGTTCAGTTGTAAAGCACAGTTTCTGAGCACTCGCAGCTCTGAGGACACTTTCTCTGTTGCAGAAGGTTATAAAGCACAGCGGAACTATAGATGGTTAATCATCATTTTTAAAAGGACCAGTGGGTGCTCAATGAGCCCTGTGGATGATGAAGGCGCGAGTAAGCGCCTAGCCAGCAAAGTCATTGCATAGCACATGTGTCATGAAGTTAGTCACATCACCAGACTCTCTAAAAAGCCAGTGACATGGACATTATGGAGTTGGAGAGAATTTTCTGTGCTGCCCAGTAAGGGGTTATTGGGAGTCACACAGTTTTGGGAATTCTCTCAAGGATTTTAAATGAATGCTTTGTATGCTCAGGATTGCCCACCCCTTTCAATAATCCTAAAAGCAATTTGATATTTCCCCCCGGAGATTAATGAATTGGTCTGTGATGTCATCAACCTCATGGGTAAAGATCCTGTTGCCTGCAACAAGGGTGTTCATGACATCCTTTAATCTGTATTTGCTCTATACGGTGGACAGGATGTGGTGAGGCGAGAGCCTCTGGATTCAGGTCCACTTTCCAGATCTTTCTCTTTGAAGGTGAGTTTCTGGAGAGCATGTGTTTGAAGCTTCTTTTTGGATTCATCTATTATGCGGAATGTATGGAGGCAAAGAGCAGCTCAGTGGGATCATCTTTGTTGTATGTCCACACGCCCAGAGATGAAGGATCACGTAGAAAGGACACAGAGGCCTAAGTGAGGGCTCCAGGGTAAAAGAGTGGACATACAAGCTATTCACCAGCAGGGTCCGAAGGGGACCAGAGGAGAACTAGTGACATCCAGCAATGTAGACATCAGAGGCCCCACAGTTCAACATTCGTAGGTTCTTTCAGGTAGCTCGAGGGCAACAGAGTGCATCCCCTGATCAAGAAGATGGCGCACACCACAGTTGGGCCTGAGTGGGGACCGTCCCCAAACCATTCAAGTGGTTGGGATGCATCTCACCCAGACTCGGTCACAAATAGTGGTAAGTGAGGCAACCAACCAGGATGAATGGCCAGGGACCAGCAACAGCTATCACAAAGCAGGAGGGAAGTGCCACGCTATACCCGGGAGAGAGAGTCGGCTCCACTAATGACTCAGCTGCACAAGCTTGTATTCCGCAAAATTGAGCCCGGGGAAGAGCACACCTCTTAGCCCTTGGCGCATGGCACACAGTAGTGTGATGTAGGAGGCTAAGGGATGCTCGTGTTAGAGCCAGGAGTATGGTATTGCCCTGTGGTGCACGCTTGGTGGTGATTCCAACCTCAAGGAATCAGCTGCCCTGATCCTACTTGGCCTCTCCGCAGCTTTTGACACAGTCTCCCACCACACACTCATCGAACGATTACACCAGATCGGCATCACAGACCATGCGCTCAGACGAATGGCATCCTTCCTCGAGGGACGCACCCAGAAAGTCCAACTATCTCCCTTCACATCGCAATCCAAGCACAACATATGCGGCGTTCCCCAAGGCTCATCCCTCAGCCCAACACTCTTCAATGTCTACATGTCACCACTCGCAGACATCGTCAGATCACACAACATCAGCATCATCTCCTATGCCGACGACACCCAGCTCATCCTATCGCTCTCAGCTGACCCCACCACAATGAAGACTAACCTCCACAACTGCATGAAAAGCGTCTCAGCCTGGATGAGGGAAAACTGCTTCAAACAAGCTCAAGACGGAAGTCCTCAACTTCAGCAAACACACCATCCTCTGGAACGACTCCTGGTGGCCTTCAGAACTTGGTCCCACCCCCACAGCAAAAGACCATGCCTGCAACCTCAACATCATTCTCAACACTGAGCTATCCATGAAGTGCCAAGTCAACGCCATCTACTTAGCCTGCTTCCACATGCTCTGCATGCTCCATAAGATCTTCAAGTGGCTACCCATCAGCACCAGAAAGAGGGTTATGCAGGGCTCATCGCCAGCCGACTAAATTACTGCAACGCACTCTATGCAAGCACCAACTCCAACCTCCTGCAAAGACTTCAATCGATCCAGAATACAGTAGCCAGACTGATCCTCAACCTGCCCAAGAGAACCCACATCACCCGGCACCTGAAGGATCTCCACTGGCTTCCAGTTCAGAAGAGATGTCACTTCAACATCCTGACCCACGCCTACAAAGCCCTCCACAACCAAGGACCCACCTACATGAACCACCGCCTGCATTTCCACCGACCACCCAGGAACCCCTGCACCGCACACCTCTCCCTTGCAGAGATCCCTCTTATACACCGTAGCCGCACTAGAAGAAGATCCTGCTCCCATCTTGCCCTCAAAGCCTGGAACACCCCCTCCACCTCCGCAATGCACCCTCACTCACTGACTTCAGGAAGGGACTCAAGGCCTGGCTTTGCTACTGAGACCGCCAGCAAGCGCCTGGCTACCCTCACGGGTGACAAGCAGCGCTATACAAATAGGACTTGATTGATTGATTGATCTGAGGAAGGGCAACGAGTACAGATCATCAGCATTCAGGAGTGGGAAGGCAGTGGCAGGAGGAGGGTGATGTCTGCTCCAGTGCTTGGGACAGGAGAAGACTTTCGAGGCCACCCTCCATCTGGCTCGATATTCGTCTAGGGTAGCATTAGAGGCAGTCCCGACTGCTCACTGGAGGCAGTAGTAGGGAGGGGAGGGAAGGAAGAGGGTTAAAAAAAAGATCACTTACCATCCAGCCAGCCGGCTGGCCTGCCGCCGCCTCTGTTGCGTCCTCTCCGTCTTCTTCCTGGCCTCTGTTGGAACAGGAAGCAGTAAGCACCCAGGCTCCCCTAAGCCAACCACAATGCTGCAATACAGCGTTGTGATTGGTCTGAGCACCGTGGTTTGGCGCTCAGATGGGGAATGGGAGCCTGGGCATGTTCTTCGCCCAGGCTGTAATGCAGCCTGGGTGGAAAACATGCAAGGTGCGCATAAATGTTTGGCCGGCCCAAGATGGCCAGCCAAACATTCATGCGTACTTAGGAGGGTGCCACCACTCCTCCCCCTGCGCTGCCCCGTCCCACAAAACGGCCTCTGCCCAGAAAAATAAAATGATAATAACATCGTGTTATTATCATTTTATTTTTCCGTTTTGCCAAGCTGAAAGGCAGTGGGGCGACACTCCTCTGCCTTAGCGGAGGAGCCGCCCCTGTTTAGAGGACCATCCCAGGGGAAGACATGGAGAACAAAGTAGATCAAACCTGGGTACCAATGGAGCTCGAGAGAGAATTGCATCCATGCCACTCTTTAACCACACCACGTACATATTTACTATTCTAACTACAGTCCTAGCCACTTTGGATGCTAGGCCAAGATGCTTTAACAAGAAACTGTAATAATATTCAACATTCGAAAATTAAACTTTTGTCAAACGAAGTACTTTCCAGACTAAATGTTTCTAACTATTGGCTTCATACCCAGTCAAAGGGGTGGTTTATTTGAAATATCTGTAGTTTCTAATGATCTCCCTTATGAGGGAGAGCTGGGAGACTGAGCAATGAATGAGTCCCTCTTTTTCTGTCTGATTTTCACGTTACAGACTCCATCTGCTTTTGTGTTTTATCTCCCTATATTACACCATACTAATTCACCATTAACACTATATGGGTTCCAGAGTAGCGTGCTACTCACCGAAAAAGCACTTCAACACCCTTTCAGGGGTAGCAAGAGCTATATAAATGCAAACCTTTTTCACTTCTCTATCCCTCCACTATCCTTCTCAATCCAAATAACTGTCTAACATATCCACCACTCAAATTACTTTCATATTTTCACTATACTAATTCACCACTAATCCTTTATGGGTTCCGGAGTAGTGTACTACTCGCCGAAAAAGCACTTCAACGCCTCGTCAGGGGTAGTAAGCGCTATATAAATGCAATTACAATACAATACAATACCTCTGTGCAATGTACCAAGTCCCCTTCTTAAGGAGGAGATGCTTTGTACTAGATATGGAAGATGAAAGTGACTTCTGGGAAATGGGCTAAAACACAAACTGCAAATCAACATTCAAGTGCTGTATAGCACCTGTGAAATAAGCGAAATGAAAAGGAAGAGATTTAAACTACCCGTGGGATCAAAACATGTATAAAAATAGCACTTAGAAGTCTATGAAAGAGAAGAAAGAGGAACGAAGAGGAGAGAAAAAAACTTCTTGGCCTCATAACGCAGTACATGCTTGGGCGCACTTTTCCTCTCCTGAGGGGTGTAGGTTCGTAGGCAGAGGGGTCTGTGAGCAAAATCCCCAAGCATAAGTCATTGGCATTTTTACGCAGTTGCAGAGAGGGAAACGGCCTTTACAATGCGGGTTGTGCCACGTGCGCCGTTTCCCCCAAGCGTAACAACGCTTGCCTGAACATGGGGTCGGGGTAGTTTTTGGTAGAGGGCAGCGTTTTAGGCCTCAGGGCAGGGGGAGGGGAAGGGGTAGTTTTAAGAGCAAGGTGGGGTCGGTTTTAGGGCTCAGGGAAGGGGAAGGTGAGGTAGGGAGATAGGATTTTAGGGCAGGGAGGGGGGGTCAGGGTAGTGGTAATTTGCCACGCATATCCCTTTAGAAAATATGCCTTTACAACGAAATTTGTTGTAAAGGCATGCGTGGTAAAGGAATGTGTGGTTAAGACGCATTCGTTGTTGGGATAGCGTTGTAGACGCACACGTGGTTCAGCCATGCACGCTTCTGTCATACATCTTGCAGAGAACCTAAAAGGGAGAGGATAGATTGCATCAAAGATAGATCCACCGGCTATGACCCTGAGGCAGACACTCATGCACTAAGTCACCTTGACAGCGCCGACCCACCATTACATCCTTCTGAGGCCAATAGGACATGTGTGTTGAAGTGGTGTGATGGTAACCTTTAGCACGAGCATATGTTATGTTATTATACACAGAGCCGCCCAAAAGCGGTTTATTGGGCCATGACATATTACCAACCCCTCCTTCTGAGCAGCTACCGACTTCCACTCCTGCACAAGCAAGATGTGCTGACCTTTCAGGAAAGTTAATCAGCTACATTTATTAACATCATTGGACTGCTTCAAGTTTTAATTATCAGAGTTGCTAAAACTCAACCTTTAAAATTAATCTCCTAAATCTACGCACCTCCCTTTGTCCTCCTCCGCAGTGAGAGACTTTAGGGAGGGTTGAGAAGTAGGACTTGGCGCTATAAATATTTATATTCAAAATAATTTCAAAATACTGCTGAACTTACACAAGTGCCTTCAGGATCAACAGGACCCCAGGGAAAGGAATGTTCTGCCCCCTCCCGTCAGACAGCTGTGTGAGGCTGCACGCACACGCTCAGCAGGTGGCTGCGAAGGCAGGCGGTCTGGAGGCCGTATGGGCTGGGGTATAAAGGGTGTGCTACCAGAATCCTATACAGAAAGTCCTCTGACATCGGAGATGATAATATAGGGGCACATTTATGAAGCTTTCACGCAGCGCCAAGCAGCAAGCCACCTTGCGTGAAAGGGCAGGAATGCGCTGTATTTAACATTCTAAAAGGTGGCCTTGCGCAGCTTGATAAATCTGACTTTACTGTTGCGTCACCCTTGCACCCCCTCGAGTGGAGCAAGAGCGACGCAACTTGATGATAAATACGCCCCATAAAATTTACACACAATAGGGCAATACTCTTGTGCATGGTCTTTAGGGCAGGATAGTTATGTCACACTATATTTTTATGTACAATATTCTGGCTTTCAACCATCTACAGACACTTTCTCTGGGTTTGCCAGCTGCTCTATCCAGCCAAGCACTTGGTTTCCACTGAGTAGTGTTTGTCCAAAGAGGAAGAGGAGATGGTGACATTTTGTGGTTGATAACTAGTGGCCCAAAGTGTGAAGTAGAACTGCAATATGACAAGCTTGGTCTCTGTGGAACTGTATGTTTGTGGCAGAATTTATGTAGCAGAAATATAGCTGGCGTGCATGCACGGGGCATTCTTTATCATTCCAACGTTGCCAATGTGTTGAAAGGAACGAGTTAGCCATCTTAGAATGGAAAAAGGTGAAAACAAAAGTTTGGAAAAGTGCAAAAAGTTATTTTTTTTGTTTAAAGAAGACACATTGGCCCACTGGCCCCAGCACCGAGTGGGGCTACATTCAAGGTGGATGTGCATATTGTACACAAGAAAATGCCATCACTCACAATTAGGGAATGGATGGCTTAAGTGGGCTGAGCCATTAGCCCCAGCTGTATACTGTGGTGGGAGGAAGCAAAATGCGAATTACAATTTAACTGACCAACAGATGAAGACTGCAGACCCAAAGTCCTTCTATGTATTTATTTTATATATGACTATCTTGAACAAAACTGTCTCAAAGGTTAGACCTAAAAAAGAGATTATTGGAAATCAGCGATCTTGCAGTAAAGCTTGGTTTTTGAGGTTCAAAAGCCAATATGCAATCTCTACAAGGATTGTGTAGTGCCCCTACGCCCCATGCCCTGTAGAGCTGGCATGATGTAGTCTGTTGCAGAGCACCTTCCTTCATGAAAGGCATCTTTATAAATAAACCAGAGTCATTGATGAGCCTCCCTAGCAAGTACTGAGCAAGAGAGATGAACTAGCATTCCTGGTCTGGCCTCTCAGACTGTCTCAATATGTATGGCGACGAGGATGTGACGAGTGTCCATCCTGCCAGCTATATACAGGGGCCAATGAGCTGCTGGGCAGAACTCCACTTCGGCATCCTATATATGCATGCATATATGTGTGTATGTATGTATGTGGTTTTCCGGACTGAGGACCAGCTAAAGAACAACTAAGTACTGTACAATAAGGAGGGGTTACACCTCCTTGGAATTAAGGTAGTCAGGAAGAGGGGGGAGGAAGGAAGTAAATAGCAGGGAGAGGAGGACAAGGGGGCAGCAGGGATGAGACAATGCTAGTCCGGTCCGGGGAGTGGAACATTATGCAGCACAGTGTTGTTTGAAGAGCAGAGACATGAGTTTCTGATGGGGCGGCGGCATCAGTACATACCCAGTCTAGGGTACGAGAGCTTGGAGGGCAACTGAGCAGGGCAAAGGCGGGCAAAGAGAAGTGTGCATGTGTGTGGTTTGCTCCAGTTGAATGTATCTACCAACAGGAGGCTACTTAATCCGGTGTAGGCAGGCCATCGCCTTGGCTGAGGTCAGGATACAGAAGTCATATCTGACATTGTGTAGCTACATGAAGCCTTGGGAGGAATCCATACTCTTCAGAGAGGAGCTGGGCTGAAAGAGGCCATCTCCAAACCACAAGTCGTTGTTCAGCTGCATCACTTACGCAGAGACCCCATGGTCACTGCATGCTCTTTACTTGGGTACACTATGCACTGGATAGGTCATTTATATTGCATGTTCCTTCACACTGACGATATGAATGGTCATGGATGGAGGTCATAGCTGTCCTCAGCCATGAAACAATAATGATTGTAAAGCTGCAATTTGATTGGCCGCAGGGCAAAGACTGACATTTTATTGTTTGCAGCCTGATGGTGGATATAGACCAATCAGGATCTACAGAGATGAGGATGTTTTATATTTATCACAGTTGATTGGTTAGATCCCGAAAGTGGGCTCAGACAATGAGGAGCGACAGATATAAGGATTGTTTAGGTCAGAAATGACTGGTTGCAGTCCAGAAGTGGGCATAGAGCAACCAGGAGCTAAGGAGATCACAATTGGTTATAGGACAGATCCAGAACATCATTGGCCCCAGGTCAGGGATGGATACAGACCAATAAGAAACTACATAGATAAAGATTGTTTATATCAGAGAACTGGTGTATAATTGGTTGAAGTCTAGATATGGATACAGACCAATCAAAAGGTGCCATCGTTGAGATGTAGCGGCTACCTGTTCTAACAGCTTATTGTCAGAGGTTGATGTGAGAGGATGATCACAGTGCAATGATGCAGGCAGGAAACTGAAGCACTAAATGAATGCACCTATCTAAGGGAATATAGAACGCAGTCACTGCTGACACCTGAGGTAGTTGGTGTAGGATTGCAGCTTGTCGCGAGGGCCTTACAACCTTGTATGTAAATGTTGTCAGCTTTGTTGAGATTTATTGCTTCCTTGAATATAACAGCTAGTCCACCTCCTTTGCCTATGCAATTTTGCATGACAGTTTGATAGCCTGGAGGAACGGCTTCATGCAACACTGGAGCCATGTCATCCACCAACCATGATTTAGTTATGATGAGTAAGTTAGGTTGTGTGTCAGTGAGTAGGTCATAGATATCGTGCTTGTTTTTAGAGAGTGATCGGGCATTTATTAGTAGGCAGTCTAGGGATAGTGATTTGGTGGCGATGGGACTTTGTTTGCTAGAGAAGTGAGGAGTACTCTTTGAACTTGTAGCAGGTATATTATTAGTGTTGGCATTAACTGTATGAAGAAAGACATCATGTTGTTTGTCTATACTGTAATCCTTGTACAGTAAGTTTAGAAGGCATTTTTTGGAGTTCTGCATGTGTAGGTGGTGGAGATGGTGGTTGAGAGTGAGTTGGTAAGCTGTGTTGTTTTTGTAGAGTGGCCTTGTAGTGTAATAAATATGGAGATGCAAAGTTGTGAAGAGTAGTATGTTGTTTATTTTGTTTGTGTCTGTTTACTGTGGAGGGTGTATGGGTTAGGGGTGGAGGAACATGCCATGTTTTAAGGCTTTAAATTGTGCAATGGGTGAGAGGTAGGTGAACGAGTGTTGCTGTGTTGGGGTATTTGTGGTAGGTGTTGGTGAAGATAGAAGATTTGAGAGTAAAGATGATTTAGGATCTGTACTATTTGTGTAGTCAGAAAGGTGGGATTGGGTGTTGGTTTCTATTTTGTGACAGAATATAGTATGAAGTTGTGTGTGTGTGAGCTTTTGATGTGCTGGTGTGTGTGAAATATTTTGTTTTTGTGGAGTACTGAGATGAGATATTGATGTAGTGTATTGCTATGAATGATTTGAATGTAAAGTATGTTGTTGAGTAGAAGTTGAGATGTAAAGGGGGTGGTGATGTGCGCTGGAGGAGAGCGTATGTAGTGTGTGAGAGGGGATGGACAGGGGTTATGAGTGTTTGAATTAGATTTGGTAGTAGGAAGATGTAATATGTGTGGTGGAGTGGAGTGTAAGGATTATTTGGTTGTGTGTTTTTGGTAGAAAGAGGAGGAGGGTGTGGTTGGTGGATGATAGGAGGGAGGGTTGAGTATAGGTTTGGTGGTGACAGAAAGGGATCTGTTAGGGGTAAGTAGAGGGTAGAGCTGGTGTTTTGTATAAACAGTGAGTGTGTGTTTGAAGGGATTAAGGTTAAGTATAATGTGGGTTTGTGTTGTGTTGGTGATGTGTGGATTTGATAGTGGTATAGGATAGAGTGGTGTTTTGTGTGAGAATGAAGGTGCCATTGTGTGGCAGTTGGGGTAGAAGTGTGTATAGAAGTGGATTGTGGGGTTTTGTAGTGGTTCTTGAGACATTGACGTGTGGATAGGGTTTGTTTGTTGTAAGAGGGTAGTGTGCATTCGCTGAGAGTGTGTTAATATGCTTGTGGATGTGGATGGCTTAAGGTGGATTCTGGTAAATGGAAAAAAGGCAGAATCTCTGCCCTGGGTTTGATCTGGCCCGAACAGGCAAATTCCCTTGTCCTCTCTGCCCTTAGCCTCGACGCCTGGGCTGAGACGCCCTGAGCCCTAAGGTCAAGTAGCCCTATGTCAGATGACGTTTGGCCAATGGGAACCCTAGCCCTAACCAATCAGAACCCTAGCCTTAAACCCTAGAGCCAAAGGGAGACCTGGTCCTATCAACCAATCACAGCCCTAGCCCAAATAGCCAATCAAAGCTCAAACCCTGAGCCCTAAGTCCAATAGAAACCCTAGCCCTAGGAACCAATCAGAACCCTAGCCCTATTAGCCCATCAGAACTCAAACCCTAAGCCCCAAATCCCATAGAATAGCCCTAGGAGCCAGTCAGAGCACAGATGCAACAACCAATAAGAAACTTACATAAGAGGCATGGGACATTAGGCGGCACAGGCTGGTGTGCAGAGGGCAGGGAGGTGCTCCTGATGTCAGAATCTCCTTGGATACAGACAGGCTCAATCCACACTTTGCAGGTCCTCTTCAACCCAGCAGGTAAGACCCACATCTAAAGACACTAAAAATCCTGCTTTTTGCCACTTAAACAAAGCACTTTTTCCAGCCAAAACGGAGAGCTGCACACAATTTCCAAACGCATTTTAAACCACAAAGCAGATTAAGCAGTCTCTTAAACACACTGGTTAAGTCCCTATGTTTGCTGCTGCAAACCTGCTGTAGTCAGTAGCTTCCTGTACATGAGCAGTGATGAAACCTGAAGCACCAGTTCATACAGCCTGTAGAATAGACACAACCTGTACGCTCGGTGATCAAGTACTACTGCAGCCTATGGCTCCCTTTGCATAATTACTGCTTTGGCATGCAGATGCTTGTACTCGAGCACTGCTCCATGAATGGGGCGGGGGTTTCCAGGCTGGAGTACTGCAGTGCGCTGTACTCAGGCCCTGACACAGCCTGTAACTAGGATGTGACTGTATGTCGATGTGTTGCTCGAGTACTGCTCTGGTCTGTAGTTCCATTACTGGAGCACTGATGCAGCCTGTAGCTCCCTATCTTTGAGTACTGTTGTAGCTCCATGCACTCGGTCCCTGATGCAGCCTGTAGCTCCCTATCTTTGAGTACTGCTGTAGGTTCATGCACTCGGTCCCTGATGCAGCCTGTGGCTCCCTATCTTTGAGTACTGATGTAGCTCCATGCACTCGGTCCCTGATGCAGCCTGCAGTTTTCTTTGCTAGGGTACTGTTGCAGCTCCATGCACTCGGACCCTGATGCAGCCTGTAGCTCCCTATCTTTGAGTACTGTTGTAGCTCCATGCACTCGGTCCCTGATGCAGCCTGTGGCTCCCTATCTTTGAGTACTGTTGTAACTCCATGCATTCGGTCCCTGATGCAGCCTGTAGCTCCCTATCTTTGAGTACTGTTGTAGCTCCATGCACTCGGTCCCTGATGCAGCCTGTGGCTCCCTATCTTTGAGTACTGCTGTAGCTCCATGCACTCGGTCCCTGATGGAGTACTGCTGTAGCTCCATGCACTCGGTCCCTGATGCAGCCTGTAGCTCCCAATCTTTGAGTACTGTTGTAGCTCCATGCACTCGGTCCCTGATGCAGCCTGTGGCTCCCTATCTTTGAGTACTGCTGTAGCTCCATGCACTCGGTCCCTGATGCAGCCTGTAGCTCCCTATCTTTGAGTACTGCTGTAGCTCCATGCACTCGGTCCCTGATGCAGCCTGTAGCTCCCTATCTTTGAGTACTGCTGTAGCTCCATGCACTCGGTCCCTGATGCAGCCTGTGGCTCCCTATCTTTGAGTACTGCTGTAGCTCCATGCACTCGGTCCCTGATGCAGCCTGTGGCTCCCTATCTTTGAGTACTGCTGTAGCTCCATGCACTCGGTCCCTGATGCAGCCTGTAGCTCCCTATCTTTGAGTACTGTTGTAGCTCCATGCACCCGGTCCCTGATGCAGCCTGTAGCTCCCTATCTTTGAGTACTGCTGTAGCTCCATGCACTCGGTCCCTGATGCAGCCTGTACCTCCCTATCTTTGAGTACTGTTGTAGCTCCATGCACTCCGTCCCTGATGCAGCCTGTAGCTCCCTATCTTTGAGTACTGTTGTAGCTCCATGCACTCGGTCCCTGATGCAGCCTGTGGCTCCCTATCTTTGAGTACTGCTGTAGCTCCATGCACTCGGTCCCTGATGCAGCCTGTAGCTCCCTATCATTGAGTACTGTTGTAGCTCCATGCACTCGGTCCCTGATGCAGCCTGTAGCTCCCTATCTTTGAGTACTGCTGTAGCTCCATGCACTCGGTCCCTGATGCAGCCTGCAGTTTTCTTTGCATGGGTACTGTTGCAGCTCCATGCACTCGGTCCCTGATGCAGCCTGTAGCTCCCTATCTTTGAGTACTGTTGTAGCTCCATGCACTCGGTCCCTGATGCAGCCTGTAGCTCCCTATCTTTGAGTACTGTTGTAGCTCCATGCACTCGGTCCCTGATGCATCCTGTAGCTCCCTATCTTTGAGTACTGTTGTAGCTCCAAGCACCCGGTCCCTGATGCAGCCTGTGGCTCCCTATCTTTAAGTACTGCTGTAGCTCCATGCACTCGGTCCCTGATGCAGCCTGTGGCTCCCTATCTTTGAGTACTGCTGTAGCTCCATGCACTCGGTCCATGATGCAGCCTGTAGCTCCCTATCTTTGAGTACTGCTGTAGCTCCATGCACTCGGTCCCTGATGCAGCCTATAGCTCCCTATCTTTGAGTACTGCTGTAGCTCCATGCACTCGGTCCCTGATGCAGCCTGTAGTTTTCTTTGCTTGGGTACTGTTGCAGCTCCATGCACTCGGACCCTGATGCAGCCTGTAGCTCCCTATCTTTGAGTACTGTTGTAGCTCCATGCACTCGGTCCCTAATGCAGCCTGTGGCTCCCTATCTTTGAGTACTGTTGTAACTCCATGCATTCGGTCCCTGATGCAGCTTGTAGCTCCCTATCTTTGAATACTGTTGTAGCTCCATGCACTCGGTCCCTGATGCAGCCTGTAGCTCCCTATCTTTGAGTACTGCTGTAGCTCCATGCACTCGGACCCTTATGCAGCCTGTGGCTCCCTATCTTTGAGTACTGCTGTAGCTCCATGCACTCGGTCCCTGATGCAGCCTGTGGCTCCCTATCTTTGAGTACTGTTGTAGCTCCATGCATTCGGTCCCTGGTGCAGCCTGTAGCTCCCTATCTTTGAGTACTGTTGTAGCTCCATGCACTCGGTCCCTGATGCAGCCTGTGGCTCCCTATCTTTGAGTACTGCTGTAGCTCCATGCACTCGGTCCCTGATGCAGCCTGTGGCTCCCTATCTTTGAGTACTGCTGTAGCTCCATGCACTCGGTCCCTGATGCAGCCTGTAGCTCCCTATCTTTGAGTACTGCTGTAGCTCCATGCACTCGGTCCCTGATGCAGCCTGTAGCTCCCTATCTTTGAGTACTGCTGAAGCTCCATGCACTCAGTCCCTGATGCAGCCTGTAGCTCCCTATCTTTGAGTACTGTTGTAGCTCCATGCACTCGGTCCCTGATGGAGTACTGCTGTAGCTCCGTGCACTCGGTCTCTGATGCAGCCTGTAGCTCCCTATCTTTGAGCACTGTTGTAGCTCCATGCACTCCGTCCCTGATGCAGCCTGTGGCTCCCTATCTTTGAGTACTGTTGTAGCTCCATGCACTCGTCCCTGATGCAGCCTGTGGCTCCCTATCTTTGAGTACTGTTGTAGCTCCATGCACTCGTCCCTGATGCAGCCTGTGGCTCCCTATCTTTGAGTACTGTTGTAGCTCCATGCACTCGGTCCCTGATGCAGCCTGTTGTTTTCTTTGCTTGGGTACTGCTGTAGCTCCATGCACTCGGTCCCTGATGCAGCCTGAGGCTCCCTATCTTTGAGTACTGCTGTAGCTCCATGCACTCGGTCCCTGATGTAGCCTGTAGCTCCCTATCTTTGAGTACTGTTGTAGCTCCATGCACTCGGTCCCTGATGGAGTACTGCTGTAGCTCCATGCACTCGGTCCCTGATGCAGCCTGTGGCTCCCTATCTTTGAGTACTGCTGTAGCTCCATGCACTCGGTCCCTGATGCAGCCTGTAGCTCCCTATCTTTGAGTACTGCTGTAGCTCCATGCACTCGGTCCCTGATGCAGCCTATAGCTCCCTATCTTTGAGTACTGCTGTAGCTCCATGCACTCGGTCCCTGATGCAGCCTGTAGTTTTCTTTGCTTGGGTACTGTTGCAGCTCCATGCACTCGGACCCTGATGCAGCCTGTAGCTCCCTATCTTTGAGTACTGTTGTAGCTCCATGCACTCGGTCCCTGATGCAGCCTGTGGCTCCCTATCTTTGAGTACTGTTGTAACTCCATGCATTCGGTCCCTGATGCAGCTTGTAGCTCCCTATCTTTGAATACTGTTGTAGCTCCATGCACTCGGTCCCTGATGCAGCCTGTAGCTCCCTATCTTTGAGTACTGCTGTAGCTCCATGCACTCGGACCCTGATGCAGCCTGTGGCTCCCTATCTTTGAGTACTGCTGTAGCTCCATGCACTCGGTCCCTGATGCAGCCTGTGGCTCCCTATCTTTGAGTACTGTTGTAGCTCCATGCATTCGGTCCCTGGTGCAGCATGTAGCTCCCTATCTTTGAGTACTGTTGTAGCTCCATGCACTCGGTCCCTGATGCAGCCTGTGGCTCCCTATCTTTGAGTACTGCTGTAGCTCCATGCACTCGGTCCCTGATGCAGCCTGTGGCTCCCTATCTTTGAGTACTGCTGTAGCTCCATGCACTCGGTCCCTGATGCAGCCTGTAGCTCCCTATCTTTGAGTACTGCTGTAGCTCCATGCACTCGGTCCCTGATGCAGCCTGTAGCTCCCTATCTTTGAGTACTGCTGAAGCTCCATGCACTCAGTCCCTGATGCAGCCTGTAGCTCCCTATCTTTGAGTACTGTTGTAGCTCCATGCACTCGGTCCCTGATGGAGTACTGCTGTAGCTCCGTGCACTCGGTCCCTGATGCAGCCTGTAGCTCCCTATCTTTGAGTACTGTTGTAGCTCCATGCACTCCGTCCCTGATGCAGCCTGTGGCTCCCTATCTTTGAGTACTGTTGTAGCTCCATGCACTCGTCCCTGATGCAGCCTGTGGCTCCCTATCTTTGAGTACTGTTGTAGCTCCATGCACTCGTCCCTGATGCAGCCTGTGGCTCCCTATCTTTGAGTACTGTTGTAGCTCCATGCACTCGGTCCCTGATGCAGCCTGTAGTTTTCTTTGCTTGGGTACTGCTGTAGCTCCATGCACTCGGTCCCTGATGCAGCCTGAGGCTCCCTATCTTTGAGTACTGCTGTAGCTCCATGCACTCGGTCCCTGATGTAGCCTGTAGCTCCCTATCTTTGAGTACTGTTGTAGCTCCATGCACTCGGTCCCTGATGGAGTACTGCTGTAGCTCCATGCACTCGGTCCCTGATGCAGCCTGTGGCTCCCTATCTTTGAGTACTGCTGTAGCTCCATGCACTCGGTCCCTGATGCAGCCTGTAGCTCCCTATCTTTGAGTACTGCTGTAGCTCCATGCACTCGGTCCCTGATGCAGCCTGTAGCTCCCTATATTTGAGTACTGTTGTAGCTCCGTGCACTCCGTCCCTGATGCAGCCTGTAGCTCCCTATCTTTGAGTACTGCTGTAGCTCCATGCACTCGGTCCCTGATGCAGCCTGTAGCTCCCTATCTTTGAGTACTGCTGTAGCTCCATGCACTCGGTCCCTGATGCAGCCTGTGGCTCCCTATCTTTGAGTACTGCTGTAGCTCCATGCACTCGGTCCCTGATGCAGCCTGTAGCTCCCTATCTTTGAGTACTGCTGTAGCTCCATGCACTCGGTCCCTGATGCAGCCTGTAGCTCCCTATCTTTGAGTACTGCTGTAGCTCCATGCACTCGGTCCTTGATGCAGCCTGTAGCTCCCTATCTTTGAGTACTGTTGTAGCTCCATGCACTCGGTCCCTGATGGAGTACTGTTGCAGCTCCATGCACTCGGACCCTGATGCAGCCTGTAGCTCCCGATCTTTGAGTACTGTTGTAGCTCCATGCACTCGGTCCCTGATGCAGCCTGTAGTTTTCTTTGCTTGGGTACTGCTGTAGCCTGTTGTTCGCTGTAATTGATCCTTGATACAGACTGTTGCATGGATGTGGGGGCAGTTTCCAAACTTGAGTACTACAACACCCATTCATCTAGTCTTCAGCACGACCACAGACTGTAGCATGAATGTGACTGTGTGTCCAAGTGTTTGTCCACATTTTAAAAAGAAAAATAAAGGAACTGGGAGACAGACTTCAGCTATATGCCTCTCATTCGTGTGAAGCTGTCAAAGTATTTGTAGTATATTAGGAGGGGCATCCTAGTGTAAGAAGAGGAGTCCCAGGCCAGTGTACCATTCGCACAAGCCCACCATTGAACTGTTACTGGAGCACTGATGCAGCCTTTAGCTTGAATGTGCCTGCGCTTGCTCGAGTACTGTTGTGGTCTGTAGTTCCAGTACTGGAGCACTGATGCAGCCTGTAGCTCCCTATCTTTGAGTACTGCTGTAGCTCCATGCACTCGGACCCTGATGCAGCCTGTGGCTCCCTATCTTTGAGTACTGCTGTAGCTCCATGCACTCGGTCCCTGATGCAGCCTGTGGCTCCCTATCTTTGAGTACTGTTGTAGCTCCATGCATTCGGTCCCTGGTGCAGCCTGTAGCTCCCTATCTTTGAGTACTGTTGTAGCTCCATGCACTCGGTCCCTGATGCAGCCTGTGGCTCCCTATCTTTGAGTACTGCTGTAGCTCCATGCACTCGGTCCCTGATGCAGCCTGTGGCTCCCTATCTTTGAGTACTGCTGTAGCTCCATGCACTCGGTCCCTGATGCAGCCTGTAGCTCCCTATCTTTGAGTACTGTTGTAGCTCCATGCACTCGGTCCCTGATGGAGTACTGCTGTAGCTCCGTGCACTCGGTCCCTGATGCAGCCTGTAGCTCCCTATCTTTGAGTACTGTTGTAGCTCCATGCACTCCGTCCCTGATGCAGCCTGTGGCTCCCTATCTTTGAGTACTGTTGTAGCTCCATGCACTCGTCCCTGATGCAGCCTGTGGCTCCCTATCTTTGAGTACTGTTGTAGCTCCATGCACTCGTCCCTGATGCAGCCTGTGGCTCCCTATCTTTGAGTACTGTTGTAGCTCCATGCACTCGGTCCCTGATGCAGCCTGTAGTTTTCTTTGCTTGGGTACTGCTGTAGCTCCATGCACTCGGTCCCTGATGCAGCCTGAGGCTCCCTATCTTTGAGTACTGCTGTAGCTCCATGCACTCGGTCCCTGATGTAGCCTGTAGCTCCCTATCTTTGAGTACTGTTGTAGCTCCATGCACTCGGTCCCTGATGGAGTACTGCTGTAGCTCCATGCACTCGGTCCCTGATGCAGCCTGTGGCTCCCTATCTTTGAGTACTGCTGTAGCTCCATGCACTCGGTCCCTGATGCAGCCTGTAGCTCCCTATCTTTGAGTACTGCTGTAGCTCCATGCACTCGGTCCCTGATGCAGCCTGTAGCTCCCTATATTTGAGTACTGTTGTAGCTCCATGCACTCCGTCCCTGATGCAGCCTGTAGCTCCCTATCTTTGAGTACTGCTGTAGCTCCATGCACTCGGTCCCTGATGCAGCCTGTAGCTCCCTATCTTTGAGTACTGCTGTAGCTCCATGCACTCGGTCCCTGATGCAGCCTGTGGCTCCCTATCTTTGAGTACTGCTGTAGCTCCATGCACTCGGTCCCTGATGCAGCCTGTAGCTCCCTATCTTTGAGTACTGCTGTAGCTCCATGCACTCGGTCCCTGATGCAGCCTGTAGCTCCCTATCTTTGAGTACTGCTGTAGCTCCATGCACTCGGTCCCTGATGCAGCCTGTGGCTCCCTATCTTTGAGTACTGTTGTAGCTCCATGCACTCGGTCCCTGATGGAGTACTGCTGTAGCTCCATGCACTCGGTCCCTGATGCAGCCTGTGGCTCCCTATCTTTGAGTACTGCTGTAGCTCCATGCACTCGGTCCCTGATGCAGCCTGTAGCTCCCTATCTTTGAGTATTGCTGTAGCTCCATGCACTCGGTCCCTGATGCAGCCTGTAGCTCCCTATCTTTGAGTACTGCTGAAGCTCCATGCACTCAGTCCCTGATGCAGCCTGTAGCTCCCTATCTTTGAGTACTGTTGAAGCTCCATGCACTCAGTCCCTGATGCAGCCTGTAGCTCCCTATCTTTGAGTACTGTTGTATCTCCATGCACTCGGTCCCTGATGGAGTACTGCTGTAGCTCCGTGCACTCGGTCCCTGATGCAGCCTGTAGCTCCCTATCTTTGAGTACTGTTGTAGCTCCATGCACTCGGTCCCTGATGCAGCCTGTGGCTCCCTATCTTTGAGTATTGCTGTAGCTCCATGCACTCGTCCCTGATGCAGCCTGTAGCTCCCTATCTTTGAGTACTGTTGTAGCTCCATGCACTCGGTCCCTGATGCAGCCTGTAGCTCCCTATCTTTGAGTACTGCTGTAGCTCCATGCACTCGGTCCCTGATGCAGCCTGTAGCTCCCGATCTTTGAGTACTGTTGTAGCTCCATGCACTCGGTCCCTGATGCAGCCTGTAGCTCCCTATCTTTGAGTACTGTTGTAGCTCCATGCACTCGGTCCCTGATGGAGTACTGCTGTAGCTCCATGCACTCGGTCCCTGATGCAGCCTGTGGCTCCCTATCTTTGATTACTGCTGTAGCTCCATGCACTCGGTCCCTGATGCAGCCTGTAGTTTTCTTTGCTTGGGTACTGCTGTAGCCTGTTGTTCGCTGTAATTGATCCTTGATACAGACTGTTGCATGGATGTGGGGGCAGTTTCCAAACTTGAGTACCACAACACCCATTCATCTAGTCTTCAGCACGACCACAGACTGTAGCATGAATGTGACTGTGTGTCCAAGTGTTTGTCCACATTTTAAAAAGAAAAATAAAGGAACTGGGAGACAGACTTCAGCTATATGCCTCTCATTCGTGTGAAGCTGTCAAAGTATTTGTAGTATATTAGGAGGGGCATCCTAGTGTAAGAAGAGGGAGTCCCAGGCCAGTGTACCATTCGCACAAGCCCACCATTGAACTGTTACTGGAGCACTGATGCAGCCTTTAGCTTGAATGTGCCTGCGCTTGCTCGAGTACTGTTGTGGTCTGTAGTTCCAGTACTGGAGCACTGATGCAGCCTGTAGCTCCCTATCTTTGAGTACTGCTGTAGCTCCATGCACTCGGACCCTGATGCAGCCTGTGGCTCCCTATCTTTGAGTACTGCTGTAGCTCCATGCACTCGGACCCTGATGCAGCCTGTGGCTCCCTATCTTTGAGTACTGCTGTAGCTCCATGCACTCGGTCCCTGATGCAGCCTGTGGCTCCCTATCTTTGAGTACTGCTGTAGCTCCATGCACTCGGTCCCTGATGCAGCCTGTGGCTCCCTATCTTTGAGTACTGTTGTAGCTCCATGCATTCGGTCCCTGGTGCAGCCTGTAGCTCCCTATCTTTGAGTACTGTTGTAGC
This sequence comes from Calotriton arnoldi, assembly GCA_963921515.1. Classification (NCBI taxonomy): domain Eukaryota; kingdom Metazoa; phylum Chordata; class Amphibia; order Caudata; family Salamandridae; genus Calotriton; species Calotriton arnoldi. The sequence goes on from CAWUFW010000679.1 coordinate 3,577,788, forward strand.
TCCATGCACTCGGTCCCTGATGCAGCCTGTGGCTCCCTATCTTTGAGTACTGCTGTAGCTCCATGCACTCGGTCCCTGATGCAGCCTGTGGCTCCCTATCTTTGAGTACTGCTGTAGCTCCATGCACTCGGTCCCTGATGCAGCCTGTAGCTCCCTATCTTTGAGTACTGCTGTAGCTCCATGCACTCGGTCCCTGATGCAGCCTGTAGCTCCCTATCTTTGAGTACTGCTGAAGCTCCATGCACTCAGTCCCTGATGCAGCCTGTAGCTCCCTATCTTTGAGTACTGTTGTAGCTCCATGCACTCGGTCCCTGATGGAGTACTGCTGTAGCTCCGTGCACTCGGTCCCTGATGCAGCCTGTAGCTCCCTATCTTTGAGTACTGTTGTAGCTCCATGCACTCCGTCCCTGATGCAGCCTGTGGCTCCCTATCTTTGAGTACTGTTGTAGCTCCATGCACTCGTCCCTGATGCAGCCTGTAGCTCCCTATCTTTGAGTACTGCTGTAGCTCCGTGGACTCGGTCCCTGATGCAGCCTGTAGCTCCCTATCTTTGATTACTGTTGTAGCTCCATGCACTCGGTCCCTGATGCAGCCTGTAGCTCCCTATCTTTGAGTACTGTTGTAGCTCCATGCACTCGGTCCCTGATGGAGTACTGCTGTAGCTCCGTGGACTCGGTCCCTGATGCAGCCTGAGGCTCCCTATCTTTGAGTACTGCTGTAGCTCCATGCACTCGGTCCCTGATGTAGCCTGTAGCTCCCTATCTTTGAGTACTGTTGTAGCTCCATGCACTCGGTCCATGATGGAGTACTGTTGTAGCTCCGTGCACTCCGTCCCTGATGCAGCCTGTAGCTCCCTATCTTTGAGTACTGCTGTAGCTCCATGCACTCGGTCCCTGATGCAGCCTGTAGCTCCCTATCTTTGAGTACTGCTGTAGCTCCATGCACTCGGTCCCTGATGCAGCCTGTGGCTCCCTATCTTTGAGTACTGTTGTAGCTCCATGCACTCGGTCCCTGATGCAGCCTGTAGCTCCTTATCTTTGAGTACTGCTGTAGCTCCATGCACTCGGTCCCTGATGCAGCCTGTAGCTCCCGATCTTTGAGTACTGTTGTAGCTCCATGCACTCGGTCCCTGATGCAGCCTGTAGCTCCCTATCTTTGAGTACTGTTGTAGCTCCATGCACTCGGTCCCTGATGGAGTACTGCTGTAGCTCCATGCACTCGGTCCCTGATGCAGCCTGTGGCTCCCTATCTTTGATTACTGCTGTAGCTCCATGCACTCGGTCCCTGATGCAGACTGTAGTTTTCTTTGCTTGGGTACTGCTGTAGCCTGTTGTTCGCTGTAATTGATCCTTGATACAGACTGTTGCATGGATGTGGGGGCAGTTTCCAAACTTGAGTACTACAACACCCATTAATCTAGTCTTCAGCACGACCACAGACTGTAGCATGAATGTGACTGTGTGTCCAAGTGTTTGTCCACATTTTAAAAAGAAAAATAAAGGAACTGGGAGACAGACTTCAGCTATATGCCTCTCATTCGTGTGAAGCTGTCAAAGTATTTGTAGTATATTAGGAGGGGCATCCTAGTGTAAGAAGAGGGAGTCCCAGGCCAGTGTACCATTCGCACAAGCCCACCATTGAACTGTTACTGGAGCACTGATGCAGCCTTTAGCTTGAATGTGCCTGCGCTTGCTCGAGTACTGTTGTGGTCTGTAGTTCCAGTACTGGAGCACTGATGCAGCCTGTAGCTCCCTATCTTTGAGTACTGCTGTAGCTCCATGCACTCGGACCCTGATGCAGCCTGTGGCTCCCTATCTTTGAGTACTGCTGTAGCTCCATGCACTCGGTCCCTGATGCAGCCTGTGGCTCCCTATCTTTGAGTACTGTTGTAGCTCCATGCATTCGGTCCCTGGTGCAGCCTGTAGCTCCCTATCTTTGAGTACTGTTGTAGCTCCATGCACTCGGTCCCTGATGCAGCCTGTGGCTCCCTATCTTTGAGTACTGCTGTAGCTCCATGCACTCGGTCCCTGATGCAGCTTGTGGCTCCCTATCTTTGAGTACTGCTGTAGCTCCATGCACTCGGTCCCTGATGCAGCCTGTAGCTCCCTATCTTTGAGTACTGTTGTAGCTCCATGCACTCGGTCCCTGATGGAGTACTGCTGTAGCTCCGTGCACTCGGTCCCTGATGCAGCCTGTAGCTCCCTATCTTTGAGTACTGTTGTAGCTCCATGCACTCCGTCCCTGATGCAGCCTGTGGCTCCCTATCTTTGAGTACTGTTGTAGCTCCATGCACTCGTCCCTGATGCAGCCTGTGGCTCCCTATCTTTGAGTACTGTTGTAGCTCCATGCACTCGTCCCTGATGCAGCCTGTGGCTCCCTATCTTTGAGTACTGTTGTAGCTCCATGCACTCGGTCCCTGATGCAGCCTGTAGTTTTCTTTGCTTGGGTACTGCTGTAGCTCCATGCACTCGGTCCCTGATGCAGCCTGAGGCTCCCTATCTTTGAGTACTGCTGTAGCTCCATGCACTCGGTCCCTGATGTAGCCTGTAGCTCCCTATCTTTGAGTACTGTTGTAGCTCCATGCACTCGGTCCATGATGGAGTACTGCTGTAGCTCCATGCACTCGGTCCCTGATGCAGCCTGTGGCTCCCTATCTTTGAGTACTGCTGTAGCTCCATGCACTCGGTCCCTGATGCAGCCTGTGGCTCCCTATCTTTGAGTATTGCTGTAGCTCCATGCACTCGTCCCTGATGCAGCCTGTAGCTCCCTATCTTTGAGTACTGTTGTAGCTCCATGCACTCGGTCACTGATGCAGCCTGTAGCTCCCTATCTTTGAGTACTGCTGTAGCTCCATGCACTCGGTCCCTGATGCAGCCTGTAGCTCCCGATCTTTGAGTACTGTTGTAGCTCCATGCACTCGGTCCCTGATGCAGCCTGTGGCTCCCTATCTTTGAGTACTGTTGTAACTCCATGCATTCGGTCCCTGATGCAGCTTGTAGCTCCCTATCTTTGAATACTGTTGTAGCTCCATGCACTCGGTCCCTGATGCAGCCTGTAGCTCCCTATCTTTGAGTACTGCTGTAGCTCCATGCACTCGGACCCTGATGCAGCCTGTGGCTCCCTATCTTTGAGTACTGCTGTAGCTCCATGCACTCGGTCCCTGATGCAGCCTGTGGCTCCCTATCTTTGAGTACTGTTGTAGCTCCATGCATTCGGTCCCTGGTGCAGCCTGTAGCTCCCTATCTTTGAGTACTGTTGTAGCTCCATGCACTCGGTCCCTGATGCAGCCTGTGGCTCCCTATCTTTGAGTACTGCTGTAGCTCCATGCACTCGGTCCCTGATGCAGCCTGTGGCTCCCTATCTTTGAGTACTGCTGTAGCTCCATGCACTCGGTCCCTGATGCAGCCTGTAGCTCCCTATCTTTGAGTACTGCTGTAGCTCCATGCACTCGGTCCCTGATGCAGCCTGTAGCTCCCTATCTTTGAGTACTGCTGAAGCTCCATGCACTCAGTCCCTGATGCAGCCTGTAGCTCCCTATCTTTGAGTACTGTTGTAGCTCCATGCACTCGGTCCCTGATGGAGTACTGCTGTAGCTCCGTGCACTCGGTCTCTGATGCAGCCTGTAGCTCCCTATCTTTGAGCACTGTTGTAGCTCCATGCACTCCGTCCCTGATGCAGCCTGTGGCTCCCTATCTTTAGTACTGTTGTAGCTCCATGCACTCGTCCCTGATGCAGCCTGTGGCTCCCTATCTTTGAGTACTGTTGTAGCTCCATGCACTCGGTCCCTGATGCAGCCTGTAGTTTTCTTTGCTTGGGTACTGCTGTAGCTCCATGCACTCGGTCCCTGATGCAGCCTGAGGCTCCCTATCTTTGAGTACTGCTGTAGCTCCATGCACTCGGTCCCTGATGTAGCCTGTAGCTCCCTATCTTTGAGTACTGTTGTAGCTCCATGCACTCGGTCCCTGATGGAGTACTGCTGTAGCTCCATGCACTCGGTCCCTGATGCAGCCTGTGGCTCCCTATCTTTGAGTACTGCTGTAGCTCCATGCACTCGGTCCCTGATGCAGCCTGTAGCTCCCTATCTTTGAGTACTGCTGTAGCTCCATGCACTCGGTCCCTGATGCAGCCTATAGCTCCCTATCTTTGAGTACTGCTGTAGCTCCATGCACTCGGTCCCTGATGCAGCCTGTAGTTTTCTTTGCTTGGGTACTGTTGCAGCTCCATGCACTCGGACCCTGATGCAGCCTGTAGCTCCCTATCTTTGAGTACTGTTGTAGCTCCATGCACTCGGTCCCTGATGCAGCCTGTGGCTCCCTATCTTTGAGTACTGTTGTAACTCCATGCATTCGGTCCCTGATGCAGCTTGTAGCTCCCTATCTTTGAATACTGTTGTAGCTCCATGCACTCGGTCCCTGATGCAGCCTGTAGCTCCCTATCTTTGAGTACTGCTGTAGCTCCATGCACTCGGACCCTGATGCAGCCTGTGGCTCCCTATCTTTGAGTACTGCTGTAGCTCCATGCACTCGGTCCCTGATGCAGCCTGTGGCTCCCTATCTTTGAGTACTGTTGTAGCTCCATGCATTCGGTCCCTGGTGCAGCCTGTAGCTCCCTATCTTTGAGTACTGTTGTAGCTCCATGCACTCGGTCCCTGATGCAGCCTGTGGCTCCCTATCTTTGAGTACTGCTGTAGCTCCATGCACTCGGTCCCTGATGCAGCCTGTGGCTCCCTATCTTTGAGTACTGCTGTAGCTCCATGCACTCGGTCCTTGATGCAGCCTGTAGCTCCCTATCTTTGAGTACTGCTGTAGCTCCATGCACTCGGTCCCTGATGCAGCCTGTAGCTCCCTATCTTTGAGTACTGCTGAAGCTCCATGCACTCAGTCCCTGATGCAGCCTGTAGCTCCCTATCTTTGAGTACTGTTGTAGCTCCATGCACTCGGTCCCTGATGGAGTACTGCTGTAGCTCCGTGCACTCGGTCCCTGATGCAGCCTGTAGCTCCCTATCTTTGAGTACTGTTGTAGCTCCATGCACTCCGTCCCTGATGCAGCCTGTGGCTCCCTATCTTTGAGTACTGTTGTAGCTCCATGCACTCGTCCCTGATGCAGCCTGTGGCTCCCTATCTTTGAGTACTGTTGTAGCTCCATGCACTCGTCCCTGATGCAGCCTGTGGCTCCCTATCTTTGAGTACTGTTGTAGCTCCATGCACTCGGTCCCTGATGCAGCCTGTAGTTTTCTTTGCTTGGGTACTGCTGTAGCTCCATGCACTCGGTCCCTGATGCAGCCTGAGGCTCCCTATCTTTGAGTACTGCTGTAGCTCCATGCACTCGGTCCCTGATGTAGCCTGTAGCTCCCTATCTTTGAGTACTGTTGTAGCTCCATGCACTCGGTCCCTGATGGAGTACTGCTGTAGCTCCATGCACTCGGTCCCTGATGCAGCCTGTGGCTCCCTATCTTTGAGTACTGCTGTAGCTCCATGCACTCGGTCCCTGATGCAGCCTGTAGCTCCCTATCTTTGAGTACTGCTGTAGCTCCATGCACTCGGTCCCTGATGCAGCCTGTAGCTCCCTATATTTGAGTACTGTTGTAGCTCCGTGCACTCCGTCCCTGATGCAGCCTGTAGCTCCCTATCTTTGAGTACTGCTGTAGCTCCATGCACTCGGTCCCTGATGCAGCCTGTAGCTCCCTATCTTTGAGTACTGCTGTAGCTCCATGCACTCGGTCCCTGATGCAGCCTGTGGCTCCCTATCTTTGAGTACTGCTGTAGCTCCATGCACTCGGTCCCTGATGCAGCCTGTAGCTCCCTATCTTTGAGTACTGCTGTAGCTCCATGCACTCGGTCCCTGATGCAGCCTGTAGCTCCCTATCTTTGAGTACTGCTGTAGCTCCATGCACTCGGTCCTTGATGCAGCCTGTAGCTCCCTATCTTTGAGTACTGTTGTAGCTCCATGCACTCGGTCCCTGATGGAGTACTGTTGCAGCTCCATGCACTCGGACCCTGATGCAGCCTGTAGCTCCCGATCTTTGAGTACTGTTGTAGCTCCATGCACTCGGTCCCTGATGCAGCCTGTAGTTTTCTTTGCTTGGGTACTGCTGTAGCCTGTTGTTCGCTGTAATTGATCCTTGATACAGACTGTTGCATGGATGTGGGGGCAGTTTCCAAACTTGAGTACTACAACACCCATTCATCTAGTCTTCAGCACGACCACAGACTGTAGCATGAATGTGACTGTGTGTCCAAGTGTTTGTCCACATTTTAAAAAGAAAAATAAAGGAACTGGGAGACAGACTTCAGCTATATGCCTCTCATTCGTGTGAAGCTGTCAAAGTATTTGTAGTATATTAGGAGGGGCATCCTAGTGTAAGAAGAGTGAGTCCCAGGCCAGTGTACCATTCGCACAAGCCCACCATTGAACTGTTACTGGAGCACTGATGCAGCCTTTAGCTTGAATGTGCCTGCGCTTGCTCGAGTACTGTTGTGGTCTGTAGTTCCAGTACTGGAGCACTGATGCAGCCTGTAGCTCCCTATCTTTGAGTACTGCTGTAGCTCCATGCACTCGGACCCTGATGCAGCCTGTGGCTCCCTATCTTTGAGTACTGCTGCAGCTCCATGCACTCGGTCCCTGATGCAGCCTGTGGCTCCCTATCTTTGAGTACTGTTGTAGCTCCATGCATTCGGTCCCTGGTGCAGCCTGTAGCTCCCTATCTTTGAGTACTGTTGTAGCTCCATGCACTCGGTCCCTGATGCAGCCTGTGGCTCCCTATCTTTGAGTACTGCTGTAGCTCCATGCACTCGGTCCCTGATGCAGCCTGTGGCTCCCTATCTTTGAGTACTGCTGTAGCTCCATGCACTCGGTCCCTGATGCAGCCTGTAGCTCCCTATCTTTGAGTACTGCTGTAGCTCCATGCACTCGGTCCCTGATGCAGCCTGTAGCTCCCTATCTTTGAGTACTGCTGAAGCTCCATGCACTCAGTCCCTGATGCAGCCTGTAGCTCCCTATCTTTGAGTACTGTTGTAGCTCCATGCACTCGGTCCCTGATGGAGTACTGCTGTAGCTCCGTGCACTCGGTCCCTGATGCAGCCTGTAGCTCCCTATCTTTGAGTACTGTTGTAGCTCCATGCACTCCGTCCCTGATGCAGCCTGTGGCTCCCTATCTTTGAGTACTGTTGTAGCTCCATGCACTCGTCCCTGATGCAGCCTGTGGCTCCCTATCTTTGAGTACTGTTGTAGCTCCATGCACTCGTCCCTGATGCAGCCTGTGGCTCCCTATCTTTGAGTACTGTTGTAGCTCCATGCACTCGGTCCCTGATGCAGCCTGTAGTTTTCTTTGCTTGGGTACTGCTGTAGCTCCATGCACTCGGTCCCTGATGCAGCCTGAGGCTCCCTATCTTTGAGTACTGCTGTAGCTCCATGCACTCGGTCCCTGATGTAGCCTGTAGCTCCCTATCTTTGAGTACTGTTGTAGCTCCATGCACTCGGTCCCTGATGGAGTACTGCTGTAGCTCCATGCACTCGGTCCCTGATGCAGCCTGTGGCTCCCTATCTTTGAGTACTGCTGTAGCTCCATGCACTCGGTCCCTGATGCATCCTGTAGCTCCCTATCTTTGAGTACTGCTGTAGCTCCATGCACTCGGTCCCTGATGCAGCCTGTAGCTCCCTATATTTGAGTACTGTTGTAGCTCCATGCACTCCGTCCCTGATGCAGCCTGTAGCTCCCTATCTTTGAGTACTGCTTTAGCTCCATGCACTCGGTCCCTGATGCAGCCTGTAGCTCCCTATCTTTGAGTACTGCTGTAGCTCCATGCACTCGGTCCCTGATGCAGCCTGTGGCTCCCTATCTTTGAGTACTGCTGTAGCTCCATGCACTCGGTCCCTGATGCAGCCTGTAGCTCCCTATCTTTGAGTACTGCTGTAGCTCCATGCACTCGGTCCCTGATGCAGCCTGTAGCTCCCTATCTTTGAGTACTGCTGTAGCTCCATGCACTCGGTCCCTGATGCAGCCTGTGGCTCCCTATCTTTGAGTACTGTTGTAGCTCCATGCACTCGGTCCCTGATGGAGTACTGCTGTAGCTCCATGCACTCGGTCCCTGATGCAGCCTGTGGCTCCCTATCTTTGAGTACTGCTGTAGCTCCATGCACTCGGTCCCTGATGCAGCCTGTAGCTCCCTATCTTTGAGTATTGCTGTAGCTCCATGCACTCGGTCCCTGATGCAGCCTGTAGCTCCCTATCTTTGAGTACTGCTGAAGCTCCATGCACTCAGTCCCTGATGCAGCCTGTAGCTCCCTATCTTTGAGTACTGTTGTAGCTCCATGCACTCGGTCCCTGATGGAGTACTGCTGTAGCTCCGTGCACTCGGTCCCTGATGCAGCCTGTAGCTCCCTATCTTTGAGTACTGTTGTAGCTCCATGCACTCGGTCCCTGATGCAGCCTGTGGCTCCCTATCTTTGAGTATTGCTGTAGCTCCATGCACTCGTCCCTGATGCAGCCTGTAGCTCCCTATCTTTGAGTACTGTTGTAGCTCCATGCACTCGGTCCCTGATGCAGCCTGTAGCTCCCTATCTTTGAGTACTGCTGTAGCTCCATGCACTCGGTCCCTGATGCAGCCTGTAGCTCCCGATCTTTGAGTACTGTTGTAGCTCCATGCACTCGGTCCCTGATGCAGCCTGTAGCTCCCTATCTTTGAGTACTGTTGTAGCTCCATGCACTCGGTCCCTGATGGAGTACTGCTGTAGCTCCATGCACTCGGTCCCTGATGCAGCCTGTGGCTCCCTATCTTTGATTACTGCTGTAGCTCCATGCACTCGGTCCCTGATGCAGCCTGTAGTTTTCTTTGCTTGGGTACTGCTGTAGCCTGTTGTTCGCTGTAATTGATCCTTGATACAGACTGTTGCATGGATGTGGGGGCAGTTTACAAACTTGAGTACCACAACACCCATTCATCTAGTCTTCAGCACGACCACAGACTGTAGCATGAATGTGACTGTGTGTCCAAGTGTTTGTCCACATTTTAAAAAGAAAAATAAAGGAACTGGGAGACAGACTTCAGCTATATGCCTCTCATTCGTGTGAAGCTGTCAAAGTATTTGTAGTATATTAGGAGGGGCATCCTAGTGTAAGAAGAGGGAGTCCCAGGCCAGTGTACCATTCGCACAAGCCCACCATTGAACTGTTACTGGAGCACTGATGCAGCCTTTAGCTTGAATGTGCCTGCGCTTGCTCGAGTACTGTTGTGGTCTGTAGTTCCAGTACTGGAGCACTGATGTAGCCTGTAGCTCCCTATCTTTGAGTACTGCTGTAGCTCCATGCACTCGGACCCTGATGCAGCCTGTGGCTCCCTATCTTTGAGTACTGCTGTAGCTCCATGCACTCGGACCCTGATGCAGCCTGTGGCTCCCTATCTTTGAGTACTGCTGTAGCTCCATGCACTCGGTCCCTGATGCAGCCTGTGGCTCCCTATCTTTGAGTACTGTTGTAGCTCCATGCATTCGGTCCCTGGTGCAGCCTGTAGCTCCCTATCTTTGAGTACTGTTGTAGCTCCATGCACTCGGTCCCTGATGCAGCCTGTGGCTCCCTATCTTTGAGTACTGCTGTAGCTCCATGCACTCGGTCCCTGATGCAGCCTGTGGCTCCCTATCTTTGAGTACTGCTGTAGCTCCATGCACTCGGTCCCTGATGCAGCCTGTAGCCCCCTATCTTTGAGTACTGCTGTAGCTCCATGCACTCGGTCCCTGATGCAGCCTGTAGCTCCCTATCTTTGAGTACTGCTGAAGCTCCATGCACTCAGTCCCTGATGCAGCCTGTAGCTCCCTATCTTTGAATACTGTTGTAGCTCCATGCACTCGGTCCCTGATGGAGTACTGCTGTAGCTCCGTGCACTCGGTCCCTGATGCAGCCTGTAGCTCCCTATCTTTGAGTACTGTTGTAGCTCCATGCACTCCGTCCCTGATGCAGCCTGTGGCTCCCTATCTTTGAGTACTGTTGTAGCTCCATGCACTCATATCTGATGCAGCCTGTAGCTCCCTATCTTTGAGTACTGCTGTAGCTCCGTGGACTCGGTCCCTGATGCAGCCTGTAGCTCCCTATCTTTGATCACTGTTGTAGCGCCATGCACTCGGTCCCTGATGCAGCCTGTAGCTCCCTATCTTTGAGTACTGTTGTAGCTCCATGCACTCGGTCCCTGATGGAGTACTGCTGTAGCTCCGTGGACTCGGTCCCTGATGCAGCCTGAGGCTCCCTATCTTTGAGTACTGCTGTAGCTCCATGCACTCGGTCCCTGATGAAGCCTGTAGCTCCCTATCTTTGAGTACTGTTGTAGCTCCATGCACTCGGTCCATGATGGAGTACTGTTGTAGCTCCGTGCACTCCGTCCCTGATGCAGCCTGTAGCTCCCTATCTTTGAGTACTGCTGTAGCTCCATGCACTCGGTCCCTGATGCAGCCTGTAGCTCCCTATCTTTGAGTACTGCTGTAGCTCCATGCACTCGGTCCCTGATGCAGCCTGTGGCTCCCTATCTTTGAGTACTGTTGTAGCTCCATGCACTCGGTCCCTGATGCAGCCTGTTGCTCCCTATCTTTGAGTACTGCTGTAGCTCCATGCACTCGGTCCCTGATGCAGCCTGTAGCTCCCGATCTTTGAGTACTGTTGTAGCTCCATGCACTCGGACCCTGATGCAGCCTGTGGCTCCCTATCTTTGAGTACTGCTGTAGCTCCATGCACTCGGACCCTGATGCAGCCTGTGGCTCCCTATCTTTGAGTACTGCTGTAGCTCCATGCACTCGGTCCCTGATGCAGCCTGTGGCTCCCTATCTTTGAGTACTGTTGTAGCTCCATGCATTCGGTCCCTGGTGCAGCCTGTAGCTCCCTATCTTTGAGTACTGTTGTAGCTCCATGCACTCGGTCCCTGATGCAGCCTGTGGCTCCCTATCTTTGAGTACTGCTGTAGCTCCATGCACTCGGTCCCTGATGCAGCCTGTGGCTCCCTATCTTTGAGTACTGCTGTAGCTCCATGCACTCGGTCCCTGATGCAGCCTGTAGCTCCCTATCTTTGAGTACTGCTGTAGCTCCATGCACTCGGTCCCTGATGCAGCCTGTAGCTCCCTATCTTTGAGTACTGCTGAAGCTCCATGCACTCAGTCCCTGATGCAGCCTGTAGCTCCCTATCTTTGAATACTGTTGTAGCTCCATGCACTCGGTCCCTGATGGAGTACTGCTGTAGCTCCGTGCACTCGGTCCCTGATGCAGCCTGTAGCTCCCTATCTTTGAGTACTGTTGTAGCTCCATGCACTCCGTCCCTGATGCAGCCTGTGGCTCCCTATCTTTGAGTACTGTTGTAGCTCCATGCACTCATATCTGATGCAGCCTGTAGCTCCCTATCTTTGAGTACTGCTGTAGCTCCGTGGACTCGGTCCCTGATGCAGCCTGTAGCTCCCTATCTTTGATTACTGTTGTAGCTCCATGCACTCGGTCCCTGATGCAGCCTGTAGCTCCCTATCTTTGAGTACTGTTGTAGCTCCATGCACTCGGTCCCTGATGGAGTACTGCTGTAGCTCCGTGGACTCGGTCCCTGATGCAGCCTGAGGCTCCCTATCTTTGAGTACTGCTGTAGCTCCATGCACTCGGTCCCTGATGTAGCCTGTAGCTCCCTATCTTTGAGTACTGTTGTAGCTCCATGCACTCGGTCCATGATGGAGTACTGTTGTAGCTCCGTGCACTCCGTCCCTGATGCAGCCTGTAGCTCCCTATCTTTGAGTACTGCTGTAGCTCCATGCACTCGGTCCCTGATGCAGCCTGTAGCTCCCTATCTTTGAGTACTGCTGTAGCTCCATGCACTCGGTCCCTGATGCAGCCTGTGGCTCCCTATCTTTGAGTACTGTTGTAGCTCCATGCACTCGGTCCCTGATGCAGCCTGTAGCTCCCTATCTTTGAGTACTGCTGTAGCTCCATGCACTCGGTCCCTGATGCAGCCTGTAGCTCCCGATCTTTGAGTACTGTTGTAGCTCCATGCACTCGGTCACTGATGCAGCCTGTAGCTCCCTATCTTTGAGTACTGTTGTAGCTCCATGCACTCGGTCCCTGATGGAGTACTGCTGTAGCTCCATGCACTCGGTCCCTGATGCAGCCTGTGGCTCCCTATCTTTGATTACTGCTGTAGCTCCATGCACTCGGTCCCTGATGCAGCCTGTAGTTTTCTTTGCTTGGGTACTGCTGTAGCCTGTTGTTCGCTGTAATTGATCCTTGATACAGACTGTTGCATGGATGTGGGGGCAGTTTCCAAACTTGAGTACTACAACACCCATTAATCTAGTCTTCAGCACGACCACAGACTGTAGCATGAATGTGACTGTGTGTCCAAGTGTTTGTCCACATTTTAAAAAGAAAAATAATGGAACTGGGAGACAGACTTCAGCTATATGCCTCTCATTCGTGTGAAGCTGTCAAAGTATTTGTAGTATATTAGGAGGGGCATCCTAGTGTAAGAAGAGGGAGTCCCAGGCCAGTGTACCATTCGCACAAGCCCACCATTGAACTGTTACTGGAGCACTGATGCAGCCTTTAGCTTGAATGTGCCTGCGCTTGCTCGAGTACTGTTGTGGTCTGTAGTTCCAGTACTGGAGCACTGATGCAGCCTGTAGCTCCCTATCTTTGAGTACTGCTGTAGCTCCATGCACTCGGACCCTGATGCAGCCTGTGGCTCCCTATCTTTGAGTACTGCTGTAGCTCCATGCACTCGGTCCCTGATGCAGCCTGTGGCTCCCTATCTTTGAGTACTGTTGTAGCTCCATGCATTCGGTCCCTGGTGCAGCCTGTAGCTCCCTATCTTTGAGTACTGTTGTAGCTCCATGCACTCGGTCCCTGATGCAGCCTGTGGCTCCCTATCTTTGAGTACTGCTGTAGCTCCATGCACTCGGTCCCTGATGCAGCCTGTGGCTCCCTATCTTTGAGTACTGCTGTAGCTCCATGCACTCGGTCCCTGATGCAGCCTGTAGCTCCCTATCTTTGAGTACTGCTGAAGCTCCATGCACTCAGTCCCTGATGCAGCCTGTAGCTCCCTATCTTTGAGTACTGTTGTAGCTCCATGCACTCGGTCCCTGATGGAGTACTGCTGTAGCTCCGTGCACTCGGTCCCTGATGCAGCCTGTAGCTCCCTATCTTTGAGTACTGTTGTAGCTCCATGCACTCCGTCCCTGATGCAGCCTGTGGCTCCCTATCTTTGAGTACTGTTGTAGCTCCATGCACTCGTCCCTGATGCAGCCTGTGGCTCCCTATCTTTGAGTACTGTTGTAGCTCCATGCACTCGTCCCTGATGCAGCCTGTGGCTCCCTATCTTTGAGTACTGTTGTAGCTCCATGCACTCGGTCCCTGATGCAGCCTGTAGTTTTCTTTGCTTGGGTACTGCTGTAGCTCCATGCACTCGGTCCCTGATGCAGCCTGAGGCTCCCTATCTTTGAGTACTGCTGTAGCTCCATGCACTCGGTCCCTGATGTAGCCTGTAGCTCCCTATCTTTGAGTACTGTTGTAGCTCCATGCACTCGGTCCATGATGGAGTACTGCTGTAGCTCCATGCACTCGGTCCCTGATGCAGCCTGTGGCTCCCTATCTTTGAGTACTGCTGTAGCTCCATGCACTCGGTCCCTGATGCAGCCTGTGGCTCCCTATCTTTGAGTATTGCTGTAGCTCCATGCACTCGTCCCTGATGCAGCCTGTAGCTCCCTATCTTTGAGTACTGTTGTAGCTCCATGCACTCGGTCCCTGATGCAGCCTGTAGCTCCCTATCTTTGAGTACTGCTGTAGCTCCATGCACTCGGTCCCTGATGCAGCCTGTAGCTCCCGATCTTTGAGTACTGTTGTAGCTCCATGCACTCGGTCCCTGATGCAGCCTGTAGCTCCCTATCTTTGAGTACTGTTGTAGCTCCATGCACTCGGTCCCTGATGGAGTACTGCTGTAGCTCCATGCACTCGGTCCCTGATGCAGCCTGTGGCTCCCTATCTTTGATTACTGCTGTAGCTCCATGCACTCGGTCCCTGATGCAGCCTGTAGTTTTCTTTGCTTGGGTACTGCTGTAGCCTGTTGTTCGCTGTAATTGATCCTTGATACAGACTGTTGCATGGATGTGGGGGCAGTTTCCAAACTTGAGTACCACAACACCCATTCATCTAGTCTTCAGCACGACCACAGACTGTAGCATGAATGTGACTGTGTGTCCAAGTGTTTGTCCACATTTTAAAAAGAAAAATAAAGGAACTGGGAGACAGACTTCAGCTATATGCCTCTCATTCGTGTGAAGCTGTCAAAGTATTTGTAGTATATTAGGAGGGGCATCCTAGTGTAAGAAGAGGGAGTCCCAGGCCAGTGTACCATTCGCACAAGCCCACCATTGAACTGTTACTGGAGCACTGATGCAGCCTTTAGTTTGAATGTGCCTGCGCTTGCTCGAGTACTGTTGTGGTCTGTAGTTCCAGTACTGGAGCACTGATGCAGCCTGTAGCTCCCTATCTTTGAGTACTGCTGTAGCTCCATGCACTCGGACCCTGATGCAGCCTGTGGCTCCCTATCTTTGAGTACTGCTGTAGCTCCATGCACTCGGACCCTGATGCAGCCTGTGGCTCCCTATCTTTGAGTACTGCTGTAGCTCCATGCACTCGGTCCCTGATGCAGCCTGTGGCTCCCTATCTTTGAGTACTGTTGTAGCTCCATGCATTCGGTCCCTGGTGCAGCCTGTAGCTCCCTATCTTTGAGTACTGTTGTAGCTCCATGCACTCGGTCCCTGATGCAGCCTGTGGCTCCCTATCTTTGAGTACTGCTGTAGCTCCATGCACTCGGTCCCTGATGCAGCCTGTGGCTCCCTATCTTTGAGTACTGCTGTAGCTCCATGCACTCGGTCCCTGATGCAGCCTGTAGCTCCCTATCTTTGAGTACTGCTGTAGCTCCATGCACTCGGTCCCTGATGCAGCCTGTAGCTCCCTATCTTTGAGTACTGCTGAAGCTCCATGCACTCAGTCCCTGATGCAGCCTGTAGCTCCCTATCTTTGAGTACTGTTGTAGCTCCATGCACTCGGTCCCTGATGGAGTACTGCTGTAGCTCCGTGCACTCGGTCCCTGATGCAGCCTGTAGCTCCCTATCTTTGAGTACTGTTGTAGCTCCATGCACTCCGTCCCTGATGCAGCCTGTGGCTCCCTATCTTTGAGTACTGTTGTAGCTCCATGCACTCGTCCCTGATGCAGCCTGTAGCTCCCTATCTTTGAGTACTGCTGTAGCTCCGTGGACTCGGTCCCTGATGCAGCCTGTAGCTCCCTATCTTTGATTACTGTTGTAGCTCCATGCACTCGGTCCCTGATGCAGCCTGTAGCTCCCTATCTTTGAGTACTGTTGTAGCTCCATGCACTCGGTCCCTGATGGAGTACTGCTGTAGCTCCGTGGACTCGGTCCCTGATGCAGCCTGTAGCTCCCTATCTTTGAGTACTGCTGTAGCTCCATGCACTCGGTCCCTGATGCAGCCTGTAGCTCCCGATCTTTGAGTACTGTTGTAGCTCCATGCACTCGGTCCCTGATGCAGCCTGTAGCTCCCTATCTTTGAGTACTGTTGTAGCTCCATGCACTCGGTCCCTGATGGAGTACTGCTGTAGCTCCATGCACTCGGTCCCTGATGCAGCCTGTGGCTCCCTATCTTTGATTACTGCTGTAGCTCCATGCACTCGGTCCCTGATGCAGCCTGTAGTTTTCTTTGCTTGGGTACTGCTGTAGCCTGTTGTTCGCTGTAATTGATCCTTGATACAGACTGTTGCATGGATGTGGGGGCAGTTTCCAAACTTGAGTACCACAACACCCATTCATCTAGTCTTCAGCACGACCACAGACTGTAGCATGAATGTGACTGTGTGTCCAAGTGTTTGTCCACATTTTAAAAAGAAAAATAAAGGAACTGGGAGACAGACTTCAGCTATATGCCTCTCATTCGTGTGAAGCTGTCAAAGTATTTGGAGTATATTAGGAGGGGCATCCTAGTGTAAGAAGAGGGAGTCCCAGGCCAGTGTACCATTCGCACAAGCCCACCATTGAACTGTTACTGGAGCACTGATGCAGCCTTTAGCTTGAATGTGCCTGCGCTTGCTCGAGTACTGTTGTGGTCTGTAGTTCCAGTACTGGAGCACTGATGCAGCCTTTAGCTTGAATGTGCTTGCGCTTGCTCGAGTACTGTTGTGGTCCAGTACTGGAGCACTGATGCAGCCTTTAGCTTGAATGTGCCTGCGCTTGCTCGAGTACTGTTGTGGTCTGTAGTTCCAGTACTGGAGCAGTGATGCAGCCTTTAGCTTGAATGTGCTTGCGCTTGCTCGAGTACTGTTGTGGTCTGTAGTTCCAGTACTGGAGCACTGATGCAGCCTTTAGCTTGAATGTGCTTGCGCTTGCTCGAGTACTGTTGTGGTCTGTAGTTCCAGTACTGGAGCACTGATGCAGCCTTTAGCTTGAATGTGCTTGCGCTTGCTCGAGTACTGTTGTGGTCTGTAGTTCCAGTACTGGAGCACTGATGCAGCCTTTAGCTTGAATGTGCTTGCGCTTGCTCGAGTACTGTTGTGGTCTGTAGTTCCAGTACTGGAGCACTGATGCAGCCTTTAGCTTGAATGTGCTTGCGCTTGCTCGAGTACTGTTGTGGTCTGTAGTTTCAGCACTCGATCCCTGATGCAGCTTGAACGGGACTGGATTTTCTTGGACTTGCTCGACTAATGCTGTGATCTGTGGCCCCTGTACTCTGGGATTGGTGCAGCCTGTAGTTTCCTATGCTTGAGTACTGCTGTAGCCTGTATCTTGCTGTAAATAATAATGCACCTGTAGCCTTTAGCTCGAATGTAATTATATTTCTTTGTGTTTGCTCGAGTAATGCTGTGATCTGCCGTAACCTGTACTTGGGTACCAATGCAGCCTGTAATTCCCTAAGATTGAATACTGCTGTAGCCTGTACGTCCCTTTACTCGATTCCTGATGCAGCCTATAGCTTGAATGTGACTGCATGTATGTGTGCTTGCTCATATACTGCTGGGGTCTGTAGTTCCAGTACTGGAGCATTGATACAGCCTGTAACTCGAATGTGCTTGTGCTTGCTCGAGGAGTGCTGTTGTCTGCTGTTCCTGTACTTGAGTTTGATGCAGCTTGTAATTCTCTTTCCTTAAGTACTTCTGTAGCCTGTAGCTCCCTGTACTCGATCCCTGATAACGCCAGTAACTGGGATCAGACCTGTAGCTCCTAGTATGTGAGTATGCTGTACTCTATCCATCTTGTAGCTCTCTAAGCTTTAGTACTTCTGTAGCCTGTAGCTCCATGTACCTGATGCCTGTTGCTGTATGTACCTCAGAAGAGGCCTGTGGCTCTATAAGCTTTAGTACTTGTGTAGCCCGTAGCTCCACGTACCTGATGCCTGTTGCTGTCTGTATCTCGGAAGAGGCCTGTGGCTCTATAAGCTTTAGTACTTGTGTAGCCTGTAGCTCCACGTACCTGATGCCTGTTGCTGTCTGTACCTCAGAAGAGGCCTTTGGCTCTATAAGCTTTAGTACTTGTGTAGCCTGTAGCTCCATCTACCTGATGCCTGTTGCTGTCTGTACCTCAGAAGAGGCCTTTGGCTCTATAAGCTTTAGTACTTGTGTAGCCTGTAGCTCCACCTACCTGATGCCTGTTGCAGCCTGTACCTCAGAAGAGGCCTGTGGCTCTATAAGCTTTAGTACTTGTGTAGCCTGTAGCTCCACGTACCTGATGCCTGTTGCTGTCTGTACCTCAGAAGAGGCCTGTGGCTCTATAAGCTTTAGTACTTGTGTAGCCTGTAGCTCCACGTACCTGATGCCTGCTGCTGTCTGTACCTCAGAAGAGGCCTGTGGCTCTCTAAGCTTTAGTACTTGTGTAGCCTGTAGCTCCACGTACCTGATGCCTGCTGCTGTCTGTACCTCAGAAGAGGCCTGTGGCTCTCTAAGCTTTAGTACTTCTGTAGCCTGTAGCTCCACGTACCTGATGCCTGTTGCTGTCTGTACCTCAGAAGAGGCCTTGTATAAGCTTTAGTACTTGTGTAGCCTGTAGCTCCACG
Organism: Calotriton arnoldi; assembly: GCA_963921515.1. Taxonomy (NCBI): domain Eukaryota; kingdom Metazoa; phylum Chordata; class Amphibia; order Caudata; family Salamandridae; genus Calotriton; species Calotriton arnoldi. The sequence goes on from CAWUFW010000679.1 coordinate 3,595,855, forward strand.
TACCTGATGCCTGTTGCTGTCTGTACCTCAGAAGAGGCCTGTGGCTCTATAAGCTTTAGTACTTGTGTAGCCTGTAGCTCCACGTACCTGATGCCTGTTGCTGTCTGTACCTCAGAAGAGGCCTGGGCTCTATAAGCTTTAGTACTTGTGTAGCCCGTAGCTCCACGTACCTGATGCCTGTTGCTGTCTGTACCTCATAAGAGGCCTGTGGCTCTATAAGCTTTAGTACTTGTGTAGCCTGTAGCTCCACGTACCTGATGCCTGTTGCTGACTGTATCGCAGAAGAGGCCTGATGCTCTCTAAGCTTTAGTACTTCGGTAGCCTGTAGCTCCCTGTACTTGATCCCTGCTGCAGCCTGTACCTCAGATGAGGCCTGTCGCTTTCAGTGCTTGAGTACGGCTGTAGCCTGTTGCTCGCTGTACATGACCCCTGGTGCAGTCTGAACCTGGGATGAGACCTTTAGCTCTCTATTCTTAAGTGAGTAGTGCTGTAGCTTGTTGCTCCATTTACATGAACACTGATGCAGCCTGTAGCTCAGATGAGGTCTGTAGCTCTCTGTGCTTGAGAAGCAGGGAGAGGATGTGGCCTAACGGCCAGAGTGGTCGACCTCGAAGCTGGGGAACTGGGTTCGAGTCTCGGCAGGCACGCTCAACATCCTGTGATTCTGGACAAATCACTTAATCTCCCCGTGCCTAACAAAGAATGAATGTGTCCGTCTGTAACGCAACTGGTGCTCATGTAAAGCGCTCTGATACCTTCAGGTCAAGTTCGTACCATATAAAACTCCAAAAAATAAAAAATAATAATGCAGCCTGTAGTTTTCTGTGCTTGAGTACTGCTATACCCTTTTGCTCTCTCCACTCCATCACTGATGCAGATACTTGCATCGATGCAGATTTAGTTTCCAAGCTCAAGTTCTGCAGAACTCCAGTCTCCAGCACTAACACAACCTGAAGCTCAAATGTGACAGTATGTATGTCTGCTTGCTCAAGTACTGCTGTGGATGCGGAGCCAGTACTGGAGCACTGATGCAGCCTGTTGTTTTCTATGCTTGCATCCTGCTGTAGCCTGTAGCTCCCTGTAGTCGATCCCTGAAGCAGCCTGTACCTCAGATGAGGCCTGTAGCTCGCATGCCCTCAGCCTGCTCTCCCGTGCCTGTATCTCCCTCTTCTCAAACACCGATGTAGCCTGTAGTTTTCTATGCTTGCATCCTGCTGTAGCCTGTAGATCCCAGTAGTCGATCTCTGAGTAGTATGTACCTCGCATGAGGCCTGTAGCTCTCTGTGCTTTAGTACTGCTGTTGCCTGTCTCCTCCCTGTACTCGAGCACTGATGCAGCCTGTAGTTTTCTATGCTTGCATCCTGCTGTAGCCTGTAGATCCCAGTAGTCGATCTCTGAGTAGTATGTACCTCGCATGAGGCCTGTAGCTCTCTGTGCTTTAGTACTGCTGTTGCCTGTCTCCTCCCTGTACTCGAGCACTGATGCAGCCTGTAGTTTTCTATGCTTGCATCCTGCTGTAGCCTGCAGCTCCCTGTAGTCGATCCCTGAAGCAGCCAGTTTCTTGGTTGAGGCCTGCAGCTCGCATGCCCTCAGCCTGCTCTCCTGTGCCTGTCTCTCCCTCTTCTCAAGCACCGATGTAGACTGTAGTTTTCTATGCTTGAATCCCACTGTAGCCTGCAGCTCCCTGTAGTCGATCTCTGAGCAGTATGTACCTCGGATGAGGCCTGTAGCTTCCAGTGCCTCAGCCTGCTCTCCTGTGCCTGTCTCTCCCTGTACTCGAGCACTGATGTAGCCTGTAGTTTTGTATGCTTGCATCCTGCTGTAGCCTGCAGCTCCCTGTAGTCGATCCCTGAAGCAGCCAGTTTCTTGGTTGAGGCCTGTAGCTCGCATGCCCTCAGCCTGCTCTCCTGTGCCTGTCTCTCCCTCTTCTCAAGCACCGATGTAGACTGTAGTTTTCTATGCTTGAATCCCACTGTAGCCTGCAGCTCCCTGTAGTCGATCTCTGAGCAGTATGTACCTCGGATGAGGCCTGTAGCTTCCAGTGCCTCAGCCTGCTCTCCTGTGCCTGTCTCTCCCTGTACTCGAGCACTGATGTAGCCTGTAGTTTTGTGTGCTTGCATCCTGCTGTAGCCTGCAGATCCCTGTAGTCGATCCCTGAAGTAGCCTGTTTTTTGGTTGAGGCCTGTAGCTCGCATGCCCTCAGCCTGCTCTCCTGTGCCTGTCCGCTCCTGTGTTCATCGACGTGCCCTGCTTCTTCCTAAAGATCCGGGTTGCCTTTCAAGTCACCTGTTGGATATGAGATAAGACACAGAAGCCAGACACAGACACAGGCTGCCATAAAATGCAGATGTTGGCTTGTCCGGAGAATGCTTCGACATGTCGGGCTCGGAATGCTGGGTTTGCGCCGCTCTAATTGAAAGAGGCCCTTTTAGCATTTCCAGAAATGCTGCATGTTTAACTTAGTCTCAAATGACCACATTAGCATTTAGTGTCTGCTTCCGGGAATCCGAGAAAAGCCAGACTCTCAAGGCTGGTTCGTCTTAAAGGGAAACAGTGCCAGCAACAGGGTCTTATTGTACTCAGACGCCAAATCCTCTTCCATTGAACTGTCCCTTTTATATTGTCTTTGCTGCTAAACTAGAAACTATTTAGCCGGCTGGGTGAAGCTTATCTACTATTTATCCGGCCGTCGAATAAATAGAACTATAGCTCTGTGTAGCCTGTGGCAGACAAATTGACACTTCATATGTCCTCCTGACAGGAAGTGACAGCATTCCAAGGATGGTGCAGGCACCATTTTCCATTCCAAGGATGGTGCAGTAGGACAACTCCTAAGTAGACAGGTCTCACGGGTCACAGCTTCAGCCACCCTGGCTTTGTAACAAACAGTTCTTTGCATGCTGCTTTTCACGTTCATACCAAAAAAATGTAATGAAGGTAAATTAGTCCAGTAGCCGAGATGTAGAACAATAAAGATGGTTTATTGAAGATAGATGTAGATCATAAAGCGAGCCCCACCAGGAGCAGCTTCCTTGCTGCTCAGCCCATACTCTCAACTGACCACCACACAACCAGGCATCCCAACATTCTATTACCTCACCATGCACTCCAACATTCCACAGCACACCCTCACTGGCTGAGCAGCAAGGGAAAGGAAGCAGGAAAGATGCATTGCACTGGAAACCAGATACCACACATCTTCCCTCTTTACAAATCAGCAACAAAGAGATAAAACCAGAAGTAAGCATAGAACTAGCATAAATAACATTGAAGTGAACATGCTGTCAACAACGTAATGTAAACTAGACAGCACAAAGCATTTCATGTAAAGGTAATCAATGAATATATAAGATGAAATTCAAATGAAACACTATAATAAGGAAGGAGAAGACAATTCAAAGATAAGTGAATAAAGACATGACACACATCTTCCCCTTTTTCGGAGCAAAAACAGAACAAGAAAATGCAAGATACAACCCTGGTTAAAAAATAAATTATAGATATAAAAGGCTGAAAGAGAACAAAGAGTAGCAAGTAAAACACTTAAATGAGAAAGAAAAAGTGAGAATAAGGCAAGATTCTCACCATACGCAGCAAAACGAACACTAGCAGAAATACGAACACAGGACAAAACGTCCAGAGTACACCATTACACACCAGTTGGCCAGACAAGCATGTAAGATAAACAGCGAACGTCAAAATAAAAAGTAACGAACAACCAATAAAAACAAAGGTACTCCCAACAAAGGAAGACAAAAGGAGAATAAAACACGCACATATAAAGAAGGGTGAACTCTGCACCAACCAGGAGTACCTGTAATAATGACATTTGAGGAGAAAACCTCAAATGCCAGACAATCCACGTACACGACCTTTGCACAAAAATAGAATAGAGCCTGACAGGAAATCATAGAAAAATCACAGCAAAAGATCCATGAACAGGAACCTTGTAAACTAAATACTGTAAAGAAAAGTATAATGTAAATGTAAATGAAGGAGACAAATCCACGCACAAGAATATGCAAAAAGGTGGAAAGTCACATAGCTAAAAAGCTATCACAACACATACCTCAATCAGAGGAAATTCCCATACGGAACTTGTAAGTAAAATAACCTTGCAAACGAAAAACTGGAAAGTAAAGTATAATGAAAATGTAGGTGACGAAATCCACACACATTAAAATGCAAAGGGGTGGAAGGTCCCATAGCTAGGAAGCTCATACCTCAACTAGAGGAAATTTCTTTAAAACTTGTAAATAAAGTACTGTAAAATAATGAATCATGCAGGGAAAACACAGGTGACGAGTCCACGCAGAAAGAGTTGCACAGGTGGAAAGTCACATAGAACAAAGGCTATTATAGAGCATACCTCAAACAGGAAAAATTCCCTTAATTAAACTTGTAGCAAAGTACAGTAATGTAAATATCATGCAAGTAAAGTAGGTGACGTGGAAAGTCACATAGCCAAAGGCTATCATCAATAATATCTCAAACAGAGAAAAATTCCCAAACGGAACTTTGTAAATAAATTACAGAAAATTAAATTATCATGCAGCAGGTGATAAATCCACGCAATCAGTAAATATGCACAGGTGGAGACAATAAAAAATACGTTCCAAAACCCATGAAAGAAACAGAGAAAAATTCCACATACTAATATTTGTTTGGAGGTGTAAATGCAAACGGTTCAATTTTAAAATAGACATAAGAATAAATGCATTCTGTGAAACATGCAAATTCAATAAGCAAAGCATTGGAGTAAGGAACCAAACAATTTAAAATAGGAGATACTTCTCTCCGGTGAGCGACTTCTCACCCGAAAGCGCACTGAAGTCCCATGAACTTATGATGTTAATCAGAGACAGATCAAAAAGAATGCAGTTACGGAACGAAGACAAAGTACGGAAGATGGAACCAAGATGACTTTTGTAGTAGAGACAGCAAAGCGTTCCGGAAGAGAAACGGTACCCACGTTCTCAGCTCGAAGTTTCAAATAACTTTATTGCGTGGATGGCAGAGCACATTTCAGCAGTGAAACATTGACAGCAGTGAGGCTCCGAAGTTGGGGTGGTGCTACCAACCTCAAAATGGCGGCACGTTGGTGACGCTGAGCCGGGAGGCTCACGGCGCTTCAAAGCACCAGAGCGTCCCTCAGCAGAAAAGGAGAACACGTCACAGATGATCACAAAGAGACACAGCGTGACACGAAGAATGCGCTGACACGAAGGTGAGATCGCGCGTGCTGTAAGTGGCGCGCTGCTTGTTTTCAAAAGAAGAGTAGCAGTTGAACTGTCATTCATGCAGGGGCTATCAGGGACGAAGTAAATAAAGTAAGCTTACCCCCAAAAAGCACGATAGTAAACACTGCATTCCCCAGTAATCATAAGACTAGGACATTGGCACTTTTTTCATACACAGGGCCGTCCTAAACAAGGCACGAAGACACCGGGTACAATAATCTCCCATATGGTGGACACGCAAGGTTGTCAAAGCGTTTGTCAGGCGAAGAAATCCGCAGCGAAGAGCCGCAGACACCACAACGAATCCACTCTGGGAACGTAGCTCTCCGCGACACGGGCAGCTCCTCGAGTGGCTGCAGCTCAAACGTTCCCTTCCTCGACACTGTACTTGACAGGGGGCAGCACATTCTCACGGTAGATAGTGAAGTAGAAAGCTGAGCAGGAATTGACAAAATGAGGACGACCGATGTCGCAGGAACTGTCAGACAGCAGGTCAAGGAGGCAACAGGACCTGCAGGCAGGAACTGGCACACTTCAGTTGTGGGCGACCGGTGGCAAGGTCACTGGTGGGGCTCAGAAGTGCCAAGTTTCTTTAATACGCAGGTTACAATTTCAAAACAGGTGCTTTACCTTGAAGTAGTTTAAGCTTTGTGAGTAAAAATCCATTAAGGTAGCACAGGCAGGTTCTTCCAGATCGTCGTCAAATGTAATGAAGGTAAATTAGTCCAGTAGCCGAGATGTAGAACAATAAAGATGGTTTATTGAAGATAGATGTAGATCATAAAGCGAGCCCCACCAGGAGCAGTTTCCTTGCTGCTCAGCCCATACTCTCAACTGACCACCACACAACCAGGCATCCCAACATTCTATTACCTCACCATGCACTCCAACATTCCACAGCACACCCTCACTGGCTGAGCAGCAAGAGAAAGGAAGCAGGAAAGATGCATTGCACTGGAAACCAGATACCACACATCTTCCCTCTTTACAAATCAGCAACAAAGAGATAAAACCAGAAGTAAGCATAGAACTAGCATAAATAACATTGAAGTGAACATGCTGTCAACAACGTAATGTAAACTAGACAGCACAAAGCATTTCATGTAAAGGTAATCAATGAATATATAAGATGAAATTCAAATGAAACACTATAATAAGGAAGGAGAAGACAATTCAAAGATAAGTGAATAAAGACATGACAAAAAAGTTTTTAAAAAACACATCTACAAGACATCTAATACAACGTGCCATTAGCTGGAAAAAAATGTGACTTGCCGAAGTATGGCCACTTGACAGCTAGAACAATGTCCGCCTCCCCCAAGGCTGGTGCTACATTTAGGCCACTGTAGGCAGCTGCCTTAGGACACTATCAGAAAGGGCACAAGTGGGTGCCACATTGCAACACATGGCCTCAAATATGGTATTGTTGCTATGGAAGTGGCCAAATGGCAAAAAGCAATTTTGCCTCGGGTTCTAAATATCCTTGCCCCAGAGCTGACCTACACTGTTGTCTATGGCCTACGTAGGGCATGTTTTCCAAGCTGCTTTGGATGGTCAGCAGGGAATAATGGTGCTCACGGGGAAGAGAACGAGTGACTGTTCATATTTGTATTTCTATGATATATTTATAGAGTGCACTGTGACCAGACTGGTATCCTTGCACTAACATTTTTAAAGTCATGGTAAGGAGCAGAGAGGGGAAAAGAAGATAAGAGGTGGGGTGTAGCTGTCAGCAGATCAATATTATTTTGGGAACAACCAAGTCTTAAGGGCTTTCCTAAACTCAAGCAAGTCGGCCTGAGATCTTAGTTGAGGCAGTGGCTTCTTCCAAACCTGAGCAGCTTTGATTGAAAAGGCTCGCCCCCTTGACGCACTCTACTGAATCTGTGTTCTTGAACAAGACTTACTGTAGCTGAGCGTAGCGGTCTTCCTGGGGCGTATGTCCCCAGTCTGTTCTGCAATGGGTTTGGGCCCTTATTCTGGAGGGCTTTGAATACAATGCAAAGCGATTTGAAGCGGATCCCCTGTTCAATGGTGAGCCAGTGAAGATCCCTAAGAGCACAGGAGGCGGAAGAATTCCGCGGTCTATTTAGCATCACTTTGGCTGCGGCAACCGGAACTCTATCCAATTTCTTAATCAGATAGCTAGGAGCTCCCAAAAGGAGGGCATTACATTAGTCCAGTCTACTGAGCACTACACACCTGGCAATAAGAGATTGGGCTTGAGCAGGTAGCATTGGAGAACGCTTTCTAAGGCTTCGAAGAAGAGCAAAGCAGACCCCTACTACTCCATTGATGTGTTTTCAAGAGAAAGATGTTCATCTAAAGTTACTCCAAGGTTCCGCACCTTATCTGAGGAACCAAGAGGAGTCTCCGTAGGTAAAGGCTAAAAATTAGAGGGCAGAGGCACCGGAACCTTACCAGAGTAGCAGCAAAGTAGCTCTGTTTTACCTTTGTTTAGCTTCAGAGAATTTACACTCATCCAATTTGAAATGTCCGCTATGCAGGCCTGAAAGTTGCTATTAGAGTCAGACTGATTGTTGTTAAGTGATAAAAATCAGTTGAATATCGTCTGCATAGTTGATAACCGTGATCTTATAGGTTTTAATAAGGGAGATCAGTGGCTTGATATAGACATTAAACAAAATTGGACTGAGTGAAGAGCCCTGTGGGACTCCATGTAGAATAGGTCTGAAACTAGAGCAGAAGGCAGCAGAGCCACAGCCTGGCAGCGATCTTGTAGGTAGGATTTTAGTCCACCAACACCTACTGAGGCTAATCTAGTGAGCAGGGTGTGGTGGCTCATCGTGTCAAAAGCCACGGGCAGGTCGAGGAGGACAAGCACCACTGACTGACCGATGTCAACCATCCTACGAATCTCATCAGTGGCACAGCTGTTTGTGTCCCCTAGCAGAGTTTATCCTTAGACATCCGTAGCTCCTCAAGTACTAATGTCACTAGACGGCTCCTTCTTGTCGAGGACACCATCTTCCAGCTCTGTTTTCATTCCTTCCACAAACTATTGTATTTTAGACTTTAGTCCAGAGTTTAAATCAACCTGGTCTACAAGTCCAAGAATGCAACCAGTTAATAACTAAAAACCCAGAACTGGAACTGGGTGTCCCTGATGGCATAGAGTCATCTGGTGACCTTACCAGTGTACTACTCATCGTATCACAGATTATGCTAATGGCATGACATCACACATGACATCATTTAATTTCAGGGGACAGCTGGCACAAGATCACATTTGCAAAGTAGGGAAGATACTGACCCTATTAGTAATAGGAAGATGTTGGATTCTCTTGACATGATGGAAGTTGTATGTCTCCTAAGGAGGTCCAATAAGATGGTCTAGAAGCGGGGTGCAATAAAGATGGCTCGTTGGTAGACTGGCTTCATGGGAAGTGTATAGGTGTCAGGTAATAAATCCTCTGACATGGAGCACCCACTACCGTCCTCCATGGAAGCTAGACACATATCAGCTGGGCCATTTAGAACCGTGTGATTAGTGAACTTCAAATCTGCAATCGCAGAGGTTTGGGGCTAACATTCTGTGACAAAGTGGTGTAGGGGCAAACAGGATTGCTAAGGAGCACCCTACTGGTGGTATTAGCAATTATGGAGCTTGTCCTGGTCAGAAGCTGGAATTAGTGCCCAGATCGCGTGGCACTGTACACGCGACTGGTTAGTCCTGATCATTAAAACCGCACTAAGACTCTCCGAGACCATGTTAGTTGAGATACAACTCACTGAGAATCACTTTAAAACCACACTGACTGCATATAAAAAGAAACTGGATGAACTCAATAAGGAAGTCAATGAATACAAGGAGAATTTGACACAATCAAAAATCCAGAAATTCCAGAAAGATCTGAAACGCTTTTCATTTAACAAAGTTTATCCCTAGGCAGATCCTGACTATATTCCCCCCACTAAAAATGCTAACAACTCGGACCTCTCGGAGGATGATGCCTCTACAAACAGCGGGTCTAGTGAGGGTAGTTACAAATCAAGACAAAGGGGGAAGAATAGATTTCAGAACCCACAACAACCCTGGCATCCCTTTCCAACATCAGGGGGAGGAGGCTTTCCCAACCAATTTACTCCACACCAGCAGTACCCAATGATGTGCTGGAACCCAGCTTTCATGCAGGCCCCACTTTTCCCTCAAAATACATTTAGACCGCCTTTTTTAGGGAGAGGCAGGAGGGGAAGAAGAAGAGGGATGAACCAGGTTCATTGGGAAGAAGACGACCCAGTGGGGAACAACACCCGAAGCAAATCACGGGAACAGCAGGCAGGGACAAGCAACCAGAGACTCTGATCACCAATCTGTCCTCTGTCAATCTAACACCCACAAAAGAGCAGGTACTCAACAAGGGCCTTGGATTTGTACCTACGGCCCGCCTCGACAAGTTCAGATTGCATTGCGAACTGTCTGATTTCTTTAGGAAGTTGAGACTAAAAGCATACTTTGAGAGACAAGAAACCATGGGAGATACCAATCCCGCGGGTGATACGGGACTAAGATTGAAATCTACCTTTAGTCCACCACCTCACACCACACCTGTTGAGATTCTTACTTTCGAACAGGCAGTGTTTAACGACACAGAAAAGTTTGAAGACAAAGACACCTTTGAAAATTTGAGCAGTGTAGAGTTCAAGGCCCTACAGGATTTGCAGGCTAATACTTCCATTGTGATCAAGCCAGCCGATAAGGGAGGGGGGTGGTCATACAAGACAAAATAGAGTATGACAAGGAATGTAGACGTCTGCTAAATGACCGAAAAAACTCACCCCCCTGACCTCTGACCCCACGTCTGAACTGAAAAGTAAGATCGGCAATCTGTTAAATTATGCAGAAATTAACGGACACATTACAAAACATGAAGCCGATTTTCTGACAACGGGAGAAGGTATAATCCCGTATTTTTACACACTTCCCAAAACGCATAAGAACAGAACCCCTCCCCCGGGACGCCCCATTGTCTCGGGGATTGGTTATTTGTTGGAACCGCTATCTCGCTTTTGCGATTTCTTTCTAAAACCACTCATACAGCAAACTCCGACTTATCTGAAGAACACAAAGAGCCTCCTGACTCTGTTACAAGACTTGACAGTGGATGAGGACTCCACTATCCTTGTGACCCTCGACATAGAGAGTCTATACACAAGCATCCCACAAGACGACACCATCAGGGTGCTCAGCAAGGCACTGGCAGAAGCCAATTGGAACTACCAGACCCCCAAACAATTCATTATAGAGTGTGCTACACTGGCACTAAAACAGAATTATTTTGAATATGAGGGAGATCTGTTCCTCCAAACTACAGGGACTTCGATGGGCAGTACTTTTGCCCCTAGTGTAGCCGGTTTGTACGTGCATGACTTTGAGCAAAAGTACATCCTGGACGAGGGCAACCCTTTCGGCACCTTCATCTCTTTCTGGAAGAGATATATCGATGATGTCCTTGTCATTTGGCAAGGACCGGAACACACACTATCTGAATTTCTGCAATGGGTTAACAACTGTGACATCAACCTAAAATTCACACACGCTTCTGACAGGAAAGAAATGGTTTTCATAGATGTGACCATTTCTAAGGAAAACGGCAAACTGGTGACTAAAACATACTGTAAACCTACTGCCAAGAACAACCTCTTGGCTTTCTCCAGTTTCCATCCTAGGACACTGAGAGAAAACTTGCCTTATGGACAGTACCTCCGCATTAGGAGGAACTGTAGCAAGTTGGACGACTACCGCATCCAATCAGCAGAGCTGTCCAATAAACTGAGAAGTCGCAGATACCCAGAAAATATCCTAAGGAAAAGTAAAAAAAGAGCGAGGAATCAGCCCCGGGAAGTACTACTGGAGGAAAATCCTAAGCATAACAACGAGATTCCTCTCACCTGCGTAACAACCTATAGCATAGCATCCAATGCGATCACAAAATCAATCAACAAACACTGGAAAATACTACAGACCAACAATAGGAATTGGGAAAAGCCTCTTTTTTCATTTAAACGGGCTAGGAGCCTAAGAGACTCCCTAGTACACACACGCCCGAAAAAACTAGATCATAATCCTAATCCCTCAGTTTTGAATGTCTGGGGCCTCCCGAGTGTTACAGGGCATTTCCCCTGCGGGAGCTGCAGTGTCTGTCATCTAACTAACCCCACGAAGACCTTGGATCTTGAGCCGAACAAAGTCTGGACTCAGAGATCCCATACCAACTGCAACTCAATGAACGTGATATATCTAATCACGTGTCCATGTGGCCTCAGGTATCTGGGGATGACCAGCAGGAAAGTGAAGCAGCGCGTCTGTGAGCACAGGAGTAATATCCGGTGCAAAAAAAGCACGACCAGAATGACTGAACACTTCTTACAGAAGAACCACACCACAAACGATCTGAGATGGACAATCGTTGAACAAATTAAAACAGGCACAAACACCCAAAGACTCCTGTTTGAAAATGAACAACATTGGATCTGCCGCCTTTCCACGCACAAGCAGGGTTTAAATGATAATATTCCATGGGGTTCTGTCCTAAGAAAGTAGACACTGCTTTAGACCATACTGTATCACCTGCCTACCAATACTTTTTCCAGTAGTATCTCCCTTTCTTTGCGGTACCCATCGATACTTTTACGCTAAAGTTGCGATTCCGCGACTTTGGCGACACCGCATCTTTTGTACCCCTACAATATGGTCATTTGTGCTTTTAATTAAAGTTTTTTTTCCCATTAATACCCCCTCTCTTTCTCTCATTAAATAGTATTACTAATAGTATCTGATTTGTCACTTACATACACGACATCGCATCTGTACTTGTAAAGTTTTTTCAATAATACCCCATTGAAAGAGTTAGCGTTTCACTCTCTGTTTACCAAGTAAACCAATCAGTGAAGGTAGCGTACACGCGTACGCGATAGCGTCATCATTCCGCGCCTGAGCGGACGTGCAGGCAGATACGGTACGCTTCAGATGAGGCTCAAAGCTCCCTTAAATACGCCCGTGTACAGGACTCCTTCATCCACGGGGTCCTGGAATTGGGGAACTACCAGGTGCCAAGCGGGCGTCTGGTATTGGCGTAGTAAGTGCGATACGATCCTCTTCAGCCTGAAGGTAACAATTCTTCTCTCGCAAACTTTTAACTGGCGTGTCCTATTTCCTAGCGTGTGACTACAGACCACCGCCCCCTCTAGGATCTATGGTGTAGGAATTATCTACGATCCATGTAAGCCTTGTCTCCTTTTACTTACCACCTCTGCCTGATGCCTAGAGCCTTACGATTCCGTATCGCTCATTGATTAGTCATGTTCACGATACCCTTCTCAATTTGAAATCATTTTTTATGCATACCGGCATTCCGGAAACGGCGTGCGGGTTATAGTGCGAAGTTGCACTTTCTTTTTCGGCATATTCTGACCTAACACTGGGCTAAATTTAGTCCACTTGATAAACGATCGTTTTATAGAGTTGCCATAAAATGTATGTTTTATTACAATCACCATAAGCTAAAACTACAACTTATGGAGACGTTTTGGAGAGCACGCATGGCAGCATGAGCGATGTCACCTATACTGTTATCGCATTTCTGTGCAAAACCTACAATGTGGCATGTTTGTCTTGATTTGTATTTTGTCTTTCAGAATATTCTTGCTTTCAGACCTTGCGGAAGGCCCACTAAAACTGTAAGTTTCACAGTACTCATTTGTCACAGGTGCGGGTGCGCCTTAGCGTGTGCATACCCCCGTGACAATCCTGGTCCTGAAGAAAGCCTCGCTACTTGCAAACGGAGGCTGAAACATGTAGACCGGCTATTACACTTTCACATCAGTATGTGACTGGTCAATCTAACCAGTTTTTACATCCATTTTCACCGTTTTTTAATCTTGCCTTACCTCTCCACCAATAAAATCAATTTGGGATAAGTAAAGGCAATTTTAACTTTTCACTTTCACGGACTGCACTGTTCCAAAAAAAAACGCTCCGCTGTAATCAGGCGTCGTAGCACACCCGAGAGGCATTCGGCCCCTCGGGTGGGAACCCAATGATGAAGCATGTCACCAACTAGGTTGGTGAGTGAGGGTTCTTTTAAAAAACAGGTGTAACTCCTCATGTAAGCCCACTTCTGGAATCACTCTTCTGTTGTTTGTTTATACCTTACAAGGGGACCAAGAGTGGCTCCACTATCATTCCCTTTCTCTCTTTTTGTTCTATATATAATGGATATAGGCATAATGAGTGAGGAAGTCTATTAATGCTTAGGTATTAATTAAAATGTGTATTAATTATTTAATTTAAATTAATATAATTCATTTTAAATACAAATAGAATAAATAATAAAATAAATGTTATTATAATTATAATCCGGTAAATAATACTAAAAAAGAAATGTATCCATTACTACAGCATTGGAAAAAGAAATATATAAAAATATTCAATAATTATACACACAACACTATTTGTTAATTAAAATTAGTTTTTTTAAATATAGATTTTTTAAATAATTTATTACAATTTCAATAATTTTTTTAAACATTTTCCCATGTTTTTACATTTTTTTTCAAGGGGAGAAAATGTCTTTCTTTTCTTTTTATTTTTTTGGTTTACTTTCTTGGTTGAGCATCTGTTTCTATAGCTGGTGGAGCATCACAGTCAAATTTGGAAGCAGCACAGAGGCGGTGTGGTGAGGTAAGAACAATCTAATGTACTTAAAATAACAAATAGGTTATTAACTTTATCGTAAGGAAAGAGGGAGGGAGTAGTTCAATGTTGTCTAAAGAAAAAGTAAGGTATGTATTTGGATTTTAAAACAGCTTTACATCCCCATACAGGTTGTGTTCAGATGCACACACTGGAATGGGTGTTATTTATTTTATGTTTTTTACATATTTATTTTTAAATCATTTTGAAAAAAACGATTCGTTTTTTTGACAGGTTTTTTAATGGTGTTAAGAAGATATGGGTGAAGAAGAAAGAAGACAGAATCAATCAGGTGGATTTATTTTTTGGGGGAAATTGTTTACTTTTTTTTTAAAAGTTTTACAATTTTTTGGGTACCAGGGGTATTGTGTAGTGATTATCTTTGTAAATCGAAGAGGGCATTGTGCTAATTTGTTTGCATTTTTTTAATTGTTTGGGTTATGGATAATTATTTAATTTTGTGGATTACTAGATTACTTGGGACTCTTGGTGAAAGATTGTTAAAGAAATCACCAAGAGTTGAAGAACTTCAGGTAGGAGAAAAAAATTAAATGATTTATAAAAAATAACATCAAAAAATGGCAATTTAATTTTAGATATTCGTTAAAATAGAAACATAATGTTTTAACATGTTTAAACTCTTTAGTTTAGGTTAGTAAGATGTATGCAATATTGTCAAGGTAGTCTCATCTTCTAACATAGAAAATTGTTGAATTTTGGTCAACAGTCTGTCTCACATTTCCTTGCTTTTTTAAGGATTCAGATTACCTGACAATGAATGTGCCTGCACCTGAAGATGATACATGTTGAGCAGTCTTTTTCCCAATGGAACTTGCTGATGAATTATGCTAACCCTCAATGGCATTGTTTGTTTTTCCACCTCCCTCTGAGCAGGTTGAATAACAGTTCCAACATTCAATTGGAAAACATGTTTTTTCTCGTGTGACACGACCCGCTTAGATGGCCAATCAATGTATCTTCAAAGTAATTTAAAAGTGGTGCCAATGTTTCTTCGTTTTGTGCAAAATATTCTGACTGTATACTAGATGTGTAAAAGCCATCTACATAATCAGGAGGTACAAAACAGAAAGGTGTGACTTTTCTAAGTTGAAATTATGGTTTACTGTTTGACATATAATCCTCAGACAAGGATGTTTTCTGAATTTTTTCTCCCAACACGCCTGGGAAAAGTGAAAAAACATAGCCTTAAACTTGGTAATTTGTATACATTTCAGTAACAGTATTTATCAATTGTAATTCAAAGTCAATGATTATTTTCCTAGGACTTTTGTTAACAGTTTTAGATTTTACAACTGAAAAACATATTAGTATACTTTGAGGATTGTTTGTCAGGCAGTAAACCATATATTAGTGGGATAATAGTGCTATTTATGTTAGCATGTATAGTGTAAATTTGGCTGAATGGATGGGGGTACTTAAATGTGCCATCCATCATCCAAATTTCACCATTTCCAAGAGCTGTGGTGTTATTTGGGGTTGCAAAGATTAGTATTCGCTTTTAAGGGTGTTTGTTATCATAGAGAAGGAAAGATTTGTGGTTAAATGATTCAGTAAAAGATTCAGATGGCCACCAAATAGGTGTGAAGGGTTGTTAGTTTTGGTTTTCTCACCTGTTTTTGTTGTTGTACCATTCTTCTTAAATTTGGGGTTGTGGCCAAATTAGTAGCCACATGAATGGGAATGTTCTGTACTACCTCCCTCAGAACTGTAACCACAGAGTTCATTGGAGGTGGCCGCAAGTGCTTTGATGATTTGTACCTTTTCTCATCTAAATCTGTTGTAGAGGCAGAGTGGTTATGCTCTGTGACTCTCTGTACAATATCACCAACTTTAATCGCCCTGCTTTTGCAACGGGTTGAGAAATAATCAACATACCTCCAATGAGACCTAGGCTCAGTTAATCTCTCCATTCAATAAATAACTCCATCATATTTTTCAAAATAGTTTCCCTTTTAAGACAATACATATTCGGCTTAATTTTGGTTTGCCTTTGTTTCAAGAACTGAAAAAAATATATTCATTTAAAAGAAACATAAAAAAAAAATGTCCTTGATTATTGTTCTCCCAGAGAGAAAGAAAGTGTTATTAATTGTCACGGCTGCAGCCGAACACCCAAAAACAAGGGGGATGGGTGAGGCAGGGAATGCGGTCTAGTCTTTTACGTCCCACTGCATTGGTCCGGCCTCCTGGAAGTTCGCGTTGTAATCGGACGGGTTTTCTCGAGTGCAGTTATATAAGTCGCACTCAAGAGGGCCTGTAATTTTGGTTCTTTATGGAAAAAATACTTACCTGTGTATTCTTGTGTTATCCAGGACGGCCGTGTTTCGGTAATATTCTGTTGGGCCGTGCTTTCTGCAAACCTTGCATGCTTGCTTCCTTCAATGACATCCTTCTTTTGTTTTCAAGAATTATTATTGGTAAAGAAATATATTTTATTACAGCTTATTATTTTATTTAAAAAAATTAAGTAGTTATAACAAGGTGATTTTATTTAAAAAATATAATATGAAATATATACATTGTTCTACATACTTCTTGAAGATCTTTTAAGTACAACTTTTAAAAATAAACACCATTGTGCAAAATAAGTTTTTCTTTACAGATGTACATTTAGGCTGTTTAAAAAAGATATTTATTTTAAATTTCAAATTTATTATGAATATGTGAACCTTTCTTACATATATTTTTAATTAAAGCATTACTTACTTTGGAATGTAGGTGCCACTGCTTTCAGTTTTAGTAGTTTCTCAATAGCCAACTCTCAGGAATGCTTGTGATCTCCTCAGAGATCAGTGTACCACTGAACACAAAATGGTGGTCTTCTGTTTGTATACCTTCCTGAAGGGTGTACAACAATTTACAACAAAATAACCTTTGAAATCCTCTTTTTACTGTGAAGTAATATATGACTAAGGCCCTAATTACGATGCTGGTCGGACGAGCGTCCTGCCGGAATCGTTGCGGTAAAGGGACTGGCCCAACCGCCTAATTAGGATTCGACCACCGTGGAGGCGGTCGGAAATATGCTTTTTGGCATTGAGGCTTGTGCTGTAGCCCGGAAAAGTGCCGCAGCACAAGCCCCAATGCCAAAAGGCATGTTTTTAAACATCCCTGCACCCTGTGGCAGGCACCTCCTGGTGCTTGCCACATGGGGCATGGATGTTTGTGGCCTCATACCGGAGGCCGTGGAGGGACGAGGGCCCTGCTAGGGGCCCCCAAAGTCCGTTTCCGACAGCGTTTCATTGGCGGTCGGACCGCCATCGAAAGGCCGTCGGAAAGGGCCGATGTAATCCCTACAGTGGTGCCGTCGGAACCGCAGCGGGCGGACCGACCGCATTGTAATGTGGCGCTCTGACCTCTGCTTCAGATGTCAGTGGGACTGACACCGATGTGCTGTTGGTGTCGGTCTCACTGACATCCTAATGAGCCCCTATACATTTACTTTTAGTAAAAGTGATTGTTAACGTGCTTTTTAACCTTCTTCACTATGGGGCTTATTACGATGGCGGTCGGTTTTCAATTCCGACCGGCTGACTATGAATCAGCCGGTCGGAATTGAAACCGGCCGGTCATTCCGGCTGGCTTCCGATGGGCTCAAGGAGCCCGTCGGCCAGTCGAAAGCCGGCCCGTAATCCCAAAGGGCGGCCTTTCCGCGCTTGGGATTACGATGCACGGTTTCCGGCAGGGTTTCCATGCCGGCCTTTCCAACATGGAAACCCTGTTGGAAAACGTCTTTGAGGGCCCCTTGTGTGTGCAGCCTCTGGTTGGGGGCCGAGGGATGAACACCACCTCCCATTTCCCTATGGGAGCATGTACTACGGCCGGTTTACGCCCGTAACACATGCTCCCATAGGTAAATGTTGAAATGCGACCAAACAGTGTTTGGTCGCATCCAAATCAGGCGGTCAGGACTAACCCTGGGCGTAGTTCGCGAAGTAACGCTTCGCGAAGCTACGCAAAGTGCAGTTCGCACTCACGCGAGCTACGCGTAGCACTACGCGAACTGCGTAGTGCGTGTTCGCAATGATTGCACAGTGCCGGATGCTTGTCCGCACTGTGCAATCATTGAAAACGGCATCTTGCACAGTGCGAGCTGTCTTTACTGCCGCTCGAGTAGATTTTTACTCGAGCGGCAGCTTCTCAACGCGGACTGGTAGTTTCTCATCGCGAGCGGTCGCGAGCATACGCGACCACTCGCAATGAGAAACCTGACCTCCCCGCGTTGAGAATCTCGCCGGGAGGTTTATTTTCCACGCTCGCGATCGGCAACTTGATGTTGCTGATCGCGAACGAGGAAAAAGTCTCGCCGGGATGTCATTTTGCTTGCTCGCGGTCGCCAACTTGACGTTGAGGACCGCGAGCAAGCAAAATGACCGCTGCACTACGCCTACGCGTGTTCGCACTGTGCTACGTGCACTTCGCGTAGGGCGAAGTAGCACAAACTTCGCAAACTACGCGAGCGTAGCGTAGTTTTCCGCCCAGGCCTAGTCAGGACAGCTGACCGGAGGTCGGTCGGTCCCCGTTTATGAGACAGTGTCGGGCAGAAGCAATCCCGCCCGACATCGTAATCAGCCCCTATGTGTGTTCTTGTTATTGATTGAGGACAGTGGTATAGGTTTATAAGTTTTTTCTGCAAAGTCTTGCAAGACTGTGCAGGGAAGAGGTGTGGCGCCACGGCCAGGGCGACTGACGCTGGACGCTGGGGATCACGGTTCGATCCCTGGCTCCGGCGGCAGGGGTCTGCCCAGCACCATGCGACTCTGGGCAATAGCTCGCTTAATCTTCCCAACGGCCCCCAGCGCCGAGAGACCCCTTCGGGGGTGATTCGTGCGCTATACAAATACTGGACTTACTTACTGGACTTACTATGCAAATCAAGCCTTGCCTGGCTTCGTATATAATATTGTTATTTTTGTGTTGCGCAACACAATTGTAAGCTATTTTTTATTGTGCTTAGTAGTACAGAAGTAGAAAAGAAAAGTTCTTTAAGTGTTAGTTTAATGTAATTTTATTGATTGTATTGCTTTTAATTTTTCATTTATAAAATCAAAATATAATTTAAAAACTGCATGCTAAAGACGTGTGTGGTAATAGCATGCGTGGTAAAGGTACTTGTAATGTTATTAAATGTAAATGCGTGGTTAAGGAATGCATGGAAAAGGCTGCATGGTAAAGGCATGCATGGTAAAAGCATGCATTGTAATGTCATAAAATCCGCGTAGTTTCACGAATGCTAGTCAAGGTGGTCTATCTGTTTTCAAGGATGCTAGCAAAAATCCAGTTGCAGGGTGCTTGATACCTAATCGAGTTTCAATGATGCCACCCAAGATGCTCCATGCAGGGGTACTAACAGATATGCCTCATCCAGTTTCAGAGATGCTAGCCAAGATATTGCACTCAGTTTCAGAGATGCTAGCCGAGATGTCCCACCCAGTTTCAGGAATTCAAGCTAAGATGCTCCATCTAATTCCGTGGATACTATCTTAGATGCACTGTCCAGATTCTGCAAAGATACCCAAGATGCTAGCCAAGATGCTCGATGCAGTATCTTGATTGCTAGACAGGATATTTCATCCAGTTTTAGTGTTGCCCCATCTAGATTCACAAATGCTAGCCAAGATGTCTGTTTTCATTGATGCTAGCAAAGATCCAGGTGCAGGGATCTTGATACCTAATCGAGTTTCAGTGATGCCACCCAGGATTGCCCATGTAGTTACTGGGATGCTAGTTAATATGCCTTATCCAGTTTCTGTCACACTAGCCTAGAGGGCTTCCTAGTCACAACACCCAGCCTAGCTGATTGGCAGTCGAGATTGGGGAGGCTGGAGGTGGTGATGAATACAGGAGAAGAGCAAACCTGCTAAAAACAAAGTAAAAAAACGCACAAAATCGAATGGAAATGGACAAGGTGAAAAAAATGCAGATTTGGTCATTTTTATGTACATGAGGGAAGAAAGACAGTTCATCAATGAAGAGGATTCCAAGACTACAAAGATTCACCCTGGTCGCCAACCTCATCTGCAAGGAACACATTGCCAAAAAAGCAAAAAAGGCCTGGTATCTGCTCTCTCCTAAAGAAAGTCAAACCATTTCTTCCAGAAAGCTACTTCAGAACTGCTGCTCAAGCTTTCACGCTCTCGCATCTGGAGAGCGGAAATGCCCTACTTCATGGCCTCCATGGCTCCCTTTAGGGGCGTCCTACATGCTGGTGCAAAACTCAATCAGGACCCGAAGAAACAGGATCACATCACCCCATCGTGATAGAGATCCATTGGCTCCCCTTGGTGGAAAGCACCATCTTCAAAACCAGCTGACTCATTTATAAAGACCAGCACCCAGGCTTATCTTGCAGACAAGCTCACCATCTTGGATGGTTCTCGGCACGGCCGCTGCCAGGACACCATCAGACTGTAGAATAAGAAGTGTAAGAAATGAAGACATCTGGCCTTTTCCAGCTAGATCTGAAACAACATCCCTTTATCCATCAGGACCGCCCCAACGCTGTATCGATTTAGGAAAGATTAGAAGGCCCATCTCTTTAAAGAACACTACATCACATTGCATTAAGCATCCCTCATACCAGCTTCCTCTCCTATTACTCTTTAACCTTATGCGCATCTTTGACCATGTACGGTACTCCACTTCCTTTTGGCTAGGTTCGCGCCATAGAAACACATACTTACACATAAATCTGCCAGGCTGCAACATGAGTGTAAATTCATACATTCACAAAGAACTACTGTCTTGATAACAAGGTCCGGTAAGAGGGACACTTTGCCTATTCAGTTATGCAATTTGGAGATCTACACATTGTCCAATCTGATCAGTCAGTAAGCTCTGCTTCTGATGGTGCAGACAGAGTCCAGAAAGCAACTGACGTCAGCACACAGGGGTGGCACTTATTTTGTGGTCCAGCGTGACTTCCAGGGTGGGACAGAGGCAACACTGAACAGCATGACGCCACCTGCTGGTGTGCAGGAGAAATGCTGAGAGAAATCTCTGGATCTAGTCTGGCATCTGGAGTTAATCACAGGGTGAGGAATCTGCAGTTCGCTAGAGTCATCCACCGGCAAGAGAGTCCAGAAGATAAGTAACTTGTTCATGTGCACAGAAAAACACTCGTCAAAAACTGTTATGCTTACCGTTCTAGCTCAGATTCACAATATCACTATCAGTTATGTCTAGCAACACACAAAACACAACTTGCCCCATCTGCCATGTTGCTCTTGTTAGCTCTTTCATTTGTTTTATGTTCTGTTGGTAAATTGCTGTTTTAAGCATGGTTGGCGGAGCGAATTATGGAATGTGTTGTGTGTGTTGCTAAAGACAAGTGTCAAATTTAATTGGCTTTGCACGTTTAAGCCAGAACCATAACTCAGTTTTTAACTGAGGTTTTTGAAATTCATGTGCTTTTAATGGAGGAGGCTGTGCTTTATGTGGACTGCTGCAGCGCCAGGCCCTGTCTCCAGGCCCGCCACTTACAGCCACCCCCCACTACGCACACCCAAGGCCTACTGACAGGCCCTGCAACCCATGCCATGGTGATTGGCCTTTGTCAGCTCTCTCTTTTAATTCTTTATTTTGGATTTGCAGATCCTGTTTAAGTGTGGCAATCCCAGGTAAAGCTTCATGCCAGGCACTGCGGAACCACTGCAAACTTCTGTGAAACACAACGCTGCTTCCTGACGTTCTCAGTTCCAAATCCATGATGGCAAACACCGAATGGTGCTACATAGGTCGGTGATGCCTGCCCTACATTTCCGTTATTCAGGCATGAAACTTTCCCTGTTCATGGATCCTTTTTGGGCTTTGTTAAACCGCAACATCTACAGTGGTGCCTGGTTCGTGTCACCTGCCGCTACTGCAGACCCCGGCACCTGTCGACACTGCGGCTCCTGGCCACCATAATGAGGTGATGGGGTACTAATTTTAAAAATGATCTGTGGGCCTTGCAATTTATTTTTTATTATAATTAAATCATAGGGGCCCTTTTGAGGGCACTCCCCACTCAGGCCTCGGTGTCAGGATGTTTTCACCCTGCCCACTTATATGACCCTTGTAATTTTTTTTCAGTTGCTTTGCTCGTTGTACTGAAATGGGGGCTACAAGAGAATTTTTAGGTCAAGCCTAGCGTTGCAGCGCATGCGCTGCTCGGTCTGCGAGGCATGCTGTAGTAGGGTATGATGTGGAAGTGCTGTGGAAGCCCCGCCCATATTTTTCATTGGCTGGTGTCATTGTCCATGGTAAATGCTGCCTTCCGATTGATAATGAGGCTTCTTAGTCCCTCCTTGTTACCGCCCCGTCTCCTTTTGTGACCTCCCATCAGGACTGGATCTTTTACTTGCGGCGTTACACTGTCTCCTTCATTAGTCGGTAAGCACTATTTGGCTGCCTTTGCGCAATGGCGACAGCTTGTTTATTTTTGCATCGCGCTTTCACTTTAACAACAGCTGCCGGCCAACACCACGAGTGCTATGTGAGGCGGCAGCTATTGTTAAAGTGAAAGCGCGATGCAAAAATAAACAAGCGGCTGCCTTTGCGCAATGGCGACAGCTTGTTATTAATTTTAATCAAAGATAAACTTCGCCAGTCTGAAATATTGCTTGCGTAATTCCACATAAATGTAATTTATCTGTCCCTCGCATTCAGCGGGACTCAATACAAATATTCACCCAAAAGGCAGCTGTAAAACGAGTGTTTTTGTAACGGAGGTGTTCGCCCAGTGCTCAGCCGCAGGAGATGAAAGTCGAACAAGGGTGCTACAGGAGCAGCGGTGCGACAGGAGGCGCCAGCCCTTGCTTCTCTGCTGCCAAAAGAGCGGGTTCCTCGCCTCCTATATCCTGCAGCCCCTGCAGCAAATTACTCGGTATCTCACGAGCATCCGTACGTGTTTTTTTAATTATTTTTTTTATCAGCGGTCCCTTTTGAGAGGTAAGCGCCGAAACGGCACTTTATTCCCAACAATATCGCTTCAGCGTGTACACTATCATACCTTGTGAAAAGTGGCGAGGATGTGTCGTTACGGACAGAGCTGCCGAATTTGGAACTGGTGAACCCGGTTCTAGTCTTGGCTTCGACGTAAAGTCCTGTGATTCTGGGCAAATTACTTCATCTCCTTTTGTCGAAAAACGAATTGGTCTGTCTATAACGCAACTGGTGCTCATGTAAAGCGCTCAAAAACTTTCAGGTCGAGTTTGCGCTATATAAAACTTTTCGAAAATGGCCACCCTAACCTGTTGTCTACAAGCAGAACGTGTCTGTAAAAGGTGGTGAACGTGCAAGCTAAAATTTCCGACACCACGTGTGTAGAGCACTCGGGAACTCACTAAACGTATACATGGGAAATAGAAAAGTGGCCAGGTCTTCATGGGCGATGTTGGGCCCGCACATCACTCATGCACAAAATAATAAATGCACGAATAAAACAGAGCAAGTGTGTGTGCGTTACTGTGTGTTCATGTGGGGGAGTGCTCATCTACTCTGTCAGGGGAAGAGGAGGACTGGCCTAAATTTGCTACAGAGGCTTTATATAATGAGTGCCGCTGGAATTACATAGCAAGCAAGGACCATATTATGCAGCAAAGTTGACACAATTACCCAGCAAGAAAATGAAATGTAAATTATTCAGCGTATTGCATCACATTTTGTGGCAGTTTTATTTCACTGTTTTGCCTATTAAATAAACATTTACACTGGGCGAACGTTTCTCCTCATCAGCAATAATGTAATACCTGCCCACAGCAATCAGCAACTTACAGGTGACTTGCTAAGCTTTGCAAGAAGTCTGCCACTCCACTGTACCTTATGTGTCACTTTTTTAGTGACATTTGATTTGCTGAGCTAGAAACATTTTTTTTGTTGAAATGTGCAAAATATATAAAAGATGGTGAATTATGTGTCAAGAGCAATATATCCAAAAGTATGCGGAAAATGCCACAGCTTCAGACTTACATAATCCAGTGACCCTGGATATATAGTACACGTTCACCGTTTCCTAGGGCTTTCTGTCTGGCTCTTTTTGATGTTGGTGTTCTGACTGCTGGTCCATTAGGGAGGGTGCTCACATGTGGGATAAGCTGGCATGACTTCCGCCTCAACTTGAGGCCTTCTGTTTTTCTAACCTTTAAGTAAGATACCGTGTCTGGTCTTGCGAATGTATATCTCTGTTGGTCTGGTGTGAATTGTGCCCTTGCAGTTGTTTTTCTTTTTGACATTGGGTTTTCTTTGCTTTTGTTCTTTATGAGTTGATCCCTGACTGTTAACCTTGGTGTGCAGTGAGGAGGGTGTGAGCCAGGGCTGAAATGTTAATTCTGCCACTCAAGCATTTCCATAGTGGGCTACTGGTGGGGGCTGGTCTCAGAGCAGGATGGACTGTCATGACCCAACCATGCCCCGGTGAACACTTACTTTTCATGGCCTCCTGCAGTGTAGGGCTGTTTTTCAAATATCTTTTTCCAGGGCTAATTTTTGATTTCACTCCAGCTCTGGTGTGAGCTGTGGACGTGGTGGTGTTGTTGGATGTGGAATGCATGCCAGAGTCCCAGTGTTGCTTGATGATCCACTTGTGCATGGTCTGAGTGTTTTTAGGTTGAGCCTGGGCAGCGCATGCGCTGCTCTGCGAGGCATGGTGTATTCAGGTATGGAATTGAAGCTCCGCCCACTCTCCGCCCATATTTTTCATTGGCTTGTGTCATTGTCCACTGTAAACTCTGGCTTTTCATTGGTCAATAGGTTTAGTAGTCCCTCCTTAGTACCGCCTTGTCTCATTTTGTAACCTCCCATGAGGACACCCCCAACCCCTGTTACGTGTGTTGTTACTCTGTAGGCTTTAATTACAGCCTCCACGCATTATTTTCTCAAATAGCTTTGTCCTGCCTGGACAGGCAGGACACGCTCTCTCCTACCGCTTTTTTAAAAATCTTTATAGCACAGGCGCCGAACTTATTTGCAATGCAATAGGTCTCGCATATGCAAGAGTTTAAGCTATTGACATTGTAAATGACAATACCTTTTATTTATCTGTTTTACAAACAACACATAAATAAAAGGCATTGTCATTTATAATGCCAATAGCTCCAACTCTCATAAATGCGAGACCTATTGCAATGCAAATGCTTGTTTCTCTTGCAGCCAGACAATCAGATAACTCACTGCTAAGGGACAATGGTAAAAAGGCTCCCTCGTTCAGTTGTCGACCTTTATTTTTTAAGATTTAGATTTCAGATATCTGTGAATCACATCCAAGAATCCTCCATGATTAAAACAGCCAAAATATACAAAGGTGTGAAATGCTTATTTCTCAAACTACTGAACAGACTTAGGGCCTGATTACGGCTACGGCAGTACATTGGACCGCCGTAGTCGCAGTGGCGGTCCAAGGACCGTCAGATTGGTGGTCCACCCGCCGTATTACGAGTTTGGCGGTTGGGCTGCCACTGGACCGCTGCTACCACCACGTATCCATAATCCTGCGGCAGTGGTGCAGCAGTCCCAGGAAGTAATATGCTGGCGATGCTGCTGTGGCACCGCCAAGCATATTACGAGTTTCCTCACCGTCCTCCTTTTCATGGTGGTGAACCCACCATGAAAAGGGTGGCAGTGAGGCAACTAAAGGGAACCTAGCAGGGCCCCCTGTCGCCTCCGTCCATGGGGTTGCATGCAGGGGGACACATG
Source organism: Calotriton arnoldi (assembly GCA_963921515.1). Taxonomy (NCBI): domain Eukaryota; kingdom Metazoa; phylum Chordata; class Amphibia; order Caudata; family Salamandridae; genus Calotriton; species Calotriton arnoldi. The sequence continues at coordinate 3,621,505 of CAWUFW010000679.1, forward strand.
TTGTGCCTCCCTGTATTTCTGGACCCCCTGTTCCTGCACGGGAAGAAATGCACAACATGGTGCATTTCTTTCTGTGCAGGAACGTGCTGAGGTGCTCCCACGGTGGTGCCTTTCTAAGGCTCTCCTTTGAGCCTTAGAAAGGCATTGCCGTAGGACCGCCGCAGCACGCACCGCCTGCCAGGATTCAACTTCTAATCCACCGGGTGGTCTGACTACGGCTTTGGCAGTCTTCCTGCGGGGCGCTGGCATGGCGGCCAGCAGGAAGACCGCCAAACTCGTAATCAGGCCCTTACACCAAACGAATAAAAGTACACTTTCTCTGCAAAGTTCTGTCATTATGCCAAGATTGGTGTAAATCAGTTTAGCAGAGTTGGCTGTAGTCATAAATTTTGATTACTGTCCAGATTTTTGGGGCCCGTCACAATCCAGATATAATCCCACATCTTTTAATCTTAGTCCTATATCGGGGGTGAGTGAATCTTCACCTATATATAGACAGCCCTAGAAATAACTGGGTATTTAACCTAGAATTATCATGTTATTTTTTCGAGCTCCTCCTGTCTTCAACTTGTTTTTTGTAAAACAATAAGAAACATGAGCAAACACGACTCTTAATATATTCTTAGGGAATCACTGTATTTAATATACTAAAATGTTTTTGATGTTCACTAAAACATCAAATATATACATTATACTATATGTTAATATACTAAGGGCCTGATTAAGACTATGCCTTAGTCGCGGTGGCAGTCCATGGACTGCCAGACTGGCGGTCCACCTGCTTTATTAGCTTTATTAGGAGTTTGGCGGTTGGACCGCCACTGGACCGCTGCTACCACCAGGGATCCGTAATCCTCTGGCGGTGGCACAGCGGTCTGAAGTAGTAATATGCTGATGGTGCAGCTGCAGCACCACCGAGCGTATTACGAGTTTCCTCACCGCCCTTCTTTTCATGGCGGTGAGCCTACCATGGAAAGGGTGGCAGTGAGGAACCTATGGGGGCCCTAGGAAGGACCCCTGTCTCCTCTGTGCATGGGGTTGCATGCAGAGGGGCACATTGTGTGCCCCCCTGTATTTCTGCACCCCCTGTTCCTGCACAGGAAGAAATGCACAAGATGGTGCATTTCTTTCTGTGCAGGAACGTGCTGCGGTGCTCCCACGGCGGTGTATTTCTAAGGCTCTCCTTTGAGCCTTAGAATGACACCGCTGTGGGACCGCGGCAGCATGCACTGTCCACCAGGTTTCAACTCGTAATCCGGTGGGCGGTCTAACTATGTGTTTGGCGGTCTTCCTGAGAGGCGCTGGCATGGCGGCCCGCAGAAAGACTGCCTAACTCGTAATCAGGCCCTAAAATGTTTTTGATGTTCAATAAGCCTCATTTAAATGTACATTTCTTTATGTCTCCTTTTGGGTAGTGTGATAAGTCATTTGATTTGATTTGAGATTTATAGAGCGCAGCAATCACCCGAAGGCATCAAGGCACTAAAGACCAGCCGTCCGGAAGAGGACCACCATTACATCCGCCACAGCTAGAGAATTAGCCGGAGAATAGCCATGTCTTACGAGCCTTTCTGAATGGCAGGAGAAGAGGGATGGCCCTTAAGGTAAAAGGAAGGGAATTCCAGAGTTTGCTTGCAGCCACCGAGAATGCTCTATCCCCCCACTTCTTTTTTTTGGTTCTCGGGACCGCAAGCCGCAGTTGGAGAGATGAGCATAGGGGTCTACCAGGGGAGTGCCAGCAGAACATGGTTTTTAATCTAGTAGGGTAAGGGAGATAAAGTGCCTTATGTACCATACAGAGTGATTTAAAGCTAATGCGTTTATTGATGGGGAGCCAATGCAGGGTTTCTAGTCCCTTCCCAGCAGACAGTTTTTTAGGAATGTCCAGGACAAGTCTCGCCAATGCATTCTGCATCACCTGGAGTTTAAACTGCGTGTTCTTGTTTGAGTCCAGGTACAGCGGCTCCTCCGCAATGGCATAGATGCGTCGCCCCACTGCCTGGCTCAGAGCCAGCAAATAAAAAATAAAACAATGTTCTAGCATCGTTTTATTTTTCATTTGCTGGATCTGAGCCAGCTTGGGCAGGGAGGGGCGGGGCACGGGAGGAGGAGTGCTATGTTCACTCCCTAAGTGCCCATATGTGTTTGGTCGGCCGTCTGAGGCCGACCAAAACACACATGTGCACTTAGGTTTCTCCAGCCCGGCTGCATTGAACAGCCGGGCTGGAGAAACCCCACAGACTCCCTGGCCTGAGCGGAGCGTCTTTTCAGCCCGCTTAGGCCTATCCCCATGCTGCTCTCCTAGCAGGAGAGCAGTGCAGGGATTGGATGGGAGTCTGTCTCAGGGGCTGCCGGGACCAGGCAGAGAAGAGGCAGCGCGACGCGGGAGGCGGCCGGTGGCCTCAGGTAAGTTCTTTTATGTTTTTATATATTCTAACCTCCCATCATGTGTCCCACCCACCCCTGCAGTCCCCCTCCCATGTTCCCTACACCCGCCCCACCACCCTTTGTTTGTGACGGCCGTCACTGAAGTCATTATGTATTATTTCTGTTTTACAGCCTTGAAAAAGCAACAGTGGCACGGTTTGGCTGTATTGGGTACTGATACACTCAGTACTGTACTGACTGTACTAGTAAAATAGTTTGAATGGTCACATTTTGTATAATTTGTTTGCAAATCACATTGTAATCCGAAAGAAAGTATGCAAAATAAAATAACTTTTCTATAACTTTGACGAAAATAGTTCGATCACAACAGTACTAAAGGTTTCTGTTCAATCATATAATTCCATAACTCTAAATGAACTATATGTTTGTAGCACTAAAGCAATTTTAACAAGAAGTTTATAACGAAAAATAAGGAACTGTATTCTGGATTACTCACTTTAGGTGCCTTTTACATTTGTTTATTTGCCTTAAACATTATTTGTGCTAGAGGGATAACCATCACCTTAGAGAGCACTTTGTGCTTTCCTTTACTTACTAACTGAGAAATAGTTTGAGGCTCTCTTTAGTCAGAATTGCACAGTCAACATACTGCTCGCTGTCTTCTTCTCTAGAATGTTCTGAGTCAAGTGGCCTATGTTATGGTTTCAGGGCTTTACACAACCTCATTTTTTTGAGCTGCGTATGAGGCAAGTCATATTCACGGCCACTGGAATTATGTGATTGTGCTGCCATTTATTTTTGCATAATTACAGATTTACTGCATTTGCCACACAATCCATCATCTGCTGCATAACGTGCAGACTTTAACAAAAAATATATGTTTCCATCTAAATAGGTTCAAAAGTTACTAAAAAGGAAGCAACACATGTTGCTGTGCAGTGGAAGGCCCTTTGTAAAGGTTGACTGGTCACCTTTCTGCTGCTTAATGCTATATAGTCGGATGTTAACCTGGTAGTAATGAGGTGCCACCAATGCACAGACAGTGTTATAAAGTGTAAAAATTACAAAATATGAAGTAATTATCATGTTATTTTTGTTTTGGCTTTTTTTGCTGTATAATTTACTCAACCCTGCGGCTTAGTTTGGCGCTCCCCTGCCGCATAATTCCAGCGGCCCTGGCCATACCGTACTCTGCAGAATGACGTCAGTAATCTTAAAAAGTGCATAGCGGCCTCTGCAGGAATTGCGCCCAGAGACCTCCTTATTCCTCCACGGCCTTCCCAGACATAACATTCGCATGTTTGCATCAGATTCCCGTCCTAAATGGCTGCCTGTGCGAAGGGCGAGGAGGAGGCGGCTGCAGGCGCGGTTTCCAGCCCTGGAAAGGACCCGCAGTCTGCGCGTTACCCGCATGTGTTATGACAATCCGCGATCATTCCCATCACGGGCGGAAGCATGAAAAACGTCCCTTTCTTCTCAGGAATTCGTCGGGATTCACTGGGGCACGGAGCTCACAATGTACCTATATTTCCCCTATCTTTTGGTCGTGCGTCACTGCTGAGTAACGATATTACAATATTATAGAAATTGTATTTATGTAACCAGTGCTTCTTAAATGTGTCCCTGTCACGTGATCCAAACCCTAGCTCTTCTGTACACATAGGCTTCTGAAATTCGGATTTCCAGGTGTGCTTACTGACGAGAGAAGCAATCCTTCCAGAATACCTAAAGATGCTGTCGAGAAAACCAGGCGTGGGAAAGAGTTAAAGAGTCAGAGATGGTTTCGGCGAGGGACACTCGGCAGGAATGAATCTAAGTTAGAACTACGAAATGAGTGACAGGGTTGGAAGGCACCAGTTTGAAACAGAACGTGAAACACATATTGTATAGTTTGCAAACATAAGCAATGTGTGCGATTATTAGATTGAAATCCAAGTTACATGTAGTCTGAAAATACATATAGTCGACGTGACCGTTAATAAGATTAAAACTCAAAGGTTTGAGAAGGTTTTCAGTTTACAAATAGCTTGTGTTTTAAAGATACTCAACCGTGCTGCAAAGTACCTTACGGTCCAACCCCTAATAGTAATTCTAACCCCATCGCTTACCCTATTCTTAACCATAACCTTCAAATTTACCTGCAGCCTAACCATAGCCATGGCCTAGCCTAAAGCTTATTCAAACCCTCACTCTAAAGTTCACCCTTACAATTACCCTGCAGCCAGGGCCACTGGAATTATGCGGAGGAGAGGGCCAAACTATGCTGCAGGGTTGAGCAAATTATGCAGCAAAATGTCGCACATTTTGTAATAGTATTACTTCATTATTTTGTCCTTTTTAAACTTGGTAACACTGTCTGGGCATCGGTTGCACCTCATTAGTACCATTTTAATACCCAAATATAGCAATGAGCAATAAAAAGGTGACCAGTCCAGCCTTTCACTGTGCAGCAACACGTCACTTCATTTTTAGTAACTTTTGAACCGTTTGAGCTAGAAACACATTTTTTGGTTGTTAAAATCTATAGATTATGTGGCAGATGATTAATTATGTGGCACAAGGTGTCAAATCTATAATTATGCGAAAATTGCCGCAGCTGCATAATTGCATAATTCCAGTGCCCCTGAAACAGCTAATCTTTTCTTACTTCTAACGGCAAGCCTTTTTCTAACATTAGCTCTTTCCCTAAAACTTGTCCTGGCCCACAATCCACCCCTAGTCCTAATGCTAAGCCTAACTAAACCTAAGCATACTGTAAATGACTTTTAAAACGTATGTCCAGCTCCAGGTGTAATCATTATCACGTGTTGAAATCCGATACCTCAGGGATCACAATTTAACGGATGCAATAATTACCACCTATTACAAGTTCACCCTATAAAATAGGGCTCAACATGCAGACTTTTGTGCTTACTGTACTATAATCTGTATGTCCTGTAATTGGCGATTTTTCATTCATTAAATTTCAGCAGGTTTGACCTGGCAATATTTACCTAGGGAAAATTGCAGGTGTGAGGTGTTTGCTTCAAAATGATAAATTCCGGTGAAACCTTAATTACAAGTTCTTTAGAGAACAGGTGCTATTTTTTATTATTTTATTTGCACTCCTTAAAATACCGATACCCTGGGGTTCAGAATTTAACAGGTGCAATAAAAAACACCTTATAGATGTTTTCTCCTTTTCAATAAGGAATAACTTGTGGATTTTGGTGAGTTCTGCACCAAAATCTGCATGTCTCAGTACTAACTGGTCCTTTTCACCTGGTAAGTATTGACAGGTTTGACTAGTTGATAATTACATGGAAAAAACTCAGATGAGCCAGAAAAACTCTGTGCTTTGGATAACAGGTGCTATTTATAGCAAGCACCCTTTTAAATATAAAAACACTGAGTTTAACATTTAACACATGCAATGATTAGTATCTAGTAGAAGTTTACCTCATTGCAATGGGGAATAACGTGTGGATTTTTGGTGGTTACTGTATCAAAATCTGCATGTCCGAGTACTTACTGGACCTTTTTATTTGGTAAGTATCTGCTGGTTCGACCAGCTGATATTTACCTGTGAGAAATTCAGAGATGTCGGTAAATTCCGTCCTACTCATAATTGCAACATCTGCAGAAACAGGGGCTTGCACGGGTGACACCCATTTTTTTTCGTCGTCTTGTTCATTGCCTGCGCCTTCCAGGCCCCCCTCCTTGTGAGGGTACAAGGGGACCCCTTTGGGTCCTCAGGTTTTGTCTTCGCTGTCCTCGTCTGATCCGTCCAGTGCAGTGGATCTTCTTCCGGCAGGCCACGGTCGATGTCTCCTTCTTCCCTACTACCAGGCAGTTTCTGGAAAACAGAAGAACATATTTAAAGCAGCACAGGAACCTCCAACTGTCCTGGAGGTCCCCGAATGCGTGTATCACTGGGTACACACCGTACATCACCGAGTTCGCAGTGATGCGTGATGTTGGTTTACAGGCCATAAGCTCCGGGGCTAGGGCCTTCAGCAGATCCTGCGCGTCCGCACACTCCCAGAAGAGATTGTAGGTCATCTCATCTGCGGTGCACTCTCTCTGGCAGGACTTGTATTGGTTGATCCCTCTTGCGTGCATGAAGGCTCTCACTGGCAGACCTCCTTGGATGGCCATCCAGGTGATCTCCTTGTGCTGGTTGGTCAGGCACTTGGAGGCGATGTTCTCCCACACATGGTCCGCTGTGGCAGAGGGGAGGGCGCCGATCGGTTCACTGACGTCCCTCGCACATATCTGGCGTTGAACGATCTTCGGAGTCCACATGGCGGCAGCCTTCATACTAAGCTCCTTGACAAACTTTTCCACTTCCTTGTAGGACCACGGGGTGTCCCAGATGTATGGGGATGGCACTCACCCATTATGCCCATCTGAGGCGCCTCCACGTTGGCAACAGGAAGAAGCGTACCATCAGAAACCCTCCAGTAGTTGTCTTAACTATGGAAGAATTCTCCTTGTTGCAATAATTGTATAACGTGGAAAATACGATATGCTGTGCAGCCTCGAACACTTTACTTTCGGTGTTTTCCTCTTCTATCTCTGTATTACGGGTTCACCGGTCCCCCCGGGGGCCCCAGACAAGGTTCCTACTGAACCCGGTCTAGTCGTTCTGCCCCACATGATCCACTTCACCAGCTATCCTGCCCGGCCTTTTATTGCCGATTCACTTCAGTCCCCCTTCTCCTGGACGCTTCACTCGTCCCGCGACCGCCTGCAATTTAGAGGATTGCCTCCTCTCTCTCTACTCGCCCGTTCACCGATCAAGGACAACGCGATTCCGAAGCCGGTTTCAGTCCGGACTTTTAGGAGTTTGGATCGCTGTAATCAGGTATGTCCCTGCCCACACGCCCTCATATCAGGCTTTCCAGATCGTTTATCGGCCTGATGCCCCTCTTAATTTACCTGCCCACACAGATCATCACCAAATACCCGGCTTTTGCATACATCCCGGGGATTGACGGACCCCGCCCTGGTCAGTCTGCAGCCTTCCTGCTCCCTACTCCGGATTCCCCATTGATACAGGTAATTTATTCCTTGCCCCGTTCAAACGCTCCCCTCATCAACCCTTTGGGGTGTTGCAGGGCACTCTACTTACACTGTACTTATTCCCTTGTCTCCCAGTTGTTGTTTTTCGCTTAACTGACGCCTCGCCCACACTTGATTTATTCACCCTTGGGCCAGGCATCCATACTGATTGATTCCTCTCTGCTGGACCCTTTAGGCCGCATCGCATGACCTGTTCTATGCTAACTTCAGGTAATTGTCCATTACCTGTCCTTTCCTTTCCTTTATCTTCTTGCTACGGGCCACTAATCCGCTTACCCTACTCTCCTCTCCCTTCCCCCCTATACAGCACTATTTTGAAATTAGTGACCATTGTCCTGATGATGACCTGAAATCAATCAGGTTGAAACGCCGTCGACTACCCAGCACAGAACTTTGGCGCTGTTGTGGTCAATTTATTTATCCCGAATCAAAAAATACCGATATTGTATATATTTGTATTGTATTATTGACCACATTGTTATTTGTTCTTACTCCTTCGCCATTCACGCTGTAATTTTCCACCCCTGTGTCACTGCGCCGTTCACTGTCACTAGCACACCCGGTACTCACTTGTGTGGTATGGTCACCATATATTGAACTGTACTGTAGTGCTGTTACAACTACCTACAAATAATAATTGTTTCACTTTACCTTTCCCGTTGTGGTCTCCCTTCTTTTTCTCCCGCCTTTTGTGATGTACACGACTATTTTAATTGCCCTGTTCAAATGATTTCCAGCTGAGACATTGTTGTTTTATTACAAACCTTACCCGGCCTCACCTGGGTTAACGGGTTCACTCCTGTAATTGTTCCTTTGATATTGAGCAACCACTGGGTTGCGAGAGTATTTATTATACTTCACACATTAAGGGGCCGATTCCGATCTCGGCCGGTAGGGCACCGAATCAGATTCGGCTTAATCGGATCCGATTCGGAGCCCTATTTCCCGACCGAGTCGTACGTGCGTCCGGGCGAGCGAGTACGATGCGTGCGCTCGCGAAATCTCCGACCGACTCGTTCGGAGGACCCGACCGCTCCGACCGACTCGCACGGGGACGACGCGCACCTCGCAATGGAGACGTTCCCCGGCCGGGTAAGTACGATGCGCACCTCGACCGCTCCGACCGACTCGCGCAGTCCGGCTCCAAGGAGCTGTCGGAGCCGCACTTTGGGGGTCCGTGTCGGACCCCCTGGAAGCGTAGGCGTGCGAGTCGCACACAGGGGGACCCATGGGTCCCCCTACACGTGCATGTACGGTGCGACCCGCATCGACGCGAACACGCTGTAGGGGCGCCCTTGTTCGCGTCGTGCCCATTGAGTCAATGGGAGCCCGTGTACGCGTCGTACGACTGGCTCCCATTGACTTCAATGGGAGTCCAACCGAATCGAGTCCGATAGCATACGTGCGCATCGTACTCGTTCGGTCGGACTGCTAGGGTCCGATTCGGTCGGAAATCTCTCCGGGTCCGGCTCGGTCGGGGAGATTTCCGGCCTGAATCGGAATCGGCCCCTAAGTTGTTACGTAATGTGCAATTAATTTACACACTATGTCCTTCAGGGAGACCCCTGCCTACACGAATGATTACATCCAACGCATCTTAAGTGACCCTTCTTTACTTTCACACACATCCACCCCTCTTTCTGCAGCCCTAATACTTCAAGGGCATTACTGGAGAAACTCGAGAACCTAAAGAAGAAACAGATCCATACCGATCTACACGCACGCATGCTAACAGAATACCTCAAGTCTGATACCATACCACTAGGACTTCAAATACGCAACATCCCAGCCATCTTTACCCAGGATACCAAATTCCGCACTGGTTTCAGCCACCTTGCCACCACCTGCTCCAGGCACTGGATGGTGCTGGGCATTGACACAGCCATAGAGCCTGGTCGGAAAGAGCTTGAAGAAATCGCCGAACTTGAAAAAATCATTCTATCAGACACATCCATCGCTGACGCAAGGGCTCTACTGGGCAAAATCAACAATACCATCGCTACATTCCACACCTTTGAACAGAACAAGAATATAAACAAAATACAAAAAGACATAAAAAACTACAATAAGGACACGACTTACCCATACCTGCTTGACACATTTTTCAACACACCTTACCAACCACCTAGAAATAGGAACTGGGGCAGGTACAGGAATAATCAAGCCATCACTTTCTCGGATTCCTCAAATACGTCCATCGAGGATTCAGACCCTGGGGAAGGCCCCAGCGATGAGCGTCCACAGAACAGACCCCATCCACAACCATTACTACCATCCGTTTTTTTAGGAGGAAACCTCGGACGCGGCCGTGGACAAACAAGACCCAACTACCAATATCAGTACGCGGGCGAGCGACAAACACGTCGCAAATTCTATCAATGGGGCCCACAATGATGTCCACCATGCCTAATATAGTACACAATGACGAAGCAGTCCAGATGAATACCAATTCGGACAACACTACCTTTCCTCAGATGGTACATACAACGGAGCCCATGGCCACTACACAAACAACCGCTACCACATGTGTAGATCCTAACACATCTAATGTCTCCCCCATTCCTATCTTCAATTTGTCCAAACATATCCTGTCCCTAGAGGAAGTCTCACTCCTCAGCAAGGGCCTTTCTTTTGTCCCAGCAGACCCCAACAACTTCTTTAAACTACAAGAGGACTTACTCTTATTCTTCAGGCGCATCCGCCTCAAACAATTTTTTTCTGATAAACCTGATTCTGACAAACCTTATGAAAGACAGTTCCACCCAGCCTCGACTTTTCTCCCCCCTGCGTCCATGATGCCCCCCGAAATCTTGGCTTTCGAAAGGCTAGTCATGCATGAAGTCAAGGATTTACAGCATCAATCTGAATTCGTCCCTTACAATATCCCACTCAGTGAGAAGCAGGCCCTAGACAACCTACGTGATAACCCACACATAGTTATCAAGCCTGCATACAAGGGTGGCGGCATAGTGGTGATGGATGTGGACAAATATGACACCGAGGTCCTGCATCAACTTAACAACACCTCCCACTATCGTCCCTTGCCCAGAGACCCTCTCCCTGACATCGCAAACGGATCACTGACATAATATCGACAACAAAAATATCGTATTGACAAAATATCGTCGTCATAATATCGACTACAATAATATCGACTACCAATACTTATTTTAAAAAATACAAAAATATCAAGTACACAATATCGTATATGAAAAATATCGTACACCACAATATCGAAATACAAAATATCGTTAAATTAAATATCGTTTAATTTTAAAACACATACAAAATATCAAAAATATCGAATACCAAAATATAGACATCAATATTATCGACTTTTTAACAATATCGACTATTGAAAAACTGGTCAATTAAATATATATTTAGCACCAAATATAAATTCACATTATAAAACAATATAAAACACTTAAATAACATAAAATAATCATTTGCAAACACATGAATATATAAAACTGAAATTTTTTTCTAAACGAACAATTACAGTAATAAAATAAAAGCTTTAAAATATATAATGCTTGCATCATGTCACATTAAAAACAATGTTTAATATATTTTAAAAAAGAAAAACGAAAAAATAATAACTTTCTACTAACAAGTTTTTAATTAGCGTTTCCCTTATATGGAAACAAACAGCCAAAACAATAAAAACAATTAACTTGAACGAATGAAATACTCACATTTTAAAATACACCAATAACATAAAGCAACCAATTAAATAAACACCATATAAACATGAAATGTTTGCATCTCTTTACACTTCTAACCTACAATAAAGAAGAAGGTGAAACTCTGCCAGACTGTTTCCTGAAAGAAAACTTTCATTACTGAAGAAACCTTTAAAACTGCACTAAGTAAGTAAAACTGTATTTAAAATATAACCATACTACTAGCCTTGAACCCTAATTATTTCTGAGACCTAATTTACTAATCTTTCATTGCTTACATTTATATCTGCTCTACAGATACCTTACAAAGCCAGAAAAATATTTTCAACATCCTCACCAATAAAAGAACAATAAATGTAAGTATATTATATTTTTTTCCAGACTACCTAAAAATATTTTTCAAACGTAATTCACTAATATATATTTTATTTTTTGTCTATCTCCTCTACAGCCAACTGCAAAAGCATCCAAAATCCTTTTATAAACACTAACCAACTAAATACAATTAAAAAGTAAGTATATAATTTTCAATTATTAAACACCCTTAAATACCCACCCAAATATCCCTTTTCCCCTAAAATCCCTATCATCTACAAACAATGTAATGAAATTATTAAAATGTTTGTTTTCTCTTCTCAACAGAAAATACATCAAGAAAATAGAAAATAAAGCTTGAAATTATTTCCTGGACGATTTTATTTACATCAAACTAAACATTGTAAGTATATTCACTGAAATGTAACTGTATTTAATAAATATGTGGTATTTATTATATTAAAATTTTTTTTTTTTTAATTTCCCCTAGCATAAGACAAAACAACATGACTGAAGGTGCAGAATTTGTAATGTCACAAAAAAATAAACTGTTATTATGTTATATGGGGTATGTCTATACACAGGAGAAACAAATTGACCTTAAAGTGTTTTGGAAGTGTAGCAAATACTACTCTAACAAATGCTATGGAAGAGCTACTACTCATGAAACTACTGTTCTTTCTGTAAAAGAACATAATCTCCCCCCAAACATAACAGAGATTGAGGTTAGAGATGCTCTTGAAAGTATTAAAGAAGCAAGCACTAGTACTGATAAACCAACAACCCAAATACTGAAAGAGCAACTATTAAAAGTACCTCAACATGCATCAGGACAATTACCCTCCATAGCTTCTTTAAAAAGAACTATTGCCAGACAAAAAAAAGCAACTACAAGTACCATACCTGCCCCTAAAACGTTTGCAGAAGTAGTTATTCCCCAGAATTAAGCATTACTCACACTAAAGAACCATTTATATTTTTTGATAACAAATGCCCTGATAAAAGAATAATTATGTTTGCTACTGCAAACAATTTAGTTAAATTACAGCAATGTGACACCTGGATGATGGATGGAACTTTCAAAGTCTGTCCAAAACCATTCTACCAGCTGTACACAGTGCATGGATTGTACCAACATTCAAATATTCCATTCATCTATGCCCTATTACCAAATAAACAGCAAACTACCTACATAGATATACTCACTAAAATAAAACAAGAAAGCAATAATTATTTCCCTTCAAAAATAATTATTGATTTTGAATTAGCCATGATAAATGCTATACTAAAAATTATCCACACACAGCAATACAGGGTTGCTATTATCATTTTAACCAGAGTCTCTGGAGACATCTACAAAAATCAACCCTAAGGGGCCGATTCCGATCTCGGCCGGTAGGGCTCCGAATCGGATTCGGCTTTACCGGATCCAATTCGGAGCCCTGTTTCCCGACCGATTCGTACGTGCGTCCGGGCAAGCGAGTACGATGCGAAATCTCCGACCGACTCGTTTGCGAGACCCAACCGCACCGACCGACTCGTTCGCGAAAGCCGACCGCTCCGACCGACTCGCACGGACACGACTCGCACCGCGCAATGGAGACGTTCCCCGGCCGGGTAAGTACGATGCGTGCCTCGAGCAGTCCGACCGACTCGCGCCGTCCGGCTTAAAAGAGCAGTCGGACCCGCACTTTGGGGGTCCGTGTCGGACCCCCCTGTATGCCTAGCCGCGCGAGTCGCACACAGGGGGGACCCCCCTACCTGAGCATGTACGGCGCGACCGCTTCGATGCGTACCCGCTGTAGGGGGCGCCCTTGTTCGCCTCGCACCCATTGAGTCATTGGGAGCCCGCGTACGCGTTGTACGACCGGCTCCCATTGACTTCAATGGGAGTCCGACCGAATCGACTCCAATAGCATGCGTGCGCATCGTACTCGTTCGGTCGGACTGCTAGGGTCAGATTCGGTCGGAAATCTCTCCGGGTCCGGCTCGGTCGGAGAGATTTCCGGCCCGAATCAGAATCGGCCCCTCAGTGTACAATATGCTACAGACAGTACTTTCGCCTACCAAATTAAAAAGCTAATAGCACTAGCATATGTACCTGTAACTGATGTAGCAGAACACTACAATATTCTAATAGAGAGCCCCTATTACAAAAGGAACGAAGACAAAATAAGCCCACTACTAGACTACTTTGAGGACACCTGGGTGGGAAGACTGCATAGATCAGGGCATAGAAGGTAACTTAAGTTCCACATTCCTTGGTGGAATGTGTACCTAAGTACCTTAAACAAAGAAGCCAAAACAAATAATAGTGTTGAAGGATGGCATAATGCCTTCCAAGCAACAACAAGCAGAGGTAAACCTACCCTACAAAAACTACTACAATCTATACAAAAAAAACAAAGCTATCAAGAATTACGGATGGAACAATCTGTAACTCAAATATGTCCCAAATTAACTAATCAAACTAAAAAAATGTTTGAGCTACTGCAAAGCCAGGTTACCCTATACCCATCAACAAGAGGCCTAGATTACTGTAAGAAGGTGGGCCCGTCCGGGGGTCAAAACGTGGACAGTATGGAATGGTGGTCCGTAAATCCCGCCTCTCCACCTCTTACTTCTTCCCGGCAGGACTCCTGGACTACGAGTCCCAGAATTCCCTCCGCCCTGGAGTATTCCGTGGAAGACGACGAGACAGGGTGGGGGCTCCTGGAGAACGAAACTCCGCCCCATGACGTCACACTCCCTGGACCCATAAGGACACCGAAGACTCGGGAGAGGGTGTGTGTTAACACCGGCGACGAGACGGAGTGGAGAGCGGTTCCAGCCCTGTACGGAGCGAGAGCGAGAAGCGAGAGCAGGCGGAGCGAGGAGCAGAGACAGAGGGAGACGGAAAGGTGCCAGGAGGCCAACGACCCCGCGGATCGCCCAGCCACGCACCAGGAGGTGCGTGGCTCTCAGAGGTACGAAAACGCTTTACGGGTTGGTACGGGAGGCGGGACAGCATACCCCCTTAGACTAGGGAGCTGCATATCCCTTCTCCTTTGCTTCCGTTGTTTCTGTGGGTATATGGTATCACCTTGCACTCGAGCACGCCCCCAGAAGCGATAATAATCACAAGTGTGTTGGTGTCCCGTCACAACCCCTCCCTATCACTGCACTCAGAAGGAACCGACCCCTTACCCCCGTATTTCTTTCTTCCATGTTCCCGGTCCATGGCCACGACATCCCCGAGGACTCGGCGCCTGTCAAGAAGGGAATCCATACGAGTGGAGCGGAGTCCTGCCCGTACACCCGCCCCGGGACCCTACGCGACCCGAACTTTGCAACCAGAAAAAAACACCTATTAATACCCATTAAACCCTCTTTATCACACACCGGTGTCGCCTCAGATCCTTTACCCACGCAACAACTGGTGTCAGAAGTGGGATCTCCTGCCATCGGTACATCAACGATGGACGTACTCATTCAGCATCTAGTAAAGGGGCAAGAACGGCTTGAATGGGCGGTGGAACGACAAATGACGTCTGCCCAGGCGGACAGGGACGTCTTTAAGGATTCGTTCACGGCCCAGATCGATGGCCTACAACAGATGTTTGGGGCGCCTCCGGTGCCCACCTCTGAAGCGCCCCGTGGCGGGCCCCATGGTCCATCCGGCATTGCCCTACAGAAGTATATCCCAGGAGAAGATCCAGACGCTTTCCTGTTGAACTTTGAGAGGGTGGCGAGGGCGTGTGGATGGCCGGAGGACAGGTGGCCCTTCTTTCTGGCTCCTCTGCTAACTGGGGAAGCTCAATCGGCATACCAAGTGGCTAACGGCACAGGCACCACCCCATACCATGAGGTAAAAGATGTGATTCTTGACCACCTTGGGCTAGACGCCGAAGCCTACCAAGTCCGCTTCCGGAGGGAGCGCGGACAGCCCGGGGAGAATCCAAAAGCCCTATGGTTTCGCCTCAAAATGGCAGCCGATAAATGGTTAAAGCCCCTCGTGAGCACGAAGGAAGAAATAATGAACAGGGTGTACCTGGAACAGTACTTGGAGGCCTTACCCTATGGTACTCAGAGGTGGCTGAGGCAACATCCCCGCCTTAGCCCAGAGGAGGCAGTGGAAATGGCCACCCAGTACGCAAGGGCTCAGCCTCGTACCTCTACCTGGGAGAATGAAAGACAAGGGAAGGCCCTCCCCGGCAAATCCGAGAGGAGACCACGTCCATCCGCAGAACCGTTCCGACACAAGACCCCCAGACCGGATATTCCCTCTTTCCGCGGGCCCCAATGTTTCGAGTGTGGTGATTGGGGCCGTCTCGCTCGGATGTGCCCAAAACGAAGACCCAGCGACGAACCCATGGAAGTCGGATACGTTCCAAGATCGGTCCTCTACACCGCTGAGATGGGGCCGGCATTCCATGTAAGTGTACACGTGAATGGAAGGGAGGTCAATGCCTTACTAGATTCAGGGTGTAGGCAGTCCGTGATACGTAGTTCTATTTTCAGAACAGACCAATATGTGCCTGGTGTAGTGGTTCACATTAAATGTGTACACGGGGACATAAAACCATATCCCTTGGCTGTCCTTTCTCTCACTCCTCCCCACGGGCCCCCATGCGTGATAAGGGTTGGGGTGTTAGAGACTCTCCCAGAAGAACTACTTATAGGGACAGACAACCCTAACTTCCTTTCGTTAATCACACACACCATTGGTAGGTCTTCCGGGAACTCAGAGGAGCGGAGGGAACATAAAGTACCTTCCGTCGCATTAACCAGCCCCGAACCCTGGATCCTAGACAAGAGCTATAGGTTTGCTCAAACAAATGACCCAACCCTCTTTAATGCATGGGAAGCAGCCCACGCAAGCCAGGACACAACTCCCCAGGTGTATCCTAGGTTTCTGATAAAGAACGACTTGCTCTATAGGCAGGGCAACCCTGGTGAGCCAGAACAGCTTCTGGTGCCGACCTCGTTCCGAGAACGTATCTTGTTCTTCTCCCACTCACACCTCACCGCTGGCCATACCGGGGCTGAAAAGACAACCCAGAACGTGCTCCAACATTTCTTTTGGCCCGGTATCTATAAAGATATCAAGATACATTGCCAGACCTGTGAGGAGTGCCAAAGGAAGAATATGCAACGTCCGCCGGCGGTTCCCTTGAAACATAAGTATACGATTACACAAACCGAAAACCGCCATCGGCGGAAAAATCACACAAAATACCGCCCGCCAACGTCCGAGTCGGAGTCAAACCGCCCGCCACGGACGGAAACACGCACGACAACACAAAACCGCCCGCCCTCACGGCCGACACACCGCAAGTGAAATTACGATCGCACCGCCATGAGCGCGGGAAAACCACAAATATACCGCCCGCCAGCGCAAACAACGCCGATGAGAATCGACACGGCAGAAGCCATGGCGCCCACGTACCTGCACAGAAACCATCCGCTCACAAAACCAATAGCACACAACATGGCCTACAAGTCCACACAGCAAGGCACGCACAAATACACAAGCACAGTACACATCCCGAAAACACCCCCGGACAAACAAAAAATACAAAGGCCAGAACCCCAGACACAACACACCTGAAAACAACAGACCATGAGGACACACCCACATAGGTAAGTACAAAAGCAGCACTCCCACAGACCACAACCCCTTGCTACATTGCAAACCAGAGAGGAGAGGAGAGGACACAGTGACACAGCAAGGACAGCAGCACACCACAGAAACGCACACATCACAACCACCACCACCACCACCACCACCACCAAACACCTGCACCACAAACCCCTGCACATTACACAACACACACCGCACCAGCACCACAAACACCATGGCACCACAAAGAATGCCCAAGTTCACGCCCATTGAGCTGACGGTCATGGTCGACGAGATCATCAAGGTGTACCCACAAATCTATGGGAACATGGTCCAGCACACACCACTAGCCACCAGAAACAGAATGTGGAACCGGATCGTAGACCAGGTCAATGCAGTCGGGATCCTGCCCAGGAACAGAGGAGAAATAAACAAACGTTGGAATGACGTCAAGAGCCTGGTCAAGAAGAAGGAGGGCAAAAACAGAGAGCTGGCTGCCGTCACTGGCGGAGGGAATCCCGCGCTCTTCAAGACCTTCAAAGCGTGGGAGGAGAAGGTGCGAGTCATAATACATCCGGAGATCCTCGCCGGATTAGCAGGGGAGTGGAGGCTGGTAAGTACAAACTAATGTATACCAGCACACCGCTATGTACTCACATGCACTACCACCATGCCACAGCTCCCAGGGACAAACACCCCCATGTCCAGCACACAATACACAACACATCACACACACATGCAACAGACACCACCACACACAGCCCAAACCGAACAACTGTAAGATACGTGGGGACATGTGTACACTCAGCCAGCCACGTAACCACCAACAGGTCCCCAAATATGCCAGAAGCGCCACAACGAGCACCCACCACACCCATGTGTCCGCCACAGCTGCACTAACCGACAAGTAACAGGTAAGTGGCAGGAACACAAAGTGCAGTGGGTGGGACGGTGGACAGCCCAAGTACAACACACACCAGGCCCCTAGTCCCACAGCACAGCAAGGAGGAGCATCCCCACACCCCACAGCCACGTGTCAGCCACCGCAGTGCACAACGACAGCCGAAAGGCAGACATCACGGTCCACAGCTATCGGTGTCAGTGGGTGTCCAGCCACCCCCACGACCCACAACACCCCCCCACCCCCACAGACCTGCAACATGGAGCACCCCCGCTTAGAGCCATGTGGCATCCAGTACAGTGCACGCACGAACAACTTGCAGGTGGGAAACTGGACAGGGCTGGATTACTGGAGGCATGAGGACCGGAACACGACCAACCCATGGGACATGTCACGTAGCAGACGAACACGCAGCACCGCCCACCATCACGAACAAGTGAACAATGTGCACACGGACATGAACAACAGACTCACACCCCACATGACCCATCACAAACATAGCAACACCCAAGGAGCCACGTCTGCATGCACAAGCCACACTGAATATAGTACCACACGGCAGCCACTGTGCAACTCATCACACACAACCGAAACACCATTGAAGTCCTGTCCATGTAGCCCCTACTGCCTGTCAACCACACACCCCACAACTACGCCTATGTAAGACAAACAACACTAGACGCAACAGAGCGGAACAACATAAATGCACACGAACACCACTGAACCCATCAAACACACAGACACACCATGCACATACAACATACCATCCATCCCATCCGTCAGCCCCAGTCTCATGAAAGGCATGTCATCCGCACAGCTGCCACACATACAGCAGTCACGCTAAGATACATGCCCATGACCAACCATGTGCCAGAAGTCAATGATGCGCACAACACACTGTGAGCAACAACACACAACATGGGCCACACCCCCGAGCACTGCAGTGATGCACATGGCACAGGGCAGCACGCACACCAAGTAGATGGGACAACTGCAATACGTTGGCTGGCACACAACCATCACTCACTCATAACGATGCGTCCAATGCCATGTCCAGTAATCACAACAGACAGCAAATATGCAGGCCATGTCAAGCATGCACACACCTCAAACCATGCACTGTCATGCTGCCACAACACATGTCACGTTCGGCACCCATGGCTCACAGCATGTACCCCAAAAGCATATCCCCTCCCAAATGCGAATCTGGGGCATGGCCCCCATGTTGCCATATGCGTTCCTAAGCGTTCCATTTGAACCCCAAAAGCATATCCCCTCCCAAATGCGAATCTGGGGCATGGCCCCCATGTTGCCATATGCGTTCCTAAGCGTTCCATTTGAACCCCAAAAGCATATTCCCACCCAAATGCGAATCTGGGGCATGGCCCCCATGTTGCCATATGCGTTCCTAAGCGTTCCATTTGAACCCCAAAAGCATATTCCCTCCCAAATGCGAATCTGGGGCATGGCCCCCATGTTGCCATATGCGTTCCTAAGCGTCCCATCTGAACACCAAAAGCAAAGTACAAACCAGACCCAGGATGGGCCAGGAGCCCGCATACACCAGAGTCACAATAAGTAGGGGCACAGCAACACACCCATCGGCATGGCCAATCCGTCCCATGCCACATGTGCACAGCACACAGTCCCATTGCCAAGCACACACAACTACAGATGCTACAGCCACACACACGCCTCCGGGAAACCCATGTACGAGATTGCATGAACTGTTAATGTCAGACGACAAATACATACTTCGCCAGGTGCAACACAATAACAAATCTCATTCTCTCCACAGGTGACGAACTGCTGGATGCTGGGGATGGAGCCAGCAGCCAGCACAGCCAGCCTACAAGCCCCCAACGAGGACACACGGATCTGGAGGATCTGTCCTCCTCTTCGGACACGGACCACCAAGCAGGCCCATCTGGTGTGGCAGGGCCCAGCCGCTCCCCAGGACCCCTCCTACCCACCAACCCATCATCCAGGGCTGCTGAACATTCCCAGCCCCCTGCTGCCACTGTTGTTGCGGCCACACCCATGGTCATTGTGGCCACTACCACTGCCGCAACCGCCACCATCGCCGCACCGACCACCACCGCCGCCACCACCACCACGTCTTCGCTGGCACCAGCCCCAGCGCAGGTGGTGGCCCGGCCGACTGGATCCACCCTGGGAGCCACAGCGAGGACCGTGGTGAGCAATGTGGCTAGTGGGCAGGCCGGTGGCAGCAGGACTGGTAGGAGGAGCAGGGTCAGGGAAACGCCAGCCTCCCCTGGGAGCCATGCCCTGCCTCAAATGGCCAGAGTCCTTGGGGCCTATGAAGAGGCCCAAGGACAATGGGTCCGGTCTGCTTCAGACACGCGTGAGGTGCTGGGGGTGCTGAGGTCCATGGACGCCCGTATGGGCCAACTCGTGGACCTCATGGGCCAGCTGGTGGTGGCGGTGAGGTCACAGCCAGGGACAGCAGCTCCCCTCCGCCACCACCTGCCGGGGCGCAGGGTGGAGCAGCAGTGTCCAGTTCCCCTGCGTCCACAGCCAGTGAGCACACCTCAACCACCAGCATGTCGCAAGCAGGCACCCCCTCGCAAACGTGGAAGGGGCCGTCCGAAGTGGAAACAGATCTCCCGGGAGGACTTCGCACGCTCCAAACGCAAGTGAGGCAGCCAGCCAGCCTTCCGCCAGCCTTCCTTGACCAGCCACTGCATTGACTTGGACTACGATCCCACTCCACACAGCCATCTGGATGGCATGTGTGTGTTGGACTATGGACATAGAACCAGTGGGTACACCCTGAGCATCACGCAGCCATGACCGACAGCTCATTGTCACTGCACGCACCACTTTTGTCATCACCTTACACACAATCACATGTCACAGTTTGAAATAAATGCACCTTTTACACTAACTGCTGTTTGTGCCCTGTGTTTTATTTGTACGGAATACAACGGCCACCTTGGGCGGAAAGGCACCTGATGCGTGGCATGGCAATTGAATCCGGAGGGCCTGTAGGGACCTAGGGGTGGGAGACAGAACAGGAGCACATTCAATGAGTGTGTCACACACCCATCACACAGTACATGTCAACAACTACAAGCAATGTACACACATCGCACAGAGCAATAGGGCACAATGCCACAGCCACCAACAGTGGCATACTACCCTGGCCATGGAGCGTTGACACACAGCACGCAGTGAACAAACGGCCACCCTGACACAGCACACACACACCTGCACAGATACAGCCACATCAGCCGTCGTACATGGACACTCACCGTCAAGTGAAGTAGCGGGCGATGAGCTGCTGCCGCACATTACCAGCTTCCTCCTCTCCGCTGTCCTCCTCACTCGAGCTGTCCTGGTCTGCGGGCTGGGGCCCTGGTTGATCTCCGTCATCCACGATGAGGGGGATCTGCTTCCGAATGGCCAGATTGTGCAGCATGCAGCACGCCACCACTATCCGGCACACCTTCTGTGGGGAGTACGCCAGCGCACCCCCGGTGCGGTCCAGGCACCTGAACCTGGACTTGAGGAGGCCAAAGGTACGCTCGACCACACGTCTGGTCCTCCCATGTGCCTCATTGTAGCGATCGTCTGCTGGGGTGCGAGGATTCCTCAATGGACTGAGCAGCCATGCCCCATTCGGGTACGCAGAGTCACCTGGGTGTGAGGGACACAGAGAACCGTTGCTATTCCAACTGGACAGGGGACAGCATCGCACAACCAGCACGCTACACCACTCCACATACTCACCGACAATACAGCCACGATCCTGTTGCATATTGGACATCAGTCGTGGCAAGATGCTGTTGCGCATTATGTGTGCGTCATGGGCCGAGCCTGGGAACTTTGCACACACGTGGGTGATCACCATGTCCGCAAGGCACACCACTTGCACATTCAGGGAGTGCGTGTGCTTCCTGTTGCGGTACAGGTGCTCAGTGGCCTGTGGTGGAACAAGGCCGACATGTGTGCAGTCAATGGCTCCAACAACGTGTGGGATTCTGCCAAGGGCATAGAATGCACCCTTCACTGCCGCCAATTCACGAGCCCTGGGGAAGCGGATGTACCTGTTTCGGTACAGCATCATGGCTGCCAGTACATCCCTCAGCACCTTGCTGAACATGGGCTGGGACATCCCTCCTCCAATGCCCACTGTGTGCTGGAATGACCCAGTGGCGAAGAAATGCATGGCGGCCATCACCTTAGCCGTGGGGGTGACAGCAGTCGGATACACCCTGCGGGGACGGAGATGGGGTTCTAACATGGCACACAGTCGATGCAGGGTTGGCCTGTCCAGCCGAAACTTCCTAATAACCTCTGTATCGTCCATGTCCGCCAGCAATTGGTATGGGCGGTCAATGTTCGGTCTCCGCCTAGGGACAATGGCAGAGGACACATGTCAAAGCAACACGACACATAGCAATTTCGCATACACATCACTGACATGACTGAGCAAGCACATGAGCCACAGCCCAGCTGTCAAGCTGGGACGGCACGGCCACAATACACTTACACAGGTCTCCCAACAATGGCAATGGCTAGTGATACAAACCACTGCCATGTGCATGCACATGGGGATCTAGGCCCCAATGACTTGCGGGGCGTGCTGATGGGGACTGACTGCATATCCGTCAAGCGGCAACGCCACGGCAACATGAATGTCTGCTGAGCATGGAACTGCTTCCGCGGCTGGATGAGTATGGCACACGACGACGACGATGTGGGCACAGGCTGAGCGGCCAAAACAAGTGGGACCTGTGGCACGAGGGGATATGAGACAGTAGTAGGTGTCAGCACTGCACCCTATGTACAGCACTGTATGGATCACACCTCCCGAAACATTGACAGGTGTCCACATTGACAGCCCCATGCCAAGACGGCTGTGTGCTTGCAGTCACACGTCACAGGTGAGAGGTTACATTGCACGTGCTAGGTGGCAGACGTACATAGTGGGAGCTGGCATGTGTGTGCATGTGTCTCCTGTTCAGGATCCACCAGATGGGCGCTGACTCTGTACTGACCATTGGACACAGCATGTTCCGTGGAAGGCTTGTGTGTGTGGGATGGTGGCACTGGATGTGCCTCCGTTGGGTGGGGTGCCATGCACAGGGCGGGTACGTCGATGATTACGCATTGTTGGTCACGGTGGGTGCACCAACTGAAGATGTGTTGCCCTGTGTTCAATTCCTATGTCCGCATGATGATGGACTGTAGATGTGGGCAGACTACACATTGGTCGATGTGCTGTCTATATGCATGTGCCTTCACACCAGGCACAGCTGCCCCTGCACATGTGACCCCTGCTGGACTCGCTGCTGGGTCTGTGGAGCTGATGCACCTTCTGCGCGTGGGGCGGACAGCTCTCCTCACTTCCCTCATTGCGCATGTCATGACTTTGCCGCAGGTGACATGGATCATGGAGGGCCCACATGTACGCGTGGGTAGGCTACACATGATTGTACACTGGTCGCCACCCCCAGTCAGTGTTTCGAATGGGAAGGTTGTCGTGCTGGTGGTATGTTCGATGTGGCGGATGGGCGGGCCTAGGTGCGGGCTTACATTCCGGACATGGGGGGTAGTTGGATTGGCGACTAGTTGCAGTACACACGGGACACGTCTCTTCCTTTCCACATCTGGGTCATCCCTTGTACTAACTGACAGTGATACAGTCATCTTCGCCCCAGCCCTCATGTCCTCCCCTCGCTCCCCCAATATGCATGCTCACCTGCGAGGCTAGCGCTTGCACAGGCAGCCCCAAGCTCGCACCAGAGAGGGCAAGGAGTGTATGTGTGGGTCCAGTTGCACGAGTGGGCTGTCTCAGGGTATGATGTGTTGCGGGACGCCGTCCACCTGCGTGGTGCCCCAAATGGAGACCCGGCCTGCATGGACTATGCATCACAGTCTTCGCCTTCCGGATCCGCCACCTGCGACACCCAGTGGCTGTGGCTGCCCTTGCGGCCATGCCGCGTCCGTCTGTGACTGATGGCCCACACATTCACTCTTTGGCCTCTCTGGGGAGGGCTCGGGGGTGGTGGCGCACGCGCTTGCACTTAGTCGCAATGGCATGTGGCGTGGTTGGTATGATGGGCAATGGATGGGATGGTGCGAGCCACCTCCCGTGACGTCAGTGCTGCTCGTGCTGTGGTGCGTCCCCCTACACTTCCATTTGACTTGTGCCATGCTAGACGTTGAGGTTCTATTGCCTGCGTGATATGACCAGGAGGAGCGCGAGGAGACCTCTCACACACCATGCTCCACTGCCATCCCGTGCCCTGTATCTCCTGTGCGGATTGACTATGTTGGGGTTACACCTGGTCGACTGGGGCTGTGTGTGCCTTGTCAAGGGGCATGGCGGGCGCACAACAGGATCCAGCTTGTCCACAGAGGGTGGGCTGAGGTGCGCCTGGTACCGCTTTGTACGTGTGCCCGGCTGCTGTGCACACACGTGTTCACTCCCCCCGACAGGTGTCCTCTCACAATGCCCAGGGAAGCGGTGGTGTACTGTTCATGACCCCTCCCAACACGGCGTGCTCCAACTTGGCATGTGCGCATCTACCCGTCACACCCACCCACCTGAGCACTGCGTCCATACGACTTCACACGACACATGTGTGTCTTCCACAGTTGTGCTACTCATTTGCGTTGACATCCAATACCAGTGGACTACATGGTCATGTCACGACTGCCGTGTACTTCACATACTCTCATCCTCTCTCATTCGTACTTGTGAAATGAGTCAGCGGAGACAGTTTTGGTTTCAAACATTATATTGAGTCTTCTGTCCTCTGTGATGCAGTATAGTGGACACTACTGGCAGCGGAATACATGTTGAGGATATACTGAGCATGATTGCAAATGGGATAGGGTGTGGGGTTACATGTGATTGGCTGTTGCATGTGGGATGTGGGCTTCAGAGTGACATCTGCTTGGCCAAGGCTGTGCTAATGTACATTTACGTATAGCTGCGGAGCTGCGGACTTTGACACAGACGGTATACATGTAGCCTACCAGACCGCTTGGCATCATGGGCACAGTCCATCTCAGTTCCATGTGACAGGTTTGCTGCGGTTGTTCCTCATGCACGCGTGCATGTGAGATGACATCAGGGCATGTGCTTGCGTGCATGCAGCGGCGTGCCACTTGTTGTTGCACTGTGGTGGTTACTGGACATGTCACAGTCACTGGGGTCGTGTTGTTGTTGTATGCACTTGTCGTACATGCAAAGGTCCTGGTATGGGATTCCCGGGCGGGGGTGGGAGGGGTGCAGCACCCACAGACTCCAGGCGACCTATTCATGTCCACTGAGCGGTGTGTGTGTCCATGGGCGCTGGATCCATGTCGTGTCCTGGTTGTTCGTGCAGTTCCGTCCATGTGGGTGCGATACACAGAGCCCATGCCACTGCCTCCCACGATGCATGCGGTGTTCCTGGATGTGATGGGGAACAGTGTGCATGTCCCGGTCATATCCGATGTCATGGCGATGTCGTTGATGGTGTGGTTACAGTTGCCGGTCGTTTGGTATGGCTGTTGTGGTGGTGACTGGCCAGTCCGTGCGGAAGCTAAGCATGGGTGCGGGGTTGGACATCATAGGTCAATCGGGGAACCTGCGTTGTGGTCCGACGAATTTACAGGTTGTCAGGTATGCGATGCCGTCCAGCAGGGCTTCCATGTCATTGGTGGTGTACATGTTTGCCAGCCAATGTAGCGGATGGTGGCTGTCAAGGTGTTGTTCGTAAGTTGTCCCTTGGAGGACCATGATGGGGCATGCTGGGTGACATTCGATGTAGCTGTTCTCGATGATCCGTCGTGTGGAGGCACAGTGGTCCCATTTCAGTGCGGGTGCGATGTTGGCCACATACGCCATGCCCCCATAGGCAGAGCAGGCCCTGTCGTGTGCGTCCAGAGGGAGGAGTAGTGGTAGCAGGTCCGCCTTCAGACATGCCGGGTTGGAGAGGCATATCTCCACGGGATGCTGGTAGGGACACCTCCGACAGTAGAAGACGGGCATGACGCAGCTGAACAATGTGATGCGGTAAGTCAGTCAGTAACTTACGTTCAGCAGGGACAGGAGATCGCATCCCAATGTATGAAACAGGTTGGTTTTGTACAGCTTGAGCTGTTCGGCGTAGTTGGGTAGGTGTGTTGCGGTTGCCATTTCGCAGCGGTGCGTTGTGGTGGCGTGCTCCGGCTGTGTGTGCAGTCTGCAATGTGCACGCTCCGAGGTTGCTGTGAGCTCTGTGTAGTCGTAGGGAGACAGGACTTGTGTTCTGTTGGCTTGTTTGGAGGACACGGGCCCTCTTCCCACATGTTTCTCAGACAGTTCAAGGTCAGTGATGTGTGACTCCTTCCAATTAACTTGCATGTGGCCGACATGGGGGAGTGTTTTCTTCTTTCTTCCCCGTCCGTTGTGTGCTTCTGTGATATGCGCTATCTGCCCTGTGGTCGGTCTCCTCGGCAAGCCTGTGTTGGTCTATTCTTGGACAATGGCTGTATTCACCGGCTTCTGTCGTAGGGCTGTGGTTTCGGAGTTGGAATGGAAGGTCATTCAGTGCTGTCTGCTCTCCCTTGTGTGGGCGGCAGGCTGCCTTTCCGCTCTGCATTGGGCCTTGTGTGTGAATGTTATTCTTGGGCCACCTGTTGTCGGTCCCCGGGCTCTTTGGTGTTCCGTTTTATATGTCTTGTTCATATGTGCAGGGTGGTATGGGTGTTTCAGTGTGGTACTGGCGTTCCTCTTCCCGAAGGGGCCCTGCTTCTCCTAGTTGGTGTTGCCGCCGCTGTGTGCTACGCCATGTTTGTTACACTGGGGTGTGTCCTGCTGTTGCGTGTCTTCACTGGCATGTGTGCGTCGGTTGTGTGGCGTTGGGTGTTGTCCGTGAATTGGGCGTTGGGGACATGTCTGTGGCAGGCCTGTCACGTGTCATGTGCGTTCGGGGTGGGGCTGATGTGTGTGCTGCTTGGTTGTGTCCCTGTGTCTGTGTGCAAAGCATGCATGGCGCTGCGGTTGGCCTCTGCGTTGTGCGCATGTGTGGCGGCGTCATCGCCGCTTTGGGGCCGTGACGGGGTGGTTGGTTCCTAGTCCCAGGTGGTGTGTACACATGTGTTACGCGATGTTACGATTTGGCCTGTGTGTCATATGTGGATGCAATGGTGGATGTGTAGTGTACACGCGCTGGTGGGGGGTTGTCCGCTTTTTCCGCCCTTGCACTGTGTGCGCTGTTTGCATGCACTTGTTGTGTGTGTGCCTACCTGCGTCTCCGCGGTACGTTGCGTCCTTGGTGGTGCATCAGCAGGAGCATGGGGAGGGCCTGCAGTGCTGGATTCATGCTCGGGGAGCCGCTTCTTCGTTGTCCGTGCTCGGCGTCCGTGTTACCGCTTCGGTTTGTCGTACGGTATCTCTTGGCCATGGGAGCCGTTTATTTGCGGCATCGTAATTTATGCGCCGGGCGGGACGTGTTTCGTCGGACGGTGTGTGTCAGTTGGGCTGCGCCGCTACGTGTACGGGCGCACTTTGATGGCGGACGGTGTTGCTGGCTTGCCGGCGGTGTTTGGCCTACTTTTCGCATCGTAATTGGGCGGGCGTGTGGACTGCTGCGTGCCGGCGGTAACTGGTGGTTTTTGCATCCGCCAGCACGGCGGTTGTGCTTCCGCCCGCCATCGTAATGAGCCCCTAATATTTTTAAAACACTTCCCACCCTTATCCCCTAATAACCCAACATCCCGCTCCTAAAACAAAACATATATTTTATATTTTTAATTTAAATTTTGTTTTTGTAAATAATTTCTAGTTTAAAAAAAATTAATTTAATATGTAAATTTATACTAATATTTTTAAAATACTTCCCACCCTTATCCCTTAATAATCCAACATCCCGCTCCTAAAACAAAACATATATTTTATATTTTTAATTTAAATATCGTTTTTTTAAATAATTTCTAATTTCAAAAAAATTAATTTAATATGTCAATTTATACTAATATTTTTAAAATACTCCCCACCCTTATCCCCTAATAACCCAACATCCCGCTCCTAAAACATATCTTACAAAAATTATTTTTATACAATTTCAAAAAAATATTCATACAATTAAACTAATAATAAATTAATAACAATACAGAAAATGTAAATATTTACAAAAAAATGATATTTTACACTTTCTATATTTTTTTTTCGATATTTTTTACAACACTAACAAATCGATATTATCTACTAACGATATTACTTATTCGATATTTTATACTTCGATATTTTTTAAATAAAATAAAAAACGATATTTTTTACTACGATATTCATGACTTCGATATTATGATACAATCGATATTACAACTTCGATATAATTGCAATTCGATATTATGTCCATTTACCATCGCAAATAAATACAAGCAATCACCACCCAAGCTTTGCACTCGGAGATTATCTCCAAAAAAGAACATGTCTTCTTAAACAACCCACACCCCAGAACTCCAGTTATCTATGTACTGCCCAAAATTCATAAAAACTCGACTGACCCACCGGGACGACCCAAAGTATCTGGATGCGGTTCAATACTGGAACCATTAGGAAAATACATTGATCCCTTTCTGAAAGAATTTGTCTTCTTGACCGACACTTTTGTTAGGGACAGCACACATCTTATCAACATCATCGAAGACAGACCCTTTGATAATGACAACGACCTAATGATAGGCCTAGACATCGAATCATTGTACACCACCATACCCCACACTGAAGGCCTCACTATCATCAAACAACTCCTGGACGCACGACCCAGACCTGTCCGCATCCCCTCTGACTTCCTAATGGACCTACTACGCATTGCACTCACGAATAACTACTTCCTTTACAAAGACACCTTTTTTCTACAGATCAAAGGTGTCGCCATGGGTGCTTGCTTCGCCCCCAACTTTGCCATCCTCTATGTACACCATCTCGAAACCACTCACTTCCTATCTGCACAAAACCCATTTCTAAATAACATCAACCTCTGGCGTCGTTACATTGACGACATTCTCCTACTCTGGCATGGCACACATGAAGACCTGGCTTCCTTTATATCTTGGCTCAACAACTGCCAAACCCACCTCACGTTCACCTCTGATGTCAGAACCAACGACCTCCCCTTCCTCGACCTCACACTTCACGCAGAAGGAGCCATAGGCACCACCCTATACCGCAAACCCACAGAACGCAACACTCTTTTAATGTACTCGAGCTGCCATCCCAGAGGCCTTAAGGATGGCCTACCCTACGGTCAATTTCTTCGCATCCGGAGAAATTGTATGTGGCGCAAGGACTACTTCAGAGAAGCAGCCATTCTCTCCGAGAAATTGATCAATAGGGGCTACCCTAAACGCATTGTCTCCCGTGCGTCCAAACGGGCATGGTACTGCCACAGGGAAGTACTTCTCTCCCCTTCAGCCAAAGGGACCAACTTATGCATTCCGTTTGTATCTACCTATAGTCCTTCTAGCAACATGGTCAGTAAGGTGATCAAAAGAAACTGGTCCATATTGCGTACTCATGCCCCCTTCAAGGAACCTCCCCTCTTCTCATATAAAAGGGGCAGCAACCTATCTGACAAACTGGTTCATGCCATCACCTGGGCCAAAAATGAAAAGAAAGCCCAATCTGTGACTTCCATGTGGGGTCTACCACCGATCCTCGGCCATTACAAATGCCAAACCTGCTTAGCATGTAACCTCACCTACAATACCAAGGAATTTGTCGCTGCAGGTCATACATACCAACTCAAATATTTCTCCAATTGCCGCACATCCAACGTAATCTACGCGATACGTTGCCCCTGCAATCTACTGTACATCGGTCAAACCACACAGATGATGAAGCAGCGGATTTTCCAGCATCAAAGCCGCATAAGATGTAATGTCGAAACTGCACCTCTTGTCGGACACTTCAAAGAAAAAAAACATTCTGATACAGACTTAATTTGGCAAGTGATTGACCGCCCGGAACTTCCCATCCGGGGTGGAAACTTACAACTCCTGCTGAACAAATGCGAGTGCAGATGGATTGCTCGCTGCGACTCTGTCAATAATGGGTTAAACACTTTGGATGAATGGAACACGGTCATCACTGTACCTTGACTCCCTTGACCGTTCCACCTCAGGCTCCTGCTGAATTGCCACCATGCCCTCTCCTACAGGCTCCTGTGGGTGAGCCACCATTCCCTTTCCTCTAGGCACCCAGTTGCTGCTACATGTAATTCAACAATTTAGGCATTATTTAGTTACCTTTGAGAACACAATATGTATCGTTTTGTCACTAACCTTAATGACAGCTCATCCAATATGCACTGAGTACCCCTTGGTCCACCTGCTGGAAACATCCATGAATGTAAATGTTTCCCCTACGATTGTAACTTGTTTCTTCCATCACACGGTGCAATACTATTCTATAACCCCGTTGTTATGTAATTATGTTTAACTATAAGTAAACCACTACGTTTACTAGACCGATGTTTTAAACTTTTTCGTATCCTTAATGATTTAATTTATGTATATACACTTGTCCGTATACAAAAAACCTACTGCAGGGTGGAACAACCATTCAATGTTAGCTACAAAGTTGTTTTTCTTCTTTTTTCCGTATCATTAATGGTTTAATTTATGTATACAATCTCGTCCTTGCAATTACAAGAATCAGTTCCTTAACGTCCAACCCTGGATGTGTTTTCTCCTTTAATTCTTACCGATGTTTAAGCAATGTATTTGACTTCCTGAATGTAATTATGAAAATGTTTGTGAAAAAAAACCTCCAGCAGTTGTCGTAACTATGGACGAATTCTCCTTGTTGCAATAATTGTATAACATGTGGAAAATACGATATGCTGTGCAGCCTCCAACACTTTACTTTCGGTGTTTTCCTCTTCTATCTCTGTATTACGGGTTCACCGGTCCCCCCGGGGGCCCCAGACAAGGTTCCTACTGAACCCGGTCTAGTCGTTCTGCCCCACGTGATCCACTTCACCGGCTATCCCGCCCGGCCTTCTATTGCCGAATCACTTCTGTCCCCTTCTCCTGGACGCTTCACTTGTCCCGCGACCGCCTGCAATTCAGAGGATTGCCTCCTCTCTCTCTACTCGCCCGTTCACCGATCAAGGACAACGCGATTCCGAAGCCGGTTTCAGTCCGGACTTCTAAGAGTTTGGATCGCCGTAATCAGGTATGTCCCTGCCCACACGCCCTCATATCAGGCTTTCCAGATCGTTTATCGGCCTGATGCCCCTCTTAATTTACCTGCCCACACAAATCATCACCAAATACCCGGCATTTGCATACATCCCGGGGATTGACGGACCCCGCCCTGGACAGTCTGCAGCCTTCCTGCTCCCTACGCCGGATTCCCCATTGATACAGGTAATTTATTCCTTGCCCCGTTCAAACGCTCCTCTCATCGACCTTTTGGGGTGTTGCAGGGCACTCTACTTACACTGTACTTATTCCCTTGTCTCCCAGTAGTTGTTTTTCGCTTGACTGATGCCTCGCCCACACTTGATTTATTCACCCTTGGGCCAGGCATCCACACTGATTGATTCCTCTCTGCTGGACCCTTTAGGCTGCATCGCATGACCTGTTCTATGCTAACTTCAGGTAAGTGTCCATTACCTGTCCTTTCCTTTCCTTTATCTTCTTGCTACGGGCCACTAATCCGCTTACCCTACTCTCCTCTCCCTTCCCCCCTATACAACACTATTTTGAAATTAGTGACCATTGTCCTGATGATGACCTGAAATCAATCAGGTTGAAACACCGTTGACTACCCAGCACAGAACTTTGGCGATGTTGTGGTCAATTTATTTATCCCGAATCAAAAAATACCGATATTGTATATATTTGTATTGTATTATTGACCAAATTGGTATTTGTTCTTACTCCTTCACCGTTCACGCTGTAATTTTCCACCCCTGTGTCACTGCGCTGTTCGCTGTCACTAGCACACCCAGTGCTCACTTGTGTGGTATGGTCACCATATATTGAACTGTACTGTAGTGCTGTTAAAACTACCTACAAATAATAATTGTTTCACTTTACCTTTCCCGTTGTGGTCTCCCTTCTTTTTCTCCCCCCTTTTGTGATGTGATTTCCAGCTGAGACATTGTTGTTTTGTTACAAACCTTACCCGGTCTCACCTGGGTTAACGGGTTCACTCCTGTAATTGTTCCTTTTGTATCACAAAGCTGGCATGCCTTTCGTCTTCGGTCTTCAGGGTGCTCCTCACGCAGTGACACGCGAAGATTCCCCTCAGGATGGTGGCGATGTCTGGCACTTCCTTATCATGGGTCTTGAACATCACCTCCCTCTTCACTCTGTCCATCTTGGAGCTCCAGATGAAGTAGAAAATCATTCTTGTGATGGCCTTGGCCGTTTGAGGCTGCACTGGCCACACTTTAGCGACGTACTGGATCACTAGCAGGGTCTCGTTCCACAGGACCAAAGACTTCCCTTCGATCGTCAGCTTCTGGAGGCTCCAGAGTCCCAGCTTCTGCTTCTTCTTTGCCAATCTCTCTTCCCATGTCTTCTCCGCCACACCTTCTCCGACGAACCAGATTCCAAGGATCTTCAGGAAATCCTGCTTGATGGGGATTGGCAGTGTGTCTCTGGTGGGGGTCCAGTGGCCGAAGAGTAGGGTTTCTGACTTGGCGCTGTTAATCTTTGCTCCTGATGCCTTTCCAAACTTGATACAAGTCCTTTCCAGCTCTTTCACAGACTGCATGTTGAGGCAAAAGACCGAGATGTCATCCATGTAGAGGGAGCACTTGGGGGGCATGGCTTGGAAGCCACGGATGGCGGACGTGTGAGCCTGCAGCTCCATGACGGCCCAACATATATCCTGCCATATTTCCAGTCCTAACCTGCACCGCCCGAGATCGGGACACGGCGTAGGGAGGGGAAAAACCTGCTGGATCAGCCGAGACGTTTTTGAGCACGACAGAGGGCCGAGAGGCACTACTACGGGGCTCTAAATATCCCGGCGCTCTGGACTGCAAGATGGCAGCCGCGATCGGCGGAAGGCGAGACACAGCCCTTCCCCCTCACTAGAAGTGGGAGGCCGTGACCTATCGAGGCACGTAACGGTGGGCGAACTATATGCTGAGAGCCCACGACTTGCGCGCTCTGTGAGTGATCTGGCTGGAGGTGTGGGGAGCCTGATCTGGATGCTGGCTGTGAGCCCAGTGAGGAAAGGAGAGCCGGGGCCTACAGACTGGGCGCGCCCCCGGGAGTACGGCTGGAGTGGAGGTGAGACCTGCCACCCTTGGTGGCTTCTGAGACACTTATCGTAGCCGTGGACTGTGGTGACGTGCCCTGGGAGAGCCGCAGGATAGAACGAGAAGACCTCAGCCCGGCCTACCTGTGCTGACCAAGGTGAGGGGCCTGCATTGGCCTGGGTCCCCCGCCTGGGCTCCCGCGGTGCACTGGGGCCCACGCCGAACCCCGCGAGACCTTGGGCCTGGGGCAAAGGACAGTAAAAATAAGTGGAGAAACCGGGGGGCCCGCGGAGGTGATCGGGCCGCATACTGTAGGCCTTGGACTTACCCTCTCCATTGGTGACTCGGTCTGCGTTGGGGGCACGGGACCTCGGTGTCCGCCATGAGCTCCGGGCGGAGTGGAGTGCTGGGGCCTGCGGACTGAGCGAGCTCCCGAATGGCACTGGCTGTGGCGGCAGACTACTGCGGCAGACCTGGGAGCTGGTGCAGGAGAGCGCTGGCCTGGCTTCCTGCGTTGCCTGGAGTGGGGGGTCTATGCTGCCCGTAGTGCCCCGCCTGGGCTCAAAAACACGGCCTTCACAAA
Source organism: Calotriton arnoldi (assembly GCA_963921515.1). NCBI lineage: Eukaryota > Metazoa > Chordata > Amphibia > Caudata > Salamandridae > Calotriton > Calotriton arnoldi. Next base: position 3,655,271 of record CAWUFW010000679.1, read on the forward strand.
TTTCGGAACTGTGCCAATAAGAAGCGAAGAGAGCTGAAACTGCCTAAACTCTCCCACAGGACCCGCTAATACCCACCCCAGGCAACCGTCGAATAGTGGCCTGGAGACGTCAGCACTTCTATCCCACTGGGAGAGACGGAACTGTGAAAGCCCGGGTGGGGCCTGTCGTGGCGGGGTGGGCTCCGTGCTGGCTTGAAGACGGAGGGTGGCCCGAATGGTGGCCCGGCTTTTGTCCACTGCAGAACACGGCCCAGGAGGAGCAGATTGGGTCATCGGGGGCAGCCCGTGGCCTACTCACATACACCTTTGTGGGCAACAACATATGGTGCTCGATCTGCGCCGCCCCCCCCCGGCGGTTGACCGCCACCTTGGTGTTTGGAGGCTGGCCCCCCTCCCCGGCTCATGAGGCCCTGCATCAGGACAATTTTGCTGACACTCTGAGGGAACGACAAGAACTCACCATGGGGAAACCCAGAACAAAGATGGCAGGGGCCCCTTCGGTTAGAGGTGAAGATACAGTGGACTCTCCGCAGGCTCCAGTGGCCTCGCCACCAATGACCAACCCAGTGCATCAACAACTAACTAAGATCCTGGACACGATAGCAGATACCAAATCCACCTTACATCAGGACATCAGCACGGTGTCAGCGGGGTTGGGCCTGCTTCGAGCCGAACACCATAAGCTCACAGAGAGAGTGTAACTGACCGAGGTCTCGATCACGGAATTGCACCCTATGCAACAGACGTTAACCCACCAGGTGAACAAGCTCACCGAAAGAGTTGGCATGCTGGAACACAGGGCGGAGGATGCAGAGGGCCGCAACAGGAGAAATAATGGTAGGCCTGTCAGAGGGAACAGAAGGAGGCGATATAATTACCTTCATAGAACCATGGCTTCGTACAGAGGTGGAACCTATAGGACTCTGCTTTTTACACACTGGAAAGGGCACACAGGGTTCCCGCTCGCCCTCCGGCTCCAGGTCGTCCACCATGTCCAGTGGTAGCGAAACTTCTCCATTACAAAGACAGGGACATCCTCCTGCAAAAGGCACGTACGGATGGCCCGTTCACTGTGGACAACTCTAGGGGCTCCATTTTCCCTGATTATACCGCTGAAGTACAGAGACGACGTGCCTCATATTTGGAGATTAAGAAAGCACTAAGGGAAGAAAGCTTGTAATATTCCCTGATGTTCCCAGTCAGGCTTCGTATAATGCTAGATGGGAAAACATACTTTTGTGAACATCCCGAAGCAGCTTGGGAATGGCTTGAATCTTATAAAGCTGGCAAAGACCCTGGAAAAGTCAGTGCTGAGCATCCATGTGCTATAGCGAAGTCGGGGGAGAGAAAACGGACCCGACCGAAGCGGAAGCCACTTAAAAGACCTAGTTCCTCCCAAACTGTGAAGGAGAGAGCTGCAGCCCTACAAGTGGTGGCTGAACTCGTGAAACCCACTGATACGGCCTCGGAGCTTGAATCTAGATCAACTAAGGGAACTGATGGCTCAGACACAGACAGCTCACAAGTAGACACTGTCACAATGCCAGTTGTTACCCCCAGAATGGGAGACGACCTCTAGCTGAACAGAACCTCCCCAGTAGGGGATCGTACAGAGAGACGCCATGAAATGTCCAATTATGGCTATGGAAATTACAGCTGAAGACATTGAATACACGGGCAGGCGCCGGCTGCTCTGAGCATAGGAATCTCACAAAGCAAACGGTTTTCTGGTTACGATAGCCTGCCCCCCTCGAAGGCACCACCTACCCATGGCAGGGGCCTCCCGAAGACTTGGACGATTTGCCTGTAGTTTGGGCGGCTGGCCGTTGCCAGGTTGCTCTGGGGAGAAAGGAGTTTTGGTTTGTGGGAGTTTTCGTTGTCACACTTATGTTTTATGTTTTTTGTGCAAGTGGGGTCTTGGCCTATCACAATTGAGACTGGGGGTGGCGCGGAGGAGGGTGGAGCGGATCTAGGCACCTCGACTCTTAAAAATGCCCACAGAGCGACATACTCTATAACTACTGGCATGGAACATTAGGGGAATGGGTACAGCCGCCAAGCGACACAATATACATAGATACCTGCGCAGGAGGGGGGTGCAGATTGCACTTCTTCAGAAAACACACCTTACCCGTGGGGAGGGAGAGAAATTACGCAGAAGTTGGAGAGGGCAAGTATTTGTGACCTCCTATTCTGCATATGCAAGAGGTGCAATGATTTGGATCAGAGCTGGCATACCATTTGAACCCCTGCATGTACGCATAGACAAAGAGGGTAGATATGTGTTGTTGAAGGGCAGGCTTTATGGGCAGGAAATCACGTTGGGTAGTGTATACACCCCTAATCAGGAAGAAGTGCCGTTCCTCCAGAGGCTTTCGGGTTCCCTGGCTACAGTACTAACCCCGAGCGTACTTCTGGGAGGAGACTTTAACTGCGTTACTGACACGGCTCTGGATCAGTCACACCCCCCACTGCCGAGCGCCCAAGCACACCGTACATCGGCGGAGTTCCGAGACTGGAAGGGGTACTGGGGGTTAGAGGACATCTGGACACAACATGCCGGAGACCAAGATTACTCCTATTACTCGCCCCTACACCAAATGCATACTAGGCTGGGCTTATTTTTGGGCACACCCGACCTCAGTCGATTAGTTGCATTAGTTGCACATACAGAATATCTAGGGCGTACGCTTTCTGACCATAGTCCCCTCTTGCTGGGTGTTGAGCCTGTGGGGCACCACCCACCGATACCACTGTGGCGGCTGAATACACTGGCTCTTGAAGATACTTGCTTCAGAGAGACCATAGGCATAGCCTAAGACACTTACTTTGACAGCAATGCACGGATGGCTTCCAATGCACTGATAGAGTGGGAGGTGTTCAAGGTAGTTCTGAGGGGGGAATGCATGGGGGAATCACTGGGAGCCCAGAGGGAACTCCACCGGGATTTCGAAACTTAAGAGGGTGACCTACATAGGCTGGATAACGAACAGGGAACTAGACCAGATGCCCTGAACCAAACACGCACATTATACTATCAAGCCCTTGATCGGCTGCGATGGCATGACTTTAAGATCTACCTTACTAAAGTGCAGGAAGAGGAGGGGAGGCCGTGTAGATTGCTTGGGTGACTGATTAAGCCGGAGACGCGGGGGTCCCCAATTATTCAAGTTACACCTGCTGAGGGTGACCCGATTTATGGCCTTGAGACCATCAATGCCTTCTTTTGTGATTATTATACATCACTATATAAGGCCCCTTTCCTGATATCCTCACACACCCAAAGGGAATTCCTGAAAGTGCTGCACCCCCATATCCTTGACAAACAGATAGTAGACATGCTGGGAGGGCCGGTGACAATCCCTGAGATTCGAGCTGGGATTAAAAGTATGGCCACAGGGAAGACCCCGGGACCTGACGGTCTCCCGGCCCAATTTTACCTAACATATATTTCAAAGCTTCCGCCGCAACTGGAGAATCTCTGAAATTGGGGTACTTACCTGAGACAACATGAGATGCACTAGTTGTCCCCCTCCCCAAGAAGCCTACACCGGAGGCAAAAGTCACAGACTTCAGACCACTCCATCTTAAATATGGATTTTAAAATCCTAAGTACGGTCCTGGCGCTCCGCTTGCTGCCCCACATGCCAGATCTGGTTCACACAGACCAGAATGGATTTATTCCAGCCCGGAGCACTTTGTACAACCTGCGAAGGATGTACTCAGTGCTATATCATGCGGACGCTCGACACCTGCAGCAAGAAGCCCTCCTGTCAACAGACCTTGAAAAGGCCTTTGACACTGTGAGATGGGACTATTTGTTTGAAACCATGAAATACATGGGCTTGGAAGAGGGCTGGGTAAAATGGGTGATGCTACTCTAAGAACACCCTACAGCCAGAGTAAGAAGGGGTAAAACGGTGTCCGCACAATACGGGATCTTCCAAGGTACACGACAGGGCTGCCTGTTGTCGCCCCTGCTGTTCGCACTGGCAATGGAACCACTGGCAGTGCTGTTTCAGCAAGGCAGCGAGGGGCTGGGTATAACATTAGGGGGAACACCCATATTATCTCCCTGTATGCTGATGATTTATTGATCTACCGTAGTGACGCAACTGTGGGAACCTAGACTGCCCTACGTTTGATGGAGCAGTTTGAGTTGCTGTCCGGCCATAAAGTAAATCGCAGGAAAACCTATCTCTTTCCGGTCTCGACCAGTATGACCCATCCACCGGACCTTGCGGCGGGCATTAACTGGGCTACCATAACTTTCCGATACCTGGTGATTCAAGTCTTTCATTTGCTGGATGATTTACATGAAGGCAACCTTGGAAGGGCTCTCAGGTCCCTGAGATCGAAAGATTCCTTTTGATGCTCGTTACAACTGCCGATTCTGGCCCGGGTTTCTCTCACTAAAATGGTCGTGTTGCCGCGTCTGCTATACTTCTTTACTAATCACCCCATAAGTGTCCCTGCCTCGTGGTTTAAACAACTAGACGCCCTGCTGCGAGACTTGATATGGGAAAAGGGGAGATGGCGAGTGGCCTTGACGACTTTACAACGCCCATCTGTGGAGGGAGGGCTCGGAGTGCCTAACTTCGAGCTCTATTTCTTAGCCTCTCAGCTACAATGGTTGGCGCAGTGGTTGGCAGCAATGGGCCCAGAAGGCCCTGACCTAACCGTCCAAGGGATCCGTACAGATTTGATATTGGCCAAAATGCTTAGACCCTGAAGTGGCCATTCCTCACTTATCTCTACTGCAAACCACAGCTCTACGGTGCTGGAAACGATGTTTTTTAAGGCAGGGAAATCTCCTTTGTATATCCCGGTTCTGCCCCTAGTGGGCCTCCCCCATGGGAACCCTAAGACGATATTAACCCCAGCATTGATGAAGCCCTGGACTGAGGTCGGACTGGAGATGGTGTGAGACTGCTACCAGCACGCAGCCATGGCTCCATTTGAGGACTTACTTGAGAGCTATGGCCTACAACCAGGCCAATTTTTAACTTATGAGATAATACTGCGTACTTTCAGGGAATTGTGGGGAGGGAGCCTGGAAGAGCCTAAGCCACATGCAATATTACACTCAATTCTTACATTAGGCACCGCAAGGCATCAGGTAAAATGGTTCTATGCATCACAACTGGAGATGGCCTGTACACCTCTGACAAAGCTGCGTAGCCGCTGGGAGACCGCCCTGGGTAAAGGCATCTCAGACCCGGAGTGGGCTAAAATTCTGGTATACCCTAGAAAAGTCTCACGTAATACTAGACTGAAATACACACAATTCAACTACACACACAACATACATGACAGCCCATAAAGTTCATATTGCCTACGGATGCGATATGCACAAATGCCAGAGATGGGATTATGTGAACGCAGATTTTATACACATGACTTGGGACTGTGCCCCACTACATAAGTTTTGGGCTGAAATATTACAACTTATGGGAGCCGCAGTGGGACGCACGCTGGGACCAACGGTAGGGTAGTGCCTGCTGGGACTCTTCACCCACCCAAACGGAAGGCGGGTAACAGATTCCTGGATCTAGCTTTGGTCTTAGCCAGTAGACGAATAGCAATGGCCTGGAAATCTGTAACTGGACCGGCTGTTGAAGCCTGGAAGCGAGACGTGGCTCACTGGGCTGGGGCGGAAGGTAGGGTGTTGGCAAAGGAGGAGGCGCAAGGACTGAGACAACTCCCCATCGCAGAACTCTGGAGAGAGGTACTAGAGGCATGGGAAAGTCCAGACAGAGATAGGAGCGAAAGAGGGGGGAGTGATGACAATACACAGATGAGCGACGAGGAGGACCAAGGGGAAAGCACCTAAATGACAAACATGAGATGACCTTAATAAAAACTACCACTGCAAACGGACTTTGACATACTCCAAGATAATGACCAGATAAGGGCACCGCATACACAGCCTAGCCTATACATTTAGCCTGGGGGTAGTGCGAGCACACAGCCTGACAGGGGGTAACAGACTCCCTGAATATCCGGCGCGCGCCTCGCCCCCACACACCCCGGACAGTCCGCCTAAATTAGCGTTATACACACAAGCCCTTGACCCCACTGCACAGTTAGTCACTTAGTACGTTCTACCAGTTGCATAGTTTTTCTTTTTGTAAAATTGTGGGATATCTATACGCTGGCACATCATATATGATCTTATACAGAACCAGACCAGTCTTTTCCTAAAAATGCAGCAGGCGAAATAAGAATATGACGTATGACAATATGAACCACATGTATGTAAGCTTCTTGATAACTTCTTTCATGGCTTTCTTGAATTGTAACCAGGGATAATATAAGACAAGTTTATATGTTCCATAGAAGCGCTGTAATGTGATATATTACTTACTGTTGAGTGTTATAGTTCTAGATGGAGGGTGAAATAAATGCCAATAAAAATAAGGTTTGAAAAAAAATATGTAGAGGGAGCACTTCACTTTGCCCTTCCCGTTGCTTCCCGGCCCTGTCACTCCTCTTATTTTCCTGTTCTGTCTGATGCGTTCGGCGAGGAGCTCTATCATGCAGATAAACAGAAGAGGGGAGAGCAGGCAGCCCTTCCTAACACTTCACAGGACGGGGAAAGGATCGGCTTTCCATACATTAACCAACGACGTGCTGGAGATGTCTCTATGCATTGTGGTCACCCAGTCGCAGAAGAAGTCTCCCAGTCCCAGTGCCTGGTCCATGTACTCATTGGAAACGTGGTTGAACGCCTTTTCCTGATCCAGGCTGACCAAGGCCAACTGAACCTTGCAGCCCTTGACGTACTCGATCGTGTCCCGGACCAGGGCCAGACTGTCTGCGATTTACCGACCCGGTATCCCACAGGACTGGTCAGGGTGGACTATCTTCACTATCACTTTCTTTAGTCGTTGGCATTACCTTCAGTAGTTTTTTGTAGTCCACATTGAGGAGCGAGATGGGCCTCCAGTTCTTGAGGTCTTCTCTCTCTCCCTTCTGCTTATACAAAAGCGTTAACATTTACACAGGGATTGCGGCATACTGCCTTTGCCCACCATTTCCTCCTAGAGGTCCAGCAAGTCCAGCCCGTTCAGGTCTCTCAGTTCAACATAAAGTTCCAGTGGGAGACCGTCATTTCCAGGCTTCTTGCCCCTCTTGGAGGTCGTAGCGGCCAAGTGCAGCTCTTACAGGGTGAAGGGCATGTTCAGGCCCTCTCTCTCTTCCGGACCCAGTGTCTTTGAGATGCCCTTCAGGAAACTGTCTGCCTGAGATCTCTCTGATGACTTCGATGAGTAAAGCTCACCATAAAAGTCAGTTACGACTCTCATAATGAGATCTTTCTCACTTTAGAAGTTGCCCTCCGAGTCCTGAAGCTCTACCAGCAGTGTTTGGGCCGAGTGAAGTTTCTTGAAGAAGAACGAGTTGCATTTCTCGTCCATCTCCAGGTTCTCGGTTCTGGTCCAGAAGTTGATTTTCTTGGATTCTTCCCTAAAGTGCTCTCTGAGCCCTTTTAGGGTTCCCTCGAGTTAGTCATCCACGTCCCATCCCCTGAGCTCGAGTTCGTATAGTTGCTGCAGCTTGCTCTGCAGCCTCCTGAACGCAGCAGTTCTGCTTGCATCCTGGAAGAAGATCTGGAACCAGTCCTTCACCCATTCCCACCACTCGCTGGTGGAGTGAAAGAAGTCCCTCATGTCCCTCCACTCTACATACGCGACTCTGAGGTTTGCCATTAACTCCTCATTTTCCAGCAACGGCAGTTCAGCTTCAACAATCCTGGGTCACCGGGGAACTTCCCTGTAAGTTCCCCCTCAAAACTGACTGCTCTGTGGTCAGAAAAGTGGAAGGCAACCATGGAGCTTCGCCCAGGGTTTACTGTTGGGGAGTTCAATAGGAAGTCGATTTGTGAACTAACAGATCCTTCCGGCCTACTCCAGGAGAAATTCCTGGCCTACGGCCCAATTTTCCCGATGACATCCCGGAGGGACGCCTCACCTATCATCCCACCGACAGCCTGGATGTCACATCCATCCTGCAGAATCTGACCCAGTGCGCCCATCCATCTCTACTGTGCAGTTGAAATCACCACTCATCAGGATGGTCCTGGAGATCACAAGTTGCCTCCTGAGCACCCCGAACATCTCGAGCCGCTCATTCTTCTCTGTCGGGCATAGACGTTGATGAGCCTAATGGGCTCACCGGACCATGAGCCATTCACTCTGCCGTTGACCTGCTCAGTGACCTTGTTGGTGGTGAAATGCCTCCCCTTGATCAGAATGGCGACTCCAGATGATTTGCAATTGTTTCCTCCGGACCAAAGCATTGGCCCGTGCTTCCACTGCCGTTCAAGCTGACTGTACGACTGGGCATACAGAATCCCGCTTTCTTGCAGAAAGCAGATATCTCGGTTCTGGGCACCCTGGAAGCGCAATGTACCAACCCGCCTGACCTGATCCTTCACACTCCTGACTTTTAGGGTGAACAATGATACAGCAATTGTCTCAGCGCTAGCTGTCAGTGTCTAGTTTAAAACTACTACTGGGAATGAGGGCTCTGGGCAGCTCTACTGGGTAACCGCTGGACCTGGTTTCCCTCTTCTGTGCTTTCTTCTGCACCCCCTCTGAGGACCTCGGATGCTGCGTCTGGGGCGTCCGGCCACTCAGCCTCTTTTGTCGGGCTCCATGGACTTCTATCAGGGCCAGTTGCTGGTGTAACGCCTGGAGTGCTGACTGGACGACCTAGTGTGGGTCCCCTGGGGTGGTCCCCCCTCTGTACTCCTCATCCTCGTCTTCGGTGGCTGTGTCGACGATGATGGTTTCATCTTCATGTTGTTCATCCTGGGCAGTGTAGAGCTTCTTGCTGTTGTAGAAGGCTTCTCTGCTGGGCAACTGCTGTTTGCGGCGTCTTCCTGGGAAGCCTGTGTCCGCCTGTTTCTCCCCCGTCTTGTTTCCCTGTTTGGGTTTGGGCGGCTGCGCTTCTTGTGGAGGTGCCTGTTAGGTCTTGGCTGTGGCCTGTCGCCATTCCTCCTTCTCCTCCTTCTCTTTCCTGCACTTGTCACGCAGCCTCTGGGACCTCACTTTTGTCCATGCCTCTTCTATCTCCCCATCGTCCCCGCTGCTGCTGTTTCCTGTCTGGGGCTGCTTCCCCTTGCTCTTCTTCTTCTTCTTCCCCTTTGCTTTGGCTGGAGCCTGTGTCTCTTCTCCTTCCTTGGCCCCCGCTTCTGGTGCTGGGTCAGGTTCTCTCAGGGTTTCTGTTGGTTGGGCAGATTGTGGTGCTCCTCCCTTGGGTCCCCCCTTGGGGTGTCGGACTTCTGTTGCTTCTGCTGTCTCAGCCGGGGTGGTGGTTCCTCCACTGTGGCAGGTTCTGCTTCGGGGTCCTCCTTGGCTGTTGTCTTAGCTGGGTCTGATCCTGGAGATGATGAAACCTTCGGGCCGGTCCTTCTGTGTGTCCTTCCTGGTTGGCTCCGGCTTCTTGGGCATTTCTTCCCTTGCAGTCTTCAAGAGGGCGTTCATCTTGGTGTTGGCAGCGTGGTCCATCGTTGGTCTAGTGGCCCTCAAGGTTGTGGTGCACCCCGCTGCCGCTGGGTAGGTCTGGGGTCTATCGGATTTGGGGCACTGGTAGTAGATGTGCCCTTCTCCTCCACAGAAGTTGCATTTCTTCTTGCCGTTACATTAGTTCGTCTCATGCCCGGTCTGTTTGCAGATCCTGCAGAACTTCTTTGGGCAGTCTTTTCCCATGTGGCCCAAGGCCTTGCACTTCCTGCAGGTGAAGTGTTGTCCCGGGTACCTGATCCTCCCTTCGTCGGCTCCTAGGTAGAATCTCGCCGGTGGGTGCCTAAGTCCGTCTCTTCCTGCAGGGTCTTTGTGGAGGATGATAATTGCTTGCCAGGTCGTGTTCCATATGCCTCTTCTGTCTCTGACCTTGGTGGGTCCTCTCACGATGGTGCCATATCTCTGGATAAGTGATGCTATGTCTCAGTCTGGGATGTGGGGGTTGGTCATCTCCACCGTTATCCTCTTCTCTGTTGCACTGGCGCCCATCCTGTCGTCAGGTTGAAGGTGCTGTATGGTTCCTCCTTCTTCTTCCCTTGGAAGAAACCCCAGTACTTCCTAAAAAGGGCCTGGGAGACAAAGCTCAAAAGGAAGATCCACTCTGAAATGGAAGCCTGACAGCTCAGCACCTCCTTCCCTGGGATCCCTGCTGTCTTGATGACCTTCTCTAGGAATAGGTCTCTGTCTAGCTCCTTGTCTTTCAGCTCCCACCGTATGGCCTGGGCATGTCAGTGGGTGAGACTGTACCCATTGAAGAGTTGGGGGCGGTCCCTTGTCTGGTCCCCTCCTCGCCCTTCCCTTTGCTCCCTGGTTTGGTAGCTGTGGGATTTTCAGGTTTCCCCTGCTTAGGCCCTGGGGCCTTCTGGGCACCACCCTTCCCAGCCCTGGTGCCTGCTTCTGGGCGGTCCAATTTATTTGCCTCCTTGCTGCCCTCCCCAGGGGGTTTGGGGAGGGCTTCAGGGTGTCTGCTGGGGGATGTGTTCAGCACTGGTCGCTTGGGCACCAGTGTCCATGTCCTCAATTACCACGGTTGCCATGGGTCCTACCTTTGGGCTGCTGCTACTGGCTTCTCGTTGAGTTACCCTGGGGATTACCAGTTGCCTGCAGGTGTTCCCTGTCCTGAACCAACTAGCAGGCAGCAATTGCCTGCTATGCAAGAAACACTGCCTAAACACTCCCAAGAGCTAAGGTGAGGGTTGTAGGTGTTTCCACCTAAGCATATGTCCCCTCGCCAGAGGTCTGGGTGATTGACAGGCCTGTGAAGGGTGTTAGGAGGGTTGTTAAGCCTCCAGCATTAGTCCACCCAAACGTCAGGAGAGCTAGAGTGACTGGGGAGGGCAGCGTTACCCAGCTCTAAGAGCTGAACACAGGTCCTTGGGGATGCTATTTTGCTCTCCTAGTGAGCAAACTGACACCAGCACGCTGGTGTCCTTCCTCCTGCTTCCTTAAGTCAGGTGGGCCTTTTCTGAAAATTTGCATATATGATACAAATTTTCTTCACTCAAAAGTCAAAGTCGTAAATACAGTAAAAATTACTCCCACTTAACAGTGGTTTCACTCTGATAAGAACAGATACTACGTTTGATCTTAGCCAAACGACCGAGTGACACCCATTTTTTTTTCCTTTGTCAGGGCCTCGTTTCTGGTTCAGATACATCAATCGTCACCTTCCACAACACCCTATTATTCGTAAGTCGTTGGTAACAAACTTGACAACAAGTGCACAAGCTATCCCATTGACCTTTTACCTGTGAAGGGAAAAGGTCACGTTAGTCAAATACATACAGTAAATAACTACATTTACTCCACCTATCTTCATCCACATGCTCCTCTCACCTGTCTCCATCCGGTTTCGTGGGTTAAAGAGAAAATGGACAAAACAGTTTAGCGGCCCCTCTGGCCCCCCGCCGTAGGGGGCCTCAGGTTTTGTAGTCATCTACTTTGTTTGCCTGAGCCTTCTATGGCCCCCCGTGAAAGGGTACAAGCGGACCCGTTTGGGTCCTCAGGTTTCGTCGTCGCTGTCTTCATCTGATCCATCCAATGCGGCGTAATCACGCAGGAGACTGTGGATCATTTTTCGGCACGCAGGGTCGATGTCTCCTTCCCTACTACCAGGGGGTTTCTGGAAAACAGAAGAAAATGTTTAAAGCAGCACAGGAGCCTCCAACAGCCCTGTAGGTCCCCGAGTGCGTGTGTCCCTGGGAACAGACCGTACATCAAAGAGTCCGTGGTGATGCATGATGTTGGTATCCAGGCCCTAAGCTCCGTGCCTAGGGCCGTCAGCAGGTCCTGCCTGTACGTGCACTTCCAGAAGAGATGGTAGGTCGTCTCGTCCACAGTGCACCCTCTAGGGCAGAACTTATATTGGTTGAGCCCTCTTGCGTGCATGAAGGCTCTCACTGGCTGTCTTTCTTGGATGGCCATCCAGGCGATGTCTTTGTGCTGGTTGGTCAGGCACTTGAAGGCGACATTCTCCCACACGTGGTCCGCTGTTGCAGAGGGGAGGGTGCCGTTCGGTTTGCTGACGTCCCTCGCACGTATCTGGCGTTGGACGATCTTCAGAGTCCATGTGGCTGGGACGGCAGCCTCCAGACCAAACTCCTTGACAAACATTTCCACTTCCTTGTAGAACCACGGGGTGTCCCAGTTGTAGCAGACGGCGCTCACCCTCTCTGCCCATCCGAGGCACCTCCACGTCAGCAACAGGAAGAAACGTGCCAACAGAAAGCCGACATGGCTCTCATCTCCAGTCCTCAGGGTGCTCCTCACGCAGTGGCACACAAAGATTCCCTCCCTCTTCACTCTGTCCATCTTCGAGCTCCAGATGAAGTAGAAGATCATTCTCGTGATGGCCTTGGCCGTACGGGTTTGCAATGGCCACACTTGAGCGATGTACTGGAGCGCTGGCAGGGTCTCGTTCCGCAGGACCACAGACTTCCCTTCGATCGTCAGCTTTCGGAGGCTACAGAGTCTCAGCTTCTGCTTCATCTTTGCCAGTCTCTCTTCCCATGTCTTCTCTGCAGAGTGACACCCATGAGGTACTCACAACTGTGTGTGGTAGTAGGAGTTCCTCAGACGCTCCACTTTTATGAAGTCATGTTAGATGTTGTCAAAAACAACAAGAATTTTATAGTGAATATAAAAAGGTGGGAAAAAATTTCTTCTGTTTCAGGCAGTAGAAAAATAAATGTCCATAATCATTTACACACCTACCCCACCCTCACGCCCACAATTGAGAAACTGTAGCTACAGTTGAAGTTCAAGCAGTGAACGTGAGTATGCATATTAGCACAGATGACCGATTTATAGCTTCAGAGACTGCAAGCAGTCACTTTAAACATGACTTTGTTAGCGAAAGATCATCATCTCTCAACACTGTTGAAAATCACAAACATGTTTCACCCTAGTATGACAATAATGAAACGCTTGCATTGACTTATACAAACGAAACTCAGTGATTGGTGAAAGTAATTTACTTCAAACAGTTGCATGAGTAGATGTTTGATTACACCAATACAAATCAAGTCCGATAATGCCCTTACATAAATAGCGGATGGGTTGTGTTAAGCCACGTGTAATCCATTCGCCCTTCAAACTAGATAGAGTATTTTAGGTGAGGACTCAACAGTGTCTTATTTTCTGTGTAAGCACAGTTTCCCCCTTCTGCTGATTAAAGCATTCTCTTTACAAACAATTTGGAAACACTCATATCATTGATAAAATGACATCAGGGTCTTTCTCCTGTTTCAACTTCAGTGCAAGGATTTTTAGAGCCTCAGGTAAAATATTGGGGCTTGTTTACAAGGATAAAACGCCGCTGTAGCATCAATCTTTTGACGCTACGGTAGCTTTTTTTTAATCGCCATATTTACAAGGGGAAACAATCTTTACTACGCAGCCAGAACTACGCAGTATCATTACAACACGGGCAATACCACGAACGCGTTGTTACAGCGCATTCCATTACCACGCAAGTCGTTACAATGACTTGCATTAGGGAACGTGTTGTTGGATTTTAAATCCAACACCTTCCCTTCTGTTGCACAGACTGGAGTTGGAATAGTAATATATACTATTCCATAGTCCAGCGCTTCCCTAAGGCAAGTTGTTGTCACGACTTGCATGGTAATGGAACGCGTGGAAACAACGCGTTTGTTGTATTGCCCACGTTGTAATGACATGCAGTGTAAAAGCATGCGTGATTGTCTCATACATCTATTTACAAGTTGCCGCAAAGCCCAGTTAGCTGCATTTTTTAAGCGTTAACCTCAATTTTTTACAGTGCCACTTGACTTAGCGTAACTTACTGAAAAACGCAAAATTTACAAGGATTTCCTTGTACGTCGCTAAAAAAGAAAAACTGCCTCTAAGTCACATTAGCAGCAGTTTCTTACCGCTAGGAATTACCTGGTCTTAAAAATGACGCTAACACACTTGTATAATAAGGGCCTCATTTATGAGGTTTTGGCGCAGGGCAGCACCGCAAGGAATCTTGCTGCTCTGCACTACGTCAAAAGAAAAGTGCCGGAATGCGCTGTATCTATAAGATACGGTGCATTCCTGCCCTTTTCCCCAGCGCAGGCGCACAGTGGACTGCCATGGGCCAACGCAGGCACCCTTGCACTATAGTCTCACTGTGACCGCCGCGCACCACCGAGTACCTCTACATCTTACTGTGACCGCCGCCGATCGGCCGATCGGCGGCGGTCACATTGAGATGTAGAGGTACTCGGTGGTGCTCGATCTTTGACGAAAGTGTGACTACAAGACAGCACCAACCACGTGATCCGCATAGAGCAAAATAAGAAACTTCCAGTAGAAAATCTACTGAAGGACACAGTGAAGAAAGGTGAGCGCATTAGGCCTCACTATAGGGCATGTAATTTGTGCACCTCTCATAAGCAGGGACATTTAATAGTAGAAAACTAGCCCTGACGAAGGCCCCAGACCCATGTGGGCTCAGAGCGCGGGCCGAAACATGTTGGCACTTTAAATGGGGTACAACTGAATGGATTATAGTCAGTATAACCCCGAATTTTACACGTTTTTATCTATACCCCAGGTACCCTCCTAATAAACATACCGTTTGGGTATACCTGAAGGTATTTTTATGATCACTTATCTGGTTCCCTGCATGACCAGCTTTTGCTTTATATAAGAACTCCCATTACATCTTTGGTTGAGTCCGCCCGGGTAGTATCATCTTACCCGGGTGTGGATAGATGCCTATGATGAAGCATGTCACGATAAGTGAGTGAGGCGTCTATTCCAATATCTTTGGATACCCCACCGCCCAGAGATCTGACAAGGGACATCACTACACTACTTAGGGACCTGGCACATTGCCCCTTTCTTGCCTTCGGGAAATGCTTGAAACCCTGTAGGGAATTCAAGCGACAGCAGTTGCTCGTACGTGATAAAAAGTCCTCACATGGTATCATAGAGACGAGTTTGGAATAGCGGATAGGTAAGTTGTAAGCAGGGATGTAATTGAAGGTAGAACTTCCTCAGGAGTCAAATCTAGTGATCGAAGAAGTGGGGAGAGTCACTCTAAGAGAGGGGCAAGTCGAAAGGATATCTGTTGAAGATTAACGAGCCAAGGTGGGTGAAGAATGCTGAAGATTTAAGGGAGAAATTTGATCATCAGAAAGGTTTTAGCTTCCATTTTGAATATTGTCGTTGAAGAGATTCTTTTGATGCTTGGGGGGAGAGAGTTCCAGATTCTTGGTGGAGCTCGGGAGAATGCTCTATCATATGTTTTTTTCTTGCTGAAGCATGAAGGTTTTAGGAGAAGATTGTCGGAGCTCCTAGTGAGTCTGTTTCCTCCCGATATCGTGAGTTTCTGGTCTAGGTATTGGGGGGTTTTGTAGTGTAAGGCTTTATGTGTGATGCAGGCCATCTTTAGATGTATTCTCGCTTCGTAGGGCAGCCAGTTGAGTGCCTTCAGGTGTGGTGAGATGTGATCAAATTTTCTAGAACCTGTTAAGAGTCTTGCGGCTGCGTGGAGACAGGCTTTTAAAGGGGCTATTGAGATCTTGGGAAGACCCGATAACGTTGTACATCCATATTCCAGCCTTGAGATGACTAATGCCTGAACTGCAGTTTTGAGGTCCGGATTCTTTTTTTTTTTTGTAAAACATTTTTTATTAAACAAAGAAAAACACGCATCTACAATTTCAGGACAATACAAAGGGAGCAATACACAATGCATCATTGGTTCACTAAGCGATAATTCAGAATTTACTCAGACATGATGAAGAGTCTGGGGAGACTGGGGGTGGTCACGGACAGGGGCAAAGGAGGTTGACATATTTCTCCACGATAAGAGTTCCACTTGCCCCACACACGAGACCACTTTTTGGGACATCCGCGCGATATATACACAGTTTTCTCTCTAAACATTGCCCAGTCCATATCTTTTTCCCATTCTTGTGTCGTGGGCGGGTTACTCGCCCCCAACGTTGTGCAATATTCCTCTTAGCCAACATTAGCCCCAGCGTTACCCACTGCGTCAAACCGACATTTAAATTAGTTGGTTCCCAGATGTTAAGGAGACATCTACGGGCCTCCACGTGGAGCTGCACCGACAATACATCATTAATAATGTCATGGATGTCCCGCCAGTAAGTTTGGATCTGGGTGCATTCCCAAATTATGTGGAAAAAGGTTCCCAGCTGGTCACATCCCCGCCTACAGGTGCCCTCCCCCACCCTCCCCATTCGCACCAGTTGAGGACCCGTTATATAAATACGGTGGAGAAGTTTTAGCTGGACGAGGCGGAGACGAGCAGATATTGCTACTACTCTGGGAGAGGAAACTGCCTCCTGCCATTCCTCATCATCCATTTCTATACCATCCCCTGTCCACTTTTCACGGAGGGCCTGGAGAGGGTCCGCGATGTTGTTGACCAGTTTTCTGTATATCAGGGAGATGGTACTGTCAGGGAGATGGCCATCTAGTACTCTATCCTCTAGTGGGGATGTTTCTGGCAGTGTGGTCCCGGGTTGTAAGTGTGTGCGGAGCGCGTGTCGGACCTGTGTGTATCGGAAGCGTTCTGATTCCGCCATGTTATATTGTTGCTGCAGCGCTGCAAAAGATTTAATGTCAGACGTGTCCCACAGATCTCCTATTCTTGCGATACCTATGAGTTCCCACTTGTCAAATCCTTTACTCTTCCACAGGTCCCCCAGTTGTTCGGAGTCCCATAGTGGCGTTGCGAGTGTTAGTTTTCGTCTCCAGCCCAGGCGAGTGGTTGCTGTGTGCCAAACGTGTACTGCATGTTTAGTGGGGCCCGTTAGTGGATAGCGCCGGGGTTTGGAGTAAAGGGCTCTACTGAAAGTCCCACCAGAGAGGAGCCACCTATCCATGTTATATCCCGGGTCGTGCTGCTGGGCATAGGTGCAGTGGTTAATGGCGGACAGATGGGACGCCCAGTAATAGAGCTGTATATCTGGGAGGCTAATGCCGCCATCATACCAGTTCAAGGAAAGTTTGCTGAGAGCAATACGAGGTCTACCACTCCAAAGTAGTTCTCGTTGGAGGCTCTCGACCTCTCGGAAATATGACGCGGGTATCGGATCCATGGAGTTTTGCAGGACGTACAGGAACCGGGGCAGGGACATCATCTTAAAAGGGCGGCCTTACCTAACAGGGAAAGAGGAAGCGACTTCCACCTGGCTATATCTTTGCGCAGCTGGATCAACGGGGGTCGAAGGTTACGGGAATAGCGAAGAGATGGATCCAGAGACAGAAAGACACCCAGATATGTAAACCCTTCAGTACAGGTTTGTAAAGGGCACCCACGTGGCAGGAGCGGAGGCTCACCTGTCACCACGAACAGTAGGGACTTGTTCCAGTTTATGGAGTAACCGGAGTATCGTCCAAAAACCGTGAAGATATCCAAGACCACTATTAAGGATCTCCTAGGAGAGGCCAGATACAGGAGGATATCGTCCGCGTAAAGGGAAATCCGGTCGTCCCACTCCGAAGACCAGCGCATACCCCTGATCCTCGGATCCCCCGTATCCATGCTGCCAGTGGCTCAAGCGCTAAAGCAAACAGCAATGGGGACAGGGGGCAGCCCTGACGGGTTCCTCTGCCCAGCTCGAATGCGGCCGACTTCTTATTGTTGACCACCACTTGGGCCATAGGTTGGGAGTATAGTAGCTTCACCCATTGAATGTATTTAGGACCAAACCCCATTTTTTCCAATACTGCCCACAGGTACGCCCATTCGATAGTATCGAATGCCATAGCTGCGTCCAGGGAGACTATAACTGCTGGTTCCAATATAGAGGCCGCCCTACCCAGGACCCCGTGCACCCTGCGTATGTTCAATGCCGTGTTACGGTGCGGTATAAAACCTGATTGATCCGGGTGGACCAGGGTTTCAATCACTGTCACCAGGCGAGTAGCGAGTAGCTTAGCTAGGATTTTGGGCTCCGCATTTAACAAGGATATCGGTCGATAAGAACCACATTCTGTCTTGGGCTTACCTTCCTTATGGATGGTAACTATTGTAGCCGTACGCTGGTCTAGCGGCAATACGCCCGCCTGATTCGAGTCCTCAAACATGGCTCGCAGATACGGGGCTAGTACGTCCGGCTTAAGCTTGTAAAGTTCTATTGGCAGTCCGTTAGGGCCAGTGGCTTTACCCGGCTTGAGTGACCGTATTGCTGCCGCTATTTCATCGTTGGATATGACCCTGTCCATAAAGTCGTGTTCAACCCCCGACAGTTTAGGAAGAACAATATCGGTAAGCATCTGGCGGGAGTCCTCCATAGGGTAAGGGGCTACCGATGTATAGATAGCCTGAAAGTGGGTCGCGAAAGAGTCTACAATTGCCTGCGGGTCCGACTGGGGGTTCCCCTCCTGCCCCCGGAGTTCCGGTACTAATCTACTTGCCCACTCTCTCTTATCCAACCAGGCCAAGAGTTTCCCGGCCTTATCACCCATCTCATACATCCGGCCCTGGACCGCTCTCCCCATAGCCTGCGCCTGATCTGTCGCTAGTGCCCTGTATTCCTGTTGTTTGAGTTTGAGGAGGTGGAGTTTATCGGGTGTAATGTCCAGTTCCAGATCTGCCTCAAGTCTCCCAACCTCCGTCTCCAGCGCCACCAACTCTCTACGCTGCTCCCTCTTTTTTCCCGATATTAACGATAGAGCCTGGCCCCGTATCACTGCCTTAAATGCCTCCCAAAGTACCCGAGGGGACTCCACCGATCCTTCATTCTCCTGAAAATAGTTATCAATGGCCGTAAGGAGCTCCTGTCGGATATGAGGATCGCGTAGGTACCACGGATTGATGGGGGCCACACGTCCCACTTGTTGGTATCCGATTGACAATTGGAGCCACAACGGCGAGTGGTCTGAAATGCCCCTAGCTAAATGTTTTATCTCACTAATTTGGGGAATTTGGGATGCAGGTAATAGAAAGTAATCGATTCTGGATAGACTCCCGTGGGCCCCGGAGTGGAAGGTATATTGGGAGGTGTCAGGGTGGAAAACCCTCCACCCATCTGCCAGCCCCAAGGCGTCTAAGAAGTCGGGGAGCCAGCCCTGCGTTCGGGGGAGATCCCGCGGAGGGTAGCGATCCAGACCTCCAGAAACCACCGAGTTGAAGTCCCCTCCCAGCACCAGGAGACCCTCCGGGACCTCCAGCAGCAGCCTACCCAGGTCCCCAAACGTGGTTGCCTGAAGGCCCGGGGGACATATACCGATAGGAAGGTGACAGGGTGGCCCTCCCACGTGCCCGAGACTCCAACATATCGCCCTCTATTATCTGACCAAGTGTCTTGTACCACCAGGGGAAAAGTTTTTCTCATCAAGATACCAACGCCCCGGGAGCCCGTGGTGAAACCCGCATGTGCTAGCAATATGTAACCCCTCTATGCAGTGCTCTACATGTGTCTCCAACTAGGTGTGTTTCTTGCAGTAAGACAATGTCAGGTGCCCGGCGCCTGACCTCCTGGAGAACAATATTTCGTTTAATCTTGTCCCTCAACCCATTGACATTCCAACTCAGCAGCCTAACCCCCTTGACTCCGACTGGTGCCATATCGCGGTTTACTGAAATTCTCTAAGTGCATTGTTACTCCCCCGATCCGTATGTCTGTGCCACTTTCTGATGCAATCAAAACTTCAAACAAAAAATTTAACAGTCCCGCCCAACACCCCCCACCCTGCTGCCCTGCCCACTGGGCTTAGAACTGCCCATGAAGTTGCAGAGTGCCTGTCGCCCAACAGAATAATCAAGAAAGATAAGAAAACCCTAGAAAAAGGGGGGAGGCAGAGTCCGCCCCATCCCAGCCCACATTATCTACTTTGTACCCACACATCATAAACGCCACATTTCCATTTACGTCCACCTACTATGCCACTTTAAATCTAGAAGTCTTCGACCTCCTGTCTGCATTCACCCCAGACTGCAAGAAACATCCGTGGCCGGCCATTGGTTACGTGTCCTCTCAGGCCGGTTGACTGTTATCCGTGCCCCCCCTGCTGTGCCGGGTTTCTCCCTCCCCTGCTCTCAATCCAGTCTACCGCTGCCTCAGGGTGTTCGAAAACCACACTCGCCCATCCGCCTCGACCCGGAGACGGGCAGGGAACAGCATGGCGTACTTCATACCCTGATCCCTGAGGACCCGTTTAACTGACATGAATGATCGCCTTTGCCGCTGTACCCTTTGGGTGAAATCCGGAAAAAGGAAATGTCTGAGTTCTCGTAGCGCAGGGGGTGCCAGCTCTAGCGTTCTGAAGAATAACGTCTCTGTCCCGGAAGTTCAGGACTCGCGCCAACATGGGCCGCGGGGAGCGCCCGGTTTGGGACGGCCGCCCGGGACCCTGTGGGCACGTTCAATGACAAAGAACTTACTGAGGCCCTTGGGTTGCAGGTGTTTAAGGATGAGGTCTTCCACAAAGAGGTCTGGAGTGAGCCCCTCCGCCTTCTCCGGGACTCCAAGGATGCGCAGGTTATTGCGACGCATGCGGCCTTCGTAGTCATCCAGCTTAAGGTCGGTAAGGTGGCGGAAGTCCTGTAGCTCCCTAATCGCTCCCTGCATTTGTGAGACATCCTCCACGAGGCTGGCCGTTGTAAGTTCCACTTGCTTAACCTTTTCGTTCAGCTTGCCCATATCCGCTCTGATATGGTTGACCTCTATAGCCACCGTGTCCAGAGAGGTCTTGACTCCCGCTATGGCGGCCATAACGTCGTTGAGCGAAATTTCCTGCTCCTCCTCAGCTGTTCCGCCGGAGTCTCTGGGTGCCCTGGTCTGTGGTGAGTCTTTCGGGACTGTATACCGGTCTAGCTTGTTTGACTGTGTTGCCTTGGGACCCCTGGCCCCCGTAGTCTTGGCTCGTTCCGCCATGCTCCGCCTCCAGCTGCTCTTGCTGATATAGTCTGTGATGTGACGCGGTCTCTCCTGGTTGGTATGGCAAGCAGGGGGTGCTTTCCGCCAACGGGCTTCAAGTCCCCCACCCGTCTCCCTTCCAACTAATTAGTTCTCCTGTCCGAGTTGGGTGCTCCTCTGTCTTTGCCGGGGCGTAGAGATCCGGCGGTGGGGGCTGCGGACGCCAGCACAAACGCCGCTCCCTGGGGGTCCCTGCCAATATGGGGTATGTACTCAAGGCCCCGGTACCGGTCCAGGCATCCCTGGGAGACTCGGGACTTCCGACCGGGCGCGGGAGCCAGTAGGTATTCAGTGCCAAGGGTGGGGCACCGCCATTTTACTTCTCGTGGCCCGCCACTCCAGCACTTTGGTACGGCGCCCGCTCACCGCCGCCGTCACCAAGTCCCCCACCTGTCCCACCTCCAGCCGAGGCGTTCTCCTATCAGTGCTGGCTGCCCCTCCGTCTTTGCCGGGGTGTAGAGATCCGGCGGTTGGAGCTGCAGTTACCGGCAAAACAGCCTTTCCCTGGGGCCACCGTCGACGGGAGGTATACACTCAAGGCCTCGGGGAGATTCGGGGTTTTCGACCGGGCGGGGGAGCCAGTAGGTGTTCGGTATCTCGCGGCCCGCTCCCTCGCCTCGCCCCTATCACCAGGTCCGCCGTCACTCCCGCCCTGCGATATGGCTCCCCGCTCACCTTCGCCACCTCCGCTGCCCGTATGGTTGCTGTCCGTGTGATGACTGTCAAGGCGACCCAAGGCTCCAGAGTCCCTCCGTCCGTTTCTCCCGTCGCCGCGCCGCCGCAAGGCAGTATGGGTCCGGTCGCAGCCCCTCACCCGGCCTGACTCGCCACTGTGTGTCCCGGCCGCGGGCCTCACCGTAGGCCGAGACCGCCGGAGCCGATATCCCCGCTTCTGGGCGCACCTCAGACACCGGAGTCGGCTGGATGAGCCCCGGAGGTGATCCGGTCGCCGAATCTGTCGAGGGGTACCTCGGATCAGTACTCAGGATAGTCGTGGGCTAGAACGAGCGGCGGAGCCTTCTTACAGCACGGCCATCTTCAGTCCGCGCTTGGCCACGCCCCCGAGGTCCGGATTCTTGATGAATGGTTTCATTTTTCTGAGATAGCGGAGGTGAAAGCGGGCATTTTTAGCCAGCATGTTGATGTGTGTTTGCATATTTAGGTTCTTATCCAGCGTGATTCCAAGTGATTTGGTGGAGTCCACTAGGATCGGGGTACAGTTTAGAGCAGTGACCATCTTGGTCCAATCCTTTATCACTGAAGTGTTTTTTGGGGGAAATTAGAAGGAATTCAATTTTTTGCGAGTTTAGCTTAAGGTAGTTGGTGGTTAACCAGTGGACGGTCTTTTCAAGAGCTTGATTCATCAACTTGATCTCTTCAAGGGAAGTGACCTTGATATACAACTGTGTGTTATCCGCGTACATATGGAAGGAGATATTCGCCTGTTGTAATACTATAGTTAGTGGTTTGACATAGAAGTTGAATAGCGCAGGGGATAAAGTAGAGCTTTGTGGTACTCCTAAAAGATTAGGAGATGGATGAGATAGATTTTTATTCACCATAAACCTTTGCGTCCCGTTTTCTAAGAAGGATTTGAACCATTGAAGGACTGCGTCCGATAGCCCCATCCTGTTTTCTAGCCTCTCCAGTATTTTGCCGTGGTTAACAGTATCGAAGGCGGACGAGAGGTCGAGCAGCACTAGCAGACAGGTTTCATTACGGTCGAGAGTGAGTAGGGCATCGTTTACAATATGTAGAATTGCCATTTCGGTGCTGTGTCCAGGTCTGAATCCTGATTGGCAGTCGTCCAATAGCTTGAAATCTGTGATGTGTTTGTTTAATTGTTGTTGAACACATTTTTCCCAAACCTTGGCTAGCACAGGAATGTTGGTTATTGCTCGGAAGTTATTCTGGTCAGAGGGGTTTTCTGTAGGTTTTTTTAAGATGGGGGTGACTTGATCAATTTTTAGGCAATCCGGGATGGAGCCTTGCGAGAGCGATGCATTGATGATTTTGGTCCAGAGGGGGGTGATGATATGGTAGATAGGAGATAGGAATTTAGAGGAGAGAGGGTCATTGAAGTGGTTTTTGGGTTTGATAGTCGATAAGGTTTTTGTAATATCATTGAGATCGTGAAGCTTGAAGGATGACCATTGAGGGTTATTTTTGGGCAATGGCAGAGCAGGTTGGATTAGATCATCAGCTTGAGAATTCTTTGGGGTAGCTGAGTTGCTTGCGGCCATCAGGATCTCATTCTGTAATGAGTTGGCGTTAGCTGTGAAGAAGGAAGAAAATTCTTCACTACTTAGCTGCGATTTTGAAGTCAAGAGTGCGGTTTTGGCCAGTTTGTGTGATTGTTGTTTTAACATTTCGAATAGTTTCTTAGGTCTGTTTTTAGCATTGTCAAGTTCCGATCTAAAGAAGTCTTTTTTAGATTTTAGAATATGTTTGTTATAGGAGTTTCTAGATTTTCTTAGCAGTTTGAGATGAAGGGAAGGGGGATGTTGTCTCCATATCCGTTCAGTTAGTTTCAGTTTGCGTCTTTCTTCGTTAAGGGCTTCGTTGAACCACAGGTTTTTGTCTTTGTCCGGAATTCTTTTGAGTTTTGGTGGGACTAGGTGGTCAATTAGTTTGGTCATCGTGGAGTTGTAATGATCCGTGAGATCATTGACGTCGGACAAGTTATTAGGAGGAAGGCGTTCTTTCTCGCAGTTGGTTGCTAGATTGTCCCAGTTAAGGTTTTTGGTGTCTCTGACCCATTGTCGGGGCTTGATTTGCTGTGAGGAAGATTTCCTTTTTGTGGCGGGTATTTGGAAGGTAATAATATGATGGTCTGACCAATCGCATGGGATGATCGAGATAGATTCAATCACTTTTTCTTTAGAGATGATCCAGTCAAGTGTAGAACCTTTGGAATGAGTTGTTAGTGAACAGGCTTGGATCAGGGAATAGTCTGCTAGGAAGATTTTGACGGCATTGACCTGCTTATCAGAGGGGTCATCCCATTGAAGATTGCAGTCCCCTAGGAAGAGTTCACTTGAGTGAGGGGTCGAGTTTGTTGTAATGATTTCCATTAGTTGGTGTATGAATAAGGTGTTTTTACCTGAGGGGTGGTAAAATATATGTAGTTTGCAGGGATGGTTATCTGAAGATTTTATGGAGAGCCCGAGGTATTCACAAGATTCAAGGGGTTTCGGAGTGAAACTTCGAGATAGGGATGTTGGATCGATGTATAACAGCGATACCTCCACCCGTTTTGTGTGGTCTGTCTAATCTTATAATGTTGTAGTTAGGGGGGACAAGGATGTCTAGGCATGGGGAGGATGATTCCGTAAGCCATGATTTCGTTAAGATGGTTACATCCACTTTACGGTTCAGGATGAGGTCAGCGATGTGAAAGGCATGTTTCATAGCTGAGCGGCAGTTGAGTTGGAGGCAGGAGATCTGATTCGATAAGTTTCCCAGAGCAAGGTCATGAATATCAGGGGTTAAGGTTACTTTTTGTAGGTTATTAGGGTTTATCTTTCTGTTATTCGGCTGTGAGGTTCTATTAGGATTGATGGGGACTGGGAGAATAGTGAACTCATCCTTATTGGTGAGGGGACATGGAGTTGACTCGTAGGTGAGTAGTAAGATTTGGATTTCAGAGTCAACTAAGTAGTTATGGTGTTTGCATGTACGGTATTTCCGCTTTGACAGAGGCAGCAGGATAGTGTTTGGTTTGCTGTTGGCTGAGGCTAATGATTGTTGAAGATTGTCGATTTTTGAGAGAGAATTTTCTGAGAGTTGTAGTATATTTTTAATTTCTAAGATAACGTTTTCTAGGTTCCGGTATGTAAGGTCCGTATGGGTTCTGAGTGTGTCTAGTTCAAAATCGTATGAGGGAGAAGGAAGGTGCGGCGTGCAAGGAAGGCTGGGGTTGGGAATGCTGGGAGGTTTGATAACTGTGTTTGCAGTAAGGTAGGTTTGTGTGGTAGGGATAGTGGAGGTCCTAGATGAGTAGGGTTGACCCAGGTGAGGGGCTTTATTACGATTCGCTACCAAGGCCTCATTGTTGAGTGCACCATGGGAGGTCAAAGAAGGGTTGGGGGGGAGCCGGATCTGGCGATGGGGCTAGGAGCAAGGTAAGGGATTGATGAGGGTCGTGAGTTGTGTTCTAATGGTGGTGAGTTGCTGTTGCTTCTTTCCGGGGTTCTAGACAGGGGTGTGGGTTGCTGTGATTCTAGAGAGACAGAGGGATTTGACTGATCCAAAAGGACTAAGGGTGATGTGTTGGTGAGAGAAATGTCCCCGATATGGAGTGAGTGATGGGAGTAGTTGAAGACACAAGCTTTTAGTGTGGAAAAGTAATCGTTGAATTGTTCTAAGTCTTTATTGGCTGCTTAGGTTTAACAACTAACAGACGTACAAAAATGACTTTGCGGAAAATATTAGGCGGGGTACTGATTGTTAGCGGTGCAGGACAGCATTTGGCCCGCATACTATTTTTGCACCAAAAAGGTAATAAAAGTTAGATACATTTGCACAAATACGTCGCAAACATAGCGTTAGGATTTGGCGATCGGCAGCGGAAAAAAAAAAGTGCCGCGAAGCAGCGTGAAAACTGCTTAGCGGCAATTCTTGTAAATATACCCTATTGTTTTACTGTTTGTGCGCTCCATCTCCGCTAGCAACAAGGCAATTTTAGAGCCTGTTTGCTGTATTCTGGTGGCCTTATGTGGCCGTTTTTGGAATCACTGTAAGGTTGCAGCCTACAATGGCCTTAACGTACCAACCAGTCATGTCCTGTTTGATGCCCTGTCATTCCTGCGTTCCAGTGTTGTACATCTCTTCAGGGTTTCCATAGTATTTTCATTGTGCTAATTAAAAGCAGGTATATACATATGTGAATGTGTAAACCTTAAACCTAGCTGCAGAGCGAGGGAGGGATGGTCGGAGGAGAACATTGGCTGGGTTAGTACAGCAAGAGGAGCAACATAGATGCCCAAGGGGGCGACGGGATTGGAAGAGGCTAGGTGGGTGAAAAAACACAATTCAGTGTTGTGGGGTGTTTTGTGTATCACAAAAAACTAGGAATAGCCGGAGGGGGGGGGGGGGGAGGTGGATTAGAGGAAGTGTTACACAGCACAGGAAGGAGAGGGAACAGCAGGGGTTCATGGCATAACCAAAGGGGAGTCTGTGCTATCAGTAATATAAGCACATCTTGCTGCAGTTTTATGAACCAACGAATACTGAGGTTCCAGCTAACAGTAGTGCTTCGTGTAGAAGTTTACCTACCCAGTCACTGAACCATAGGCCATAACTTGGTGCTACACATTTTCACAGGCAAACAAATACAGAACAAAATGGGGGACATGTTGACTTGCTTTATTGACATCTGAAAAGCACTTGTTTCAATCTTGCACTCATGACTGAAGTTAAAATTACTTCAAGATGGAATAGGGGAAAACATGTCGTAATTAAATTGATCTATGCCTCAATCAGCTGCTAGGTAAAGGTGAACATGCAAACTAGGGCTTTCAAACACGTACAAAGAAACCCAACCTTACTCCTTCTTTACATCAATGACTGCCAAGACTGCTAGAGCAGATCGGTGCGCAGATCGGTGCGCAACCCAACCTTACTCTCTCTTTACATTAATTACTGACAACATTGCTAGAGGAAACCCGACCCCAGGTCTGATGATGAATGGTTCAACATAAAATATATGTTGTATGCAGATGGCCTATTCGTCCTGGCATGCACCAATTACTTCAACACAGTTGTGATCTCTTGGAAGAGATGTGCACCATACTCATGTGCTACACACACACACACACACAATCTTCCTGTCCCCGATGTGATCCTGCTGGGTGCTTCCGCTTGCAGACCGGGTGAACACGTTATCCTGGCTCACAGGGCAAGTTATAGCTTCAGACTGTTGAGGTTGAAGGACCCAACCAACCACTTCTGAACAAGTACAGCCCCCGTTAAATGTTTGGATGGACTCAGTTGGGTTTCATTGCTCTTGCCCAACTTCTGTTTGACCTTTTGTTAATGAACATCCCATAATGTTCTCAGAGTTTGTTTCCTGGTGGGAGGCATCCCATGTTACTACCAGAGTGTGTGGATTCATCTCAGCCCTTCATCCAACCAGGTATTTGTGGCTTTGAACCAGTCTTCTTCTGATAGAGCTGACCGTAGAGTGTGGGCACTCCGCAAATCTTTGTTCAGGTGTTAGCAGTATCTGTGCCATTGGCTGCAGCCTTTGTCAAGGTGATAATTCCTCCCAGGTGATATTTCCTCTCAGGCCACGTGATGACACAAGGTGTTCACATCAATCTTTATGCCCTTTTGGCTCTTAGTTCACGTAAGTTGATTCCCTTCCTTCATTTCAAAGGTAAATGTCCTCAGTCTTGACTGTCAGAGTGCTAATGCAATGTGCAGAAAACCAGACATAGAGGTCCCTCACAGCCTCATGTATGGGCTACTGATAGAAGCTCCCAAGGCTTCACCCACAGATTTACCTTAGTGGGATTTTATGTCTTACAGAACCTCCACTCGGTAATCAGTGGCGATCACCACCTTTGTGCAAATGCATCTAACTTTTATCACCTTTTTGTGCAAAAATAGCATGCGGGCCAAATGCTGTTCTGCACCGCTAACAATCTGTACCCTGCCTAATTTTTTCTGCAAAGTGATTTTTTCATGTCTGTTAGTTGGTAAACCTAAAAAACAAACGTTTTATAGAGGCCTTTTTTTGTACAAAAAAGAATTCTAAAACATGTCCTCCAATGCAAGACACACAAAATCTTATCTACCTATGTTTGACGGAATAATCAAAAATTGGTATTGGTCACGTTACCAATATTTCTGCACATCTTATGGCAAGCAGAGTCACCAGGGGAGGCTCCTCTGTTGGAGGGGAGGAGCGTCGCCCCACTTAAATTACCCCTAGAGATGAAAAATAAAATGGTAATTCATTACAATTTTATTTTTCATCTCCCGTCCCGAACAGAGCGTCAGGAAGGAGCCTGCTGAGTGACATCAGCAGGGAGGGCTGTGAATGCACTGTTTAAAGTGTGCATGTCTTTTTGGCCAGTCGTCTTGCGACGGCCAGCCACACATGTGCACTTTAAACAGCTCTACCCCAGCTGGGTTAAAGCAAGTGCAGGCCTCCAGAGCGCTGTGGAGCGCTGAGTGAGGCCGCTCCCTCCAATCAGGGCGCTGCTCTCATGCTGCATGAGAGCAGCTCCAGGATTGGTCAAGGGAGTTTCCTGCTGATCGGGCTGCAGTCGGAGAAAGAAGATGTCAGGTGCAGAGGACGTCATGTACGTCTTCAGGTACGTTTCAATTTTGATTTTTTGTAATATTATTTTTGCGCGTGCGCACCCTCCCCCCCTTCCCGTAGATGCCAGCCGCCACTGAGAGTCACATACATTCATCAGGATAATAAAACATTCATCTAACTACTCCAACATCATGATACACTCTTATGTTGCCGTTGTTAGTTGCCCTCCCCCCCCACAAGAAACAAACAGCAATTCCAAAATTCGTTGTTAAAGCAGAATTGAACACATGAAATTGTCATCACATTGGATTGCCTTAGTCTCACTCGCCAATTATTTTGCATTCTTTTTGTGGTCATATGCATGCTAATACACATTCTTATTTGAATAAACATATTTAGCATAAATGCACATGTATAAAAAAATATACCCCAAAGCAAACCTGCCATCTAATGCAAAACATTCACTGTGTGAGGAGGGGGCCAGACCTTGGAGGAGGCGGGCCGCATGCCAACAAGTACCCAAGAGGAACTTTTGTCTAAGCCCCCTCCTCCAAACAAAAAAAAGAATATTAATAAGCTTGCTGAGGCTGGTGCCGTGCCCTGGGGTGTTTTCACACCCCTTAATGGACATAGGCAATTCTAAGCCTCTGAAAACAAGCTGGAAATCCACTTTTACAGTGGCGTTCAGCTCATTTCCCTGCCACTATGTAATATTGGCTCCTCACCCGTTGACCGTGTGAAGGGAGCCGATGTCTTGTGTCACATGGTGGAACCGTGTGAGTTGGCAGGTCTGCCCATTGGCTTCCTGTGGGGCTTTGGTAGGTAGGCAGCAACTCAAGAAACCATGAACACCAGTCACAGTCGGTTCTAAGACCTTGGTCCTAAAATGCCCATATGTCGGTCAGTAGAACAATTTTTCAGGTTTTATCTCTATACCTTATATTATTCCAAAAATTGTATAACTCATATCACCCGGGACTGATATTGGCAAGGTGGGTGAAGATGTTGAGTTACATCTCCCTTTGTGAACGTGTAATCCCACTTTTCTCCAATTATTGACCAGCTGTAAATGGTTTTCACTCTCACGAATTATACTTTCTCAGGCATTGTTTTTTAACTGGATCCGGTGCTTAATTTGTTGAAGAATAAGTGCCGGTGCCCAAAGCTTTGCTCAGAAGCCTGCGGCCAGCACTGGCGCACAGAATACCAAGGCTGCATAGTCTGGAATTAACCTCATGCCTCTTTAACCAACCTCCAGGCACTCCCTGCCCCTTTATCTCTCTCTCTCTCTCTCTCTCTTGCAGGTTCCTGCTTTCTCCATTATGACAGTTATTCCGTCTTTCTCTTTCTCATTCTCTTTCTCATTCTTTCTCCATTGTGCGTTTTCCCTCGCTTGCTCTCGGAAAATGTTAGATGAGGAAAAATAAATGCCAGTCCTAGAAAATGCGTGCCGGTGGCCCCCATCGGCCGCAAAAATGAGTGTCGGTGGCCCCCACCAACTCAAATTAAGCACTGACTGGATCACATTCTTCATATCTAATGGGATACAGGCTGTTGCAATGCTGCCTTTTGACCTACAGAGTAGGGGCCCTGCCACATTTTTTGTTTACTATGGTACTGAGCCCTACTACTTTACTTCATCAGAACGGTGCATGTTTCTACATGTACACAGATGATGCTCAACTCATCTTCTCAATTCCTCATTCCGTCTTGAGTATTTCCAGTCCCCAAACTGAATGTTTGTCAATTTTCTAACACTCATTTCATCAAAGACTGACAACTTTCTGACTGCATCCTCATCCAATGACAGGCCTGTCGAGCTTGACACAGATTATGGACCGCCTCCCCCTCCATCCAAGCCCGTTTGGAATCTTGGAGTCCTCTTTGTCTCCAGTTGAACCTGATCCCTAAGATTTCTCAGTGGCCACCACCTGCTTCTGTCATCTACACATTCTAAAAATGATTCTCCCTTACACTGAAAAAAGCTTGCACATCTCAGTAATAAATGTTTTTATTCAGTCAAGTTTGGATTATGCTATGGAGTTTACTGATAAATAACTGCAAAAGAAGCAATAGGAGCAGAATACCTTAGCTTGGATCACCACCAATGCCCCACATCAGGCCCATTGTAACTTGACTCCGACGTAATTTCATTAGCTGCCCATGTGCACCAGAACTGGGCTAAGGCTTTAACAATTGTTCACAAAGCTGTATATCACAATAGTTTCACTTGGCTAACAGGAAATTTTTTCCTTTTTCCACCCCAGATGTGCACTTAGTTCATCTTCTCAGATTCTCCTCACTGTCCCTAGATTTTGTAGGTTCACCTATGGAGACACAGCATTTTCAGTTGCTGCAGCAGAGTTGTGGAACTCTCAATCTTCCTACTTATGAGTTGAAAGTAACCTCCGCCATTTGGTATTCCTAGTTTTTTGCCTTAAGCTTCGCCCTCAATCCGGCATTTTCCGCAATGCAAAATTACCACTTCCTACCACAACAATGATCTCCTAAAATACTTGGAAAGTTGGCAACATGACTAAGTTTTTCCTGCAAAGATTGTTTTATGTGGTATGCCTATGATTAGTTGTATTGTGTTAGCTAACACCAAGAAACTCTGAATATGTCTGCTTACAAATAAAAATAAAATAACATAACATTGTTGCCAATGTGGTGAATGTACTTACAACAGGAGTGGTAATTAGGTTTATTCAATATGCTTTCCTGGAGTAGGAGTTTCTGGTGGTCCTTTTAAGGAACACTGTAGTGTAGTTCTGACGTGTTCCAAAGGGTAAAGAGGTACAGCAACAGTACATTGTATTGTCCGCAAGCAAATAGGTTAGTTGAAAAGATAAATCACATGGTGAAGGATTGTTTTCAGTTAGCTGTCGTAAAGCGACATCTTGACCAAGAGAGATCCAGGAGGCGGTATGAGTATATCACACTCCTTTCAATACACTTGCAGGTATCCTTGCTTTTGTATCCCTTATGGAAGGGGAGTCAGGAACAAAAATGACACCTCGCTTTCTTTACTGTGCTTTAGAGTTGCATGTGGATAGGAACAGGTTGATGAAAAGGGTGAAGCAGAACCAAGAGCGTTGCAACCAGCAGCAAGAGTGCAACCAGTAACAAGGAACTAGAATGAGGGTAAGTGGGCAATTATGTTTTGCACCACGTAGCAGTGATGTCCGTGCTAAATCACTGGGGCAGTGGGACGGCGGAGCCCTTGGTTCATCACAGCAGCCGGGTTCTCTGTACAACTATGGGCAAAACTCGAGCAATCACTCTCCTATACCAGGCAGTACGGACGGGCATCAACACACCCCTGGAAGAATTACACCTGAAATGGGAGGAAGACATGGCACTTCCAATCCCAGACATGCAATGGACTTCAGTCCTAACTAACATTTACACTGTCTCCTGCAATGCCAGATTAAAGCTAATCAATTTTTATTTCTCACATAGGGCATACCTTACCCCGGGAAAAATCATGCGAACATTTGGTGCACGAGCTGTGCACTGCCACAGATGTGGGGAGCAAGGAGCAGAAATGCTCCACATGGTGTGGAGCTGCCCTAATCTGTGCGACTATTGGGAGGGTGTAATAGCATGTATAAACCTATTTACTGAGGAACGATTCCTTGCACCTCACTGGCGTGCTTATTGGGGGGGATTCCCTCGGCCAGCCAAATATAAAGTGACTACCAAGTTTGTAGATTTGGCCCTAGTGCTTTCAAAGAGGGAGGTTACACAGAAATGGAAAGCCACCGCAAGCCCTCAGGTACATAAATGGAGGGCGGTCCTTACTCTATGGGCTGGATATGAAAGCGCAGTACTGTTCCAAGAGGTGAGACGGGGTGCAGCACGACTGACAAAGCCAGGGCATGGGACGCCTTAGTAGAATGCCTGAAAGACCCTGCCAATGATTCCCCTGAGAGCTCCTTACTTTCCGAACACGACTGAGGGGAAACCTAAACCTTGTTAGATATGAATGTGGGGGGCACTGGGTTATAAGCCTCTCTGAGATAATGCAGAGGACACCTCCCTACTGTGCGGGGGAAGGGAGGGGGTAAACAACACTGTGATCACGAAACTGATGTGAGGCAGGGAATGAGGTGGGGCGCTGGGGACGGAGGGTAGGCCGGTTTCAACAACTGTGTTAAGAGCGGGTTCACTGCCAGTCTGTCATATGTGTGGACCACTATTACCACCAAATAGTGTTGATAGAGCGCAGTGATATTCTGAAAATTGTAGGGGTACATTATATTCACGAATAGTACGTACCCGCATAAATTCTTATGTGTGTGTTAACCTTAGTTAGAACTCGTATTGTAATAATCAGTGGTAAATGAAATGTTAAGATGAGTGTGCCATTCAAGAACGTAAAGTGGCAGTTAGAAGGAATTATGTAACTTTTGATGTTCATTGCAAATGCTTAATGAAGTAGTTATATGTAATGTAATGTAGTAGAGTTAAACGTGCATCATGTTGAAGTTGCACACGTATAGGTAATTAATTGCGTTTAACAATGATGAAATGTAGTGCTTATAAATGTGATATTAATGAGTGTTTAGGTTGATGTTAAAGGCCTGGATGGAGTATTTACTCCTTCACGTTAAGAAAGGCCTATTCGTTTCCTTATGTTAGCTGGTTTATGTAGGCCTGAAATGCATTTTCCCCTGGTGAGGCTCTCATTTGGAGATGGTCAGCGGAATTCATGTGTGTGCAAGGTTGTTCTGTTCTCATGCATTCGTTGCAGGTGCAAGGACATCGTCTTCGTTAGTTAGAATAATGCTTTTGTTTTAGGAGTTAGGTATGGAGGAGAGCTGCTACAGTGTATCCAGGAATGTCGATAATTGGAGTTGATATTTTCTTTCGCTGAAGAAGCCTGAGACCCAAGGACGCATCAACCGTCGTTGGACCGAGTACAAGTTTCGTGGAAAGTTACCTACGAGAGGTGCCTGGCCAGAAGAGGTGTTACCTGGGCGGGCCTATCAAATGTTCATTTTCTATTAGGGACAGTGCCCCGAGGGTTGAGAGGGCAGATTGTGCAGGAGCAGATTGAGGAGAGGTAGAGTGAGTAGAGAGGGTAAAAGGAAGGGAACGATTCTTAGAATGGAGACTTAGGCTGACTTTTACAACGTGGGTGTACTTAGGAAGTCCTTACGAGCTGACACCTTTTCTTGATTTTTGCTTGGGTAAGGTTAAGTAGGGATGTCACTTTAGAATAGTATAGGGATAGATTAATGGATTTCCTTTACAGATACTAATGAAGACTCATATAGATGTTGGTGCAGTTATTGCTTGTTTAGTATTCCTGGAATTGCTCATTCTCTTTATGTTGTATCGGATTAGATTGGTTCGTAGGATGGACTTTGTATTAGTGCCTTTGTATTTTTGCAACCTCGTTCTGAGGTGTCTGTATGTTCAGTTATTTTTGGTTTTGTAATAAACCCCTAAACTTGGAATTCGGAGTCAGTGATCCTTTCCGAACTTTACTTAAATTGATACATGTTGGCTTGTTATGAATACATTGTTTCTCCCCTTTACACTTCTCAGCAGGTAATAAAAGATCCAGTCGACCGAGGGTTCCTAGAAAATTATTAGAGTGGAATCCGGCTTTATCAGTGTTTATATATGAACCGATGTAATTGTACTCTTATGGCATTACCTCTACTGTGTACCTTGGCTGTTGGCCCGCATTGCACAGTTTATCACTGTTTAAAAGTAATAACATTTGTTTAAAAAAGAAGTGGGCAATTTTGTGGTGACCTAAATATGCTTGATTTGGAAGTTCTAAGAACTCTCTCTCTCTCCATGTTTTCCAAGATTTGACAAATGCTGGGATTCCGGATAATGGTGAAACAGAGTAGGTCGTGGTTCAGTAAAGTTCCCAAAGCATTTAATAGAGAAATAACAAGGGCTGACTTTGCCTCTCATGGAAAAAAATCTTGGACTATTTTAGGAGTATTATGGAAATCCATAAGGAGATTCTGGGTTGCTGAAATTACAGATGAAAGTAGAATTCTCCACATGGTATTCCTGCAATTATGAGTTAAACCTCATGGAAGGGGGAACAATTGTGAAGAAATGGAACTGGATTTACTGTCTGGTATTCCACAAAGAATTCAAAATCCCATGTGGTTTAACAGAGGCATTTAACATACAAAAAGAGATGGGAGCAATGCTTGCAAATAGTCCAAACCATCAGCAATACCTCTGGGTAGCATTCCAACCCTTCCTTTTTCACCGACTATGTCACTCTAGACAGAGGCACGCCATACGCGAATCAGTACTGAGCCTGCTTCTCATGGGAACAGTCCATCCCGAAGTGCCAGGTGAGGCCTCTTCCAGAAGGAATCAAAAGCAACCCCAGGCAGTAGCGGCCCGTGGAGGGAGTTCCGTGGGGCGGTGAGGCGGGCGGGGAGGGGCAGGGTGGGGGTAGAACACCGGAATATGGATGAACGGAGGTAAATAAACAATTAAATAAATAAAACGAATTTCGTTGCGTGCGCTGCATCGCATTTTGCGATGCAGCGCACGCAACGAAATTCGTTTTATTTATTTAATTGTTTACTTACCTCCGTTCATCCATATTCCGGTGTTTACTACCCCCACCTTACCCCGCCCCCCCCCCCCCTCACCGCCCCACGGAACTCCCTCCACGGGCCGCTACTGACCCCAGGGTATTTGAGCGGCATCCTGATCATCATGAGGCTTCACCTCTAGAGAGTCATGGCTCCTCCCACACTCAATAATCGAAATGAATAGCATATTATACTCTCTCTCTACATAAACATGGAAGCCTGCCTTCCCAGTATAAAAACCGGTTTCTAATTTCCTTATTACAGTTGGCCTGTGACATCGCCGGTCACCTGTAATAAGAAAATTATATAGTTGCTCGATTGTAATCACCTATTTCAGTTGAGTTGCAGTGTCATAATGCTTGTTGCTAGAACCAGCAGCCAAGGTGAAAGGCAGGTCACAGAGCATCATTGCAGCTGCAGTTTAAATAACGAAAGCGAGTACTGGCTTTTAATTCTTACAACCTGTTTTTCTCAAATAAATAGTGATCAGCAAAAAGCAGAGATTTTTCTCAATGTTTTCATTTTTGGACATTTCATTACGGGATAGAAAGAACCTCTGCATGTTATTACGCATTCTGACCTACAGAACCTTTTTAACATGATTTACATTAACTGGTTTTAACATATTTTTCAACGAAGTACTAAAAGCGTTTCAGCGTGTTTAATTCCACGCAACATATCCACTTTTATTCTTCGTGTCTGCACCCAACCTTCATAAGAAGGAGCAAGACCTCAAGGATTTAAGAAGTTTGTGGGACTAGTGATAATGTGACCATGTATTATAAGGAATAAAATACCCTCTGCTGTACATAAAAAGGATATTGCATAGTACCTCACAGTGCATTGACATTATGGCTAATTCCTCTACATGGTCACAGAACACTTGGTATCTTGCAATATCCTTATGGTGTATGGCAGGGGGTACTTTATTCCATATATATTTAGTTGAGTGCCAATGACTATTTTAAGTGGTATTGTAGTACCACTGAACCACAATATCATTTAAAATAGTAATTGGCACTCAACTGCTGATTTCTGAAATCCTCCGGGTATTTCTCTGGTAATTTAGACAACTCGAGCACGCCAGCACGGTGTTACGCTGTGTTAGGGTGGCTGGACCAGAATATTTGTAATGCTTAACAGTTTTAGGGGCTAAAAAGAAAATCAAATTAAATATGATATTTAGTTAGGGAACATTTGGGAACCTATTTTTAAAAATATACGCTTGAACTGGAAGCTCATGAATGCAAGTTTTAGGTCACTCCGAGTTTCCAATTACATTCAAAATGAATCATTGACAGCACAAAGCAAACATCATATGTTCATCATATATAGATGGTGATAAAACTCAGCATGTTAAGCTGTCCCTGGTGTTTGTGTGATCTGCAGATCACAACACAGGTTTGAATTCTGGCAAGGCCAACTCGACCGTTCATCTTTCTAGGCCAATACACTGAATACAATGTCATTTCATTATAGAAATTATTTGCAGCAATATAGAACAAGTTATGAATAAAAATTACTCAGTATGTGCTAGTAGCCTGACTGTATGAGGCAGGAGTGTTTCATAGATATGCAGAAGACAGGCTTGCAACGCGTGGGAACTTAGTTCACCAGAATTTGGTCCAACACCTTGGAAAAATAAATGTGGGGGAGGGATTTATTTGTAATGTTGCTGTCTGAGTATCTTAAACAAAAATCCAAATCCCACAGCATATTTGAGACTGTCGTGCTCCAGACGAAAGTAAAATGATGTTCTTTTCTTCCTCTTCTTTTGACTAGGGTCCTTTGTCGGCTGCTCCCTCGCGGCTGAGGTGAGGGTGACTTGACGGCTTGGGTGGGTAGAGGTAACAGGAGGTGAGGGTAAATTGAAGGTTCAGGGTTAGGTAGAGGTAAAGAGAGGGGTGAGTGACTTAATAGTTATGGGGTGGGGGTAGAGGTAAAGGAAGGTGAGTGTGACTTGAGGGCTCAGGGAGGGTAGAGGTAAAGGGATGTGAGGGTGACTTCAGGGCTTAGGGGTGGGTAGAGGTAAAGGAGGTGAGGGTAACTTGAGGGTTCAGGGTTGGATAGAGGTAAAGAGAGGGGTGAGTGACTTGATAGTTATGGGGTAGGTTGAGGTAAAGGATAGTGAGGGTGACTTGAGTGCTCGGGTGGGTAGAGGTAAAAGAAGGTGAGGGTGACTTGAGGACTCAGGGTGGGGGGAGGTAAAAGAAGGTGAGGGTGACTTGAGGGCTCAGGGTGGGGAGAGGTAAAGGGAGGTGAAGGTGACTTCAGGGTTCAGGGTGGGTAGAGGTAAAGAGAGGGGTGAGTGACTTGAGGGTTTAGCAGTAGGTACAGGTAAAGGGAGGTGAGGGTGACTTGAGGGCTCAAGAGTGGGAAGAGGTAAAGGAGGTGAGGGGATGTTAGTGCTCAGGGGTGGGTAGGGGAAAATGGAGGTGGGAGTGACTTGAGGGTTTGGGCTGGGTAGAGCTAAAGGGAGGTAAGGCAGTTAAAGGAAAGTAAGGGTGAATTTAGGGTTCAGGGGTGGGTAGAGGTAAAGGAAGGTATGGGTAATTTTAGGGTATAGGGTTGGATAGAGGTAAAGTGAGCTACGGGTGAATCATAAACCTTGTTTGATGATTAATTAAACATCTTTTAAATTATTAAAGAGGTAACCAACAAATAAGTAAATGTGACACAGCAGCAAACGTTAATTCATAAAAACACATGCTGTATGGCAACCGTCTTAAATGAATGGAGTATGTTTACAGCTTCATTATCAATAAAAGCAACAGGCGGCCGAAATGTATGTTTCGAAAATTGTTCACATGCCTCAAAGTTTTGTTATTGCTAGTTGTTTGAGTTCAGCTCTTGGAAATACTGGGAAGCGCAAGCTTTAACTATGAAGGTTTCAAGTTGACTTGCAAGTAGAAAAAAAGAAAAAGTATCATAATACGAGCCTACGCAGCTTGAACGAACACTAATCAAGAAGTCAGTCAGTACTTGGTCCATGCTCCAGGGAAAAAAACAGCACACAGTGACTAGGGCCCTAATTACGGGTTTAGGTGTTATTTATCACACCTGATAAATAACTATACCACCGGGTATGTTATTTAGCGGGAATTAATAATAACACCTATTATGAGTTGGTGTGGATTAACATGCGGATTTGGTGCCCTGATTATGAGTTTAGGTGCTATTTATTGTACCTGATAAATAACGATACCACAGGGTATGTTATTTATCAGGTACAATAAATAACACATATTATGAGTTGGTGGGGAATAACATGCAGATGTTGGTGTTTAACGCACCAAAATCAGCCTGATACGGTAACTACTGTATGCTTTACCCCCGTTAAATTTTGACCTTTAGAAATTTAACGAAGGTTGAGGTATTTAAAGCATCCAATAGTTATCAGATGCGTTAAATACCTAGCAAGTTGTAATTCCGACCTATGCATAAACATGGATTTACGCACAGGTCGGAATACACCGACCAACTTGTAATCAGGCCCTAAGTGAAGCGGACAGGCGCTGACACATGCTCACCAATGTAAAGAAAAAAAATAAGATTGACAATGAAGCCAACCAATGGTAAGTGATGGGCGGGCTAAAAGTCCCTTTTTAGACTTCCATTTTTTAATTAGAAACAAGAGATCATCGCAAATGACAGTGCACATGCACTGCATCAGGCGAGACCAAAAAAAGTAAAGATTTTTCTTACTCTCTATTACTTCTCTTTTTCTCTCTTTTCTTTGTTAGATATGGGATCTTTATTTCATTTCATCTACCTCTCTGACCCTTGCCACATTGTTTTGTTTTCCCTGACCCCTTCAGTACACAGAGCGTTCATTCCCACCCTTCATTCTTTTTGGTTAACATACTCTCTTTCTTTCTGTCAGGGGTTTATTATTTCTTGTTTCCCTTTCCTCTTTTTGTGCTCCCTCCTGTCTTTGGAGGGAGTATCTACCCCCATCATTATGTCCCACTAAGTTCTATCATGGGTTTTGGGTAGGATTTTCTTGTCCACTTCTCACTACATCTGTATGGTTTTCCCATTCTACTCTGCCCAGTTAGGTTTCCCCCCCTCATTTCTGCCCCACCCCCTTGACTTCACCACAGGCTCACCCCAGAAGGTGCCTGCGAACCCACGACCCTCCTGTGTTCCCTGGTGAAACTGGGACGTTGTGAGGGGGTCGGGGGACCTCTTCCCTGTTTCGTGTTGCACACCGGGAGTCTCAGGTTCTTTTCTGGGCCCTTTTGGTGCTGCCTGACGGTCCTGGTAGTGTCTTCGGCTCCTTCCTTCTTTTCGCCCTGCAGCCGGATTGACAGTCTTTAATAGTATTTTTTCCATGTTTGTGTCTCTTTTGCTAGTTCTTCCTCCCCTTTGTTCTCGCTTCTTCCTTGTAGTCTATCCTCTTTTTCTAACCTTCTATTTTATTTTTAAAGGTATGGGCCTGCAGCAGAAAGACGAACAGCTTCGGAGACCATCCATACAACTCCCACGTCTTCACCACACGGCTTCATCAGCCCTTGGTCCCTGTGCATGGGACCTGCCTCTGGCCTACAGGCTCTCTGTTGCATAGTCAGGCACCAGCTCAGGCTAAGGTGAAATAGAGCATGCTTGGTGATGTCTCTGTTCAGTGGGCGTTTCGTGTAATAGCCCAAAGAACCACTAATAATGGGGAAAAGGATGGCAGCAGTGTAAGTGAAGACTGAAGTACAAGCTAATTCTCACTCAGATCCTACTTTTCTTGTCCAGGGCGTACCACTCTGGAATGCATCGCTCTGCACATCATAGACCTAAAGGTCACAGCCTCAAGTTCTACCAAGAACTTGTTTCATCTTTTTCAAGAACCATTTGACAAGAATCTTTTCCAATTATTCATGAGTTCTCTCTTCCCAGCTTCACCATAATTTCCAACTCACCCTATTGCACCTCAGCTCTGGACAATCAAGTGCCTAAAAGCAGACTATCACCAACTGGCACTTTTGGATGGCTTATCTGTCAAATGTATACTGTCAGTGTCATGGAAGCATTGAAAGATCATCACTTTTGACCATTCTTAATCTCACATATGCCAAAGTAAAGTACTCCATTATCAACAGCAAGCACTCTAGTTATTCTGGGTATTCACAGGAAGAGATCTGTGTCTGAATGAATCTGTGGGTTATCATGAGTAGAGCCGAAACATCTGTCCTCCTGAATAAGGCTGCATGTTGCCAAGTGCAACACTTCAAGCGGGTCATAATATCATGAACAGCGTTTTTACGGAGTCTGGTATTTTTAAACTCTCAGCTATAAGGTAATCTGGGTTTTGTAAGAGACCTCTTAGTGAAACAACGAATTATCAAGATTAAACTTCAATATCCCTGGGAATGATTAAGAGCAGATTACATAGTATTTCAGGTATTATCACGGAACCTAGGGCAGATGTACAAAGCCATTTAGTGGTTGCAAATCCTGCGACTTGCCAAATCAGAGTTGGCTTTCTTATGTACCAACCCATTTTCCAATTCAGTGACATTTTACTGAATTGCAAATCGAAAGGATAATGAATCAATATTAGGAAAGGGCGTAGTTAGGGCATTCCTGCTAAATAGCAGTTGTAACCCGGGCCGGGGAGGCAAAGCCGGACCCGATGGGGGCCTGGGTCATCCGGGCCCCCATCGGGTCCGGCTGTATTCCGGCCCCAGAGGGCCTAAATAAGTAACCGACCCCGGAGCCTGCGGGACAGGAAGCTCCCAGGCGGCAGGAGAGGCAAGGTTTGAGGTCTCTGGCTGTCGCGCGGCAAAGTAAAGGCGCGAACAGCGCTTGGGCAATATCAGCGTCTGGCGGGCTGGGGCTCGCGATT
This sequence comes from Calotriton arnoldi, assembly GCA_963921515.1. Lineage (NCBI taxonomy): Eukaryota > Metazoa > Chordata > Amphibia > Caudata > Salamandridae > Calotriton > Calotriton arnoldi. The sequence goes on from CAWUFW010000679.1 coordinate 3,695,896, forward strand.
TGCTGGAAATTAAAGGCGCATACAGCGCTTGGACAAGCTTAGTGTCTGGCTGGCTGGGGCCCGAATTTTGAAGTCCCGTGCTATAGAAAGCAACGTTGGCCCTGGGCCCAAAGAAAACAACGGGCAGAGCCCCAGTGTGGACTAAAGCAGCAGGACAGCGGGAAACACACTACTGAATTAGGTCAGCTTGGGGGCTCTGTAAGCCTTGTGTTGGACTTGTAAGCCTTAAGGGGCTCACGCTGCAGTAGGATAAAACGCTTGCACCTTTGGTCAATTTGGTATAGGGAACAAGGCGGTGCAGGGTGCAACAGGAATGGCCGGCAAGCGGGGAGTAGCCAAGAGAAGCACACAGCCCCCGGCTCATTTCAGTGAGGACCAGGCGGCTCCGAACAAACGCGGAAGAGAAGGGGGCCCCGAGCTGGACGACGACCTACAAGCAATGCTGGAGAAGGCTAGGGCACTGGTGGCTTTGTAGGGGCAGAGCTGGGTGGACCAGCAGATAAAGGAAGGGGCCCAGGGGAAGGAGAAGAGGCCACGGCGGGCTTCCCCAGCACGACCACCCCCCAGGAAGACGGGTGACAAGGGGCATGCAGCCAAAACGACGGCCCCTGCAAAGGGAAAAAAGGGAGCGGAGAAGCGGGGTAGGAACCCCCCACGAGCCAAGAACAAGAGGGCTGCGTCTCCAGAGCAGGTGGATAGCTCAGAGGAGGAGGGGAGCAGCGAGGACGAGGGGTCTGTAGCCAGCACGGCGGCCCCTCAGGAGAAACACGGGAGACAAGATGGCAAGGACAACAGAGAGAGTGGTAAGCAAGGCGCACTGAGCGGCAAGCGAGGGCACGGGAGAGGGCAAAGAGTGGAGGGGAACCCAAGCCAAAACGTAAATATGGGTACTCAGCTGGGAGTGAACAATGTAGCGATGCAAGGGACATGGCCCATGCACCCCCCTTGGCAGGCAGGGCTAGGTCAAGGGCAACAGGATTTCCAAGGGGAGGCCTGGGATGGGGAGGCAACGCATCCACCAGCATGGATGCCATGGTGGCAGTGGCCAGGTGTAGGGGCCCCATTCCCTGGTAACACCCCGTGGGGCACAGGGGGGCAAGGGGGCTGCACGGCACCAGACCAAAGGGCGGTCAAGAGAGGCCACGCAAAAGGGGCTGCAAACAAGGACACAGGGTCAGCAAACCAGGCGCAGCAGGGGGATGAGACAGGAACTGAGGCAACCACGCAAGGGGGTACAGGGGCCCCGGGGGTGGATAGCTCAAGTACAGCCAAGACGGGGGGGCAAGACACTAAAGGTAAGCCGGCCAGCGAATACTTGCGTCCCTCCCCGAGTGACCCTCCCATGACCACAAAGCTCTTAGGGCTGGCCAACCTCATCCCACTAACAGTTAAGGAGAGGATTTGGAGAAAGGAGTTCATAGACATTTTTTCACTACTGGAGGTGCGGCAGGCAGGATAAGACCTAGCTACACAAGACAAGAAGGAGGATGACAGGAGGGTCACCCGGAAACCCAGAGTAGAAAGATCAATAGAAAATTGGCTATAAGCATTCAGAACATTGGCATGCGTCTTCATTGAGAAATTCCCCCAAAGCGCAGCGGCACTGATCTTGTACGAACAGAAGGTACACGAGGCGCAGCAGGAGTATCAGGGCGATGCATGGCTAAGATACGACGAGGGTTTTAGGGAAAAAATGCAAGTATGGCCGATTATGGGGTGGGACTGTCAGGACATGGAGGGTTTCCCCAAACACATGGTGGCGGCAAGGTAAGGCGTTGGCGCAAAAGAGAGTCATTTTCGTCCCTACGGGAGTAAGGGTAAGTACGAGGGACAAGGAAAAGAGTTCAAAGGGAAGAACCAGGCAGGGAGCAAATCGAATAAGCCATGTTGGAAGTTCAAGAAAGACGAGTGTAAATGGTGGGCATCATGCAGGTTTAAACACGCTTGTGGAACATGCGGGGGTAACCATCCCACAATACGCTGTAGAAGGGCCACAGGGCCAGGGGCCACCAAGGACAAGACAGGCACAAGCAAGTGAGGTACAGGACCCCCCGGGCGGGGGCAATGGGGACAGGGGCGGTGGACAGACGATACCGACACCCGTCAAGACAAGCAGGCTGTTACATTTGTTAAAAGACTATCACAAAGCGGGGGACAGACAGCTGCTAGCAGAAGGCTTTACGCAGGGTTTTTCAATCCCTTACAAAGGACCATGGGGTGCCCGGGAGAGCCTGAACCTGAAATCGGTGAGAGACAACCCCGGGGTGGCTAAACAGAAAGTAGAGAAGCAAGTACAGTTGGGGCGGGTGGCCGGCCCTTTCACCTCCCCCCCAATGAAAGATATGGTGGTATCACCGCTCGGAGTCCATTAACGACTGGTTAGAACAGGGAACATGCACGGTGGCCTTTGCATCAGTGGACGACGCAGTGGAGCTTATTAGGCAGGGGGGGGGAGGGCGCCCTGATGCGAAGTCGGACATAGAATCAGCCTTCAGACTATTGCCAGTACACCCAGACAGCTACCACCTGTTGGGCTTCAAACTAGAAGGGCAGTACTACTATGACAAGTGCTTACCAATGGGGTGCTCGATATCATGTGCACACTTCGAGGCATTCAGTAGTTTTCTGGAGTGGGAGCTGGGAGCACGTGCCCTGAAGGGAGGGCGGGTCCACTACCTAGACGATTTTCTTTTCATTGGGAAGGCAGGCTCAGGGGAATGCGACAACCTCCTGAATAATTTCATAAGCTTGGCCCAAGAGTTAGGCATCCCGCTAGTGCAGGACAAAACAGAGGGGCCAACCACAAAACTGTCATTCCTTGGGATAGAGCTGGACTCCGTGGCTGGGACGTGCAGATTGCCGCCAGAAAAAGTAGCTGAGCTTCGGGAGAGCATAGGGAGACTGAGGCAGCAGAAGAAAGCAACGCTGGGCGAAGTACAACAGCTGCTAGGGAAATTGAATTTTGCCACACGAGTGATCCCAGCGGGGCGCGCCTTCATGAAACGCCTGGCTGACTAGGGGCATGACACAGAAGCACCACAGGGTCCGCATCACACAAGGGGTGAGGGAGGACCTGGGGCAATGGGAGAATTTCTTGTCAGAATTCAATGGCACCCTAATATGGCGAGAGCCCTGGGTCCAAGCAGATGAACTGGAGCTCTACACGGATTAGGCCGGGGGATTCGGCTTTGGGGAAATTCTAGGAACCGCATGGTCAGCAGGGGCCTGGCCAGCGGCCTGGCAGAGGGCTGGGCTCACAAAAAACATATCCGTATTGGAGTTGTTCCCAATAGTGGTGGCTTTCCACATTTGGGCTGAGCGGCTAGCTAATAGGCAGATAACGCTATGGTCTGACAACCACGCAGTGGTGCAGGCCATTAACACAGGTTCAGCAAAATGGCCAGCGGTGGCAACCCTGCTGCGGAGACTGGTCGGCTGCCAGCTTAGGGGCAACATTGCGCTTAGGGCGAGACACATCCCTGGGATAGACAACTCAGTTGCTGACGCCATTTCTCGTTTTCAGTGGGCAAAATTCAGAGAGCTGGCCCCAGACGCAGACAGAGGGATGACCCCAATGCTGGAGGAAGCGTGGGCATGGGTGGACCTGGGTTGACAACATTACTGAACAACGCACTGGCACCAAAGACGGACTCCCGGTACCGTAAGTGTTGGGAGACATTCAGGGCCTGGGCAGGGCTAGAAAGGGGCCGGGTGGCTGGACAGGAGGAAGTCCTAGGGTTCATAGAGTGGGCTTTCACGTCATGCAAGCCGAAAACCTGGGCCAAGGCACATTTGAACGCGGTGGCATATTACACAAAGATGGCAGCGAGGGAGGACCCAACTAGGACTTTCCAATGCAGGATGGCAATGAGAGGCTGGGGTAGGCTACAGCCAGTAGAAAAAGACGCAAGGCGTCCCATCCACTTTAGCATGTTGCGAGGGATGTTGGGAGCCCTGGCAGGAGTATGTGCCTCAAAACAGGAGACAATCCTCTTTGGAGCAGCATTCGCTCTGGCATTCTTTGGGGCTTACAGGGTCAGCGAGCTGGTAGCCCCATCAGTCAGTAGCCCAGGATCAGCATGCATCCGCAGAAAGGACGTAGAAATAGGCAAAGGGTGCATGGACATACTGCTGCGGCGGTCCAAAACGGACCAGACTGGCTGGGGAAGCTGGACCAGAATACATTGCATTAGGGACGCAGCATGCTGCCCGGTGTGCTTGCTGCAGGAATACTAGGGACCGGGGAAAGGCGGCAATGGGCCACTCTTCAAGCACAAGGACGGGTCATTTCTCAGCCGCTTTCAATTCATAGCAGTGATGCGGATGACCCTGGAGGTGATGGGTCTCCCGGCGAAGGAGTTTGGTTCCCACTCTTTCAGAATAGGGGGCGGCCACTACAGCCGCAGGATTGGGTTTGGATAGTGAGCGAATCAAGGGCATAGGGCGCTGGGCATCCAGCGCATTTAAGCGTTATGTTCGCCCCCAGTATACTGAGCCCGGTTTCTCCTCTCCCCGCCGCACCCGTCTAGGTCCGAACAATTCACGGAAGAAGGTGTGGATCATGGGGCACTCCTACGTGACGCGGGCCCAACAATGGGCGACGGCCAGACGCGAATTCTGCGGGATATGGCTGCGGGCCACCGAAGTACTCTGGTCGGGACGCTCAAGAATGAAATGGGACCAACTGCTACCCGCGGCGCGGGAAGCATTAAAGAAAGGTGGCAGGCCGGACGCGGTGGTGGTCCACCTGGGGGGAAATGACTTGGCGGCATTGGGCAGGCGGGCCCTACTAGAAAGCATGCAAAAAAGCCTCACGGCCATGGCACGCCTGTTACGCCCGGCAGAAATAATTTTCTCTGAAATAATAGTGCGGAAGGCCTGGCGAGGGGCAGTGGACTTGGGGGCGGTGGAGAAATCCAGACGGAAGCTTAATATCACCATGGCGAAGGTTTGTAGGGCCAATGGGTGGGGCTTCGTCAGACACGGTTTCATAAATCTGAGGTCCCCGGGTTATCACATGGAGGACGGAGTACACCTTACTGGGGTAGGAATGGACATGTTTCTGCTGAACATTGTAGGGGTGCTGGAACAGATGGGGTTCAACTGAGAGTGAAAGAGGAGGCCGGGGTAGGGGGGAGCTCCCTCCGGTAGGGAAACCGTAGGTAACGTGGCGGAACAAACACAAGGAAGGTAATAAAAAGAGAAAACTTACTAAAAGGTAGATGGAAGGCTCTCACAGTGTCCTTGGGATGCCTCACGGCAGGGGCACTGAGGGAGCCAAGGGGCGGCGTGCCGCCATAGAAAGAGTAGATGTGATGCTCCCGCAGGACCCTTGGGATGCCTCACGGCAGGGGTACCGAGGGAGAAAGATGCAGGGACTCAGCCTCAGGAGAGATAGAGTAGATGCTCAAGTAAGGTCCTTGGGATGCCACACGGCAGGGGCCCCTGGGAGCAGGGAGGGCCCACGAAAGGGTACAGGGCGAGCGGGACGGCACTTGCAGCCCGGGCAGGTCCAGACGGACACCCTACAAGTCGGTAGCAAGCTGAAGCCTAGACCCGTGAATCAGAGGCCCAGACAAGGGGTCCCTCCCCTCCTGGGAAATTGAGGAGGCTGGGTCCATACTGCAAGCAAAAGAGAAATGTAAATGTATAGCATGGACATTGAATGAACAGTTGCTATGACCATGAAGTTACAAAATGTGTACACATGTGATGTTGAATAAACTGCGACCTTTTAAGGCACCAAAAGCACATTGTCAGTGGTGATTTAAGGTTTAAAAGGGAACGCAGTTTGGTTGGAAGCGGGCAGGAAAGGGGGGGCGACTCGCCACCTGGAGGGGGTTTGTTTGTAGGGATTCATATTTTGTGATCGAAATCTAGTCACAAAACTTTGAACAGGTACCAACTTTCCGAGTTAGGGTGGTAGCAGATTTGCCAAAATAAATAAAAGAATGTTTTTTTGTTTTTTTGTGATCACAAAGTCGCAAGCCAATGGGAGAAGGTCCCAAAGCAAAATAAGCTGATGGCTAAAGGAGGCTTACCCAAAGCCCATATCTTGTCAGCCGCGGTCCTTGCAGGTAACAGCGGTGGGGCAGCATGGAGGGCGATTTCGAGGGACGAGGCAGAGGGAAAATTAATTATTTATTTAATTTTCCCTCTGCATCGTCCCTCAAAATCCCCTTCCCACGCGGGCCGCACTGCCCCACCGCTGTTAACTGCACGGACCGCGGCTGTATCTCGTAGAGTACAATAAGAACTGAAGGCTGCCATACCCGTTAAAAAAACAGATAGGTAACAAAATGTTCATATGGTGACAAACATTGCTTTAGGAGTAAGGCAATGGTATTTTGGTAATCTTTGTGTTTTTTCACGTTGTTTTCACTCATTCGGTGTAAACATTAACAAAGCTTTAGTTTTGTAAACAAGGTTAGTCACATTTTCAACCTCATTTTGAGGGCCAACGTAGCATTAAATAAGATGCATCGGTCTATTTCAAATCATGGACTACACACAAATTGTGCTTGCATCTGGCCTTTTTGTCCGCAGAAGTCCCTCCAATTTAAACCTGGAGGCATTATCCTAGGGGCAAAACAATACAGAAATGAGGATACTGTGCATTAACACTAGTCGCCAAGACCGTTAGTGCACCTTATTTCCCATTTACAGTGGGAAAAATTACAAGTGACTGAAAAGGAATATTGTCCGTTGTTGTTCAGACTTAGGTTTTATTTTTCTTAAACAGAGGTATTTGTAATTTATGTTAACATGGTAGCTATAAAAACCTTCAATGAATAATCGAGTAACATTGAATTTAGCAATAGTAACTCCTTTTTATATTAATATACTGCTATTATTACTGGTAGTAACAGTATTAAGAAACAGCAACAACTTTTACCATTACTATATCTGAAAGCCACTCGGACGCCAGGATATGGCATTTTCCATTTAATGCTATCAAATTAATCGAAGTAGCATTGGAAATGTAATCTGATACAATCAAATCTGTGTCTCATGTACTGATTTCTGCTCTATAGACATTTTTGTATCATTATAATTATATATATATATATATATATCCCACATTAAGGCCCAGGACAGGACGCTAAGCTCAAATGTAGGACCCACGCTGGAAAGGGAAAAACCAGTTTATTTTTATAATGACACTCTGCTATTTGAGTCCTAGCATATCAGATTTAATTTTTATGTAGCGACAGGGAAATATGATTAGGCTATCATGAGTCAAAGTAAGTGCATGAGAGGGTCTCATTAAAGTAGAAACAAGAAAGGTCTGTGTGCCTGATTCATATAGAATACTCGTACATCTGCAGCTATACGCACACTTCTAGTAACTCACATACATTGCTGCACCAGTCACAGCTTTCCAAACACACTAGTGGGAATAAGTGGCATTTGTAACTTCCCCGATCCGGAGCTGTGCTCACAGTATGACTGATACCCGACAGGCAAAGGCAGCCCAATGTGCAAATGCCCGATGTGTCCCTTTATTTTCTTCTAAGTGCTTTTCTCTGTGAGAGCCCCTTCCCATACTCCCCCATGAAATCAGGAAGATTCTTTCTCCATGCAAGCCTACGAGCTGAGGTGCAGAGTTACAGCGGTACTTTGCTGGAGTAAATCTCCAACCATTTCCAGAAATAATCGTACGCTTACACCAGTGCTTAATTTGTGAAAAATGAAGTGCCAGGGCCCTCATCAGGAGGCCACTGCAGCCAACCATTGCCCCTGCTAGGGCTACCACCCACAGTGCCAAACGCTGCTACCCATCTCACTCCTACAAGTGTGACAATTCAGACTATTCCAGGCCCCCAAAGCTATAACAATGGCTTGGGCGGCAGGTATTAGTCATTTTTAATGTGTATTGAATTAGTAAACAGCTGTTGATGCACTCACTCTAAATTAGACAAACAGCCCACCATGTGGCAGACTGTCATAAGCGCTGGTTCTGCCAATTAAGTGCCAATGCCGAGCACCAGAAACTACCGGCTCAAGTTAAGCACTGGCTTACACCCATAAAAAGCTTTGTGAATTGAACCCTATAAGGGAGTCGAATTTCTGCTTTTGATGGGAACTAAAGAATCAGAGAGAATAGATGCACCAGACAAAAAAATTATGCTATAGGCGTTCTAAGTACCCTTGCAAGGTTGGTGTTTGCCAGTCATTTATCACCAGTGATAAGTCTATTGAGTGTGAGATTTTTATTTTATGTGTGTTCGCGGTAGCAGAGCACTTGACGCGCCAGAGGGAAATACAAACATTGAACATCAAGATCCAACAGTATACAAATATAAATGGCTTGCAAATAGCTGTCAATGACATACTGAAAAACAGGAACACAAATATGACGTCAAGATGACACCGACTAGCAGGCAATGCAGCCACCATTCAATAAACAGTGCGTTTGGAGACAGTAAAGAAATGATGATTAATATCAAGGGATCTAATCGGAAAAAAAGCATGAAATTCTTAGCAATATGTCAAAAGTTTTAATAAGGACAGCCGTTCAAAGTGTGAAACTGTCACGTGACCTATAGGGACATTGTCGTCTTCACTAAGTTAGCATGAGCACGCTGCAGCCTGCCTGCTGCTTTGCGCACGTTACTACACGTCTTTATTTTTTGCAATAATTTCGATCGCTGTTTTCACATTAGAACTCATCGCTGTGTTCACTCTCTGCATGTTCCTGGGATTTTGACTGACCATTATGTGCAAGGTCGAACAACAATGCCCCTTATTTTGTTCTGGCCAGGCCTTAGCCCTTAGACAAAACATACTGATGCAGCTGTTGTTTGGACAAACGTACTTTGGTTTTATTAGAATACACGAATAGATAGCACACATTTGGAGAGGGATCTTTCCGGGGAGAACAGCGAGACAGCACCTATGATGTAGATCTACCATGTATAGGCTAAGGTTTGGGGTCTGCTGACAAAGCCCAGAGATCTTCTAATATATGATAATACTGCTTCTTAGCAAGGCTCTATTGTCTTTCCATGATGACATCTCCCTTCATGATATATGGACTAGCTGCTATGCTGACTGTATTTGTACAATGCATTTTCCTGCTTGTTGTGGCATGTATACTGCATTAAATTAAATATTTTAAACTATTTCGTGTTTCTGTCAGATCTTACTGTGGACAAGTACAAGAGTGCGAGTGAAAGGGTGTGTCTTGTTAAAGCGATTTCTGAGAGATCTGGAAGTGTTGTGTTCGGGGGTGTCTAATCATTTGTTTCTCTGTGAGTGAGTAGGAGAGCAAGTGAGACACTATAGCTAGTCAGTCCTGGGCTTGTGGGTACTAAGGTGTTAGGCAGACTCAGTCCCTATACACCAAGTCCCATAATCCTGTGCATAGTTCTGTGTTTTTGCAGAATCCCTGCAACATTGCGCCCAACATTTGGTCTGGTACTTATTCGCGAGACCCCTGAGTAGCGCTTGTGCTTGTCCACAATACCCTCCCACCGGTTTCCGGAGACGTCCGTGGTGGGGGGGCTTAGCCTCCTATATTGGTTGATTTATAGGTTTTTCAAGCTTGATGTTTAAAAGGTTCTTATTTACCCTGTTTTGTGCTAACGTTTTTTTTGTTTCTTTATTCCATTTCTACTATGGCACAACCGGTCGCTATTGTGGCCCATAACCGCCCAGCGGTTACAGCTTTCTTGACTCAACGCGGAGTCCCAAATGCAGGAGCAAACATTATTTTTGTTCTCGAAGCGGACCCTGCTTTTCGCTTCGAAGTCTTTTATTCTTGGGTTACATTCCCTGTGGTGGGTAGGAATGATAATTTGTTTCATGAATATACGAGGGCTGCTGTTCCGGCGGCTTATCGTCCATATGCATTACTTGAAGTTCCGTTGACGGCCTGGGAGCATACCATTTGGTTTATTGGCGCCCTTCCTCACCCTGTTACTTCTGTACGAATGGGATCCTTATCTATCGATGGGGCCACTTGGCCTGTGTTTGCTGGTTTTACACCAGATCCCAATTATCTTAATCTTACCCTCGCAGAGCTATGTCAGCTACATACATCTTTGATTCACATACACAGAAGTGTCATACAGTTTATGTTGCGTGCCATTCATGTGGCTCCGGCTGGAGCAGCTCCTTCACCTCCAGGACATGGCGGTGGTCTTGTTATTAGCCCAGTCATGATTAACTCAGTGATGGGCAAACGTCCTAAAAATCGTGATGACTTGCCCTTTTGGCTTGCACAAAAATTTGAGCAACTCGAGGCTGTTTTTCCACACACAACTCCTGTTGAAAAACACAGGATCCTTACAATGAGTTTGCCGAGTGGTCTGATTCCCTCTTTAGCTGACTGCACCACCTGGGGGACGGTGTTTGCTTCAGTGTATAAATTGTGCTTTGGCACTCCCTCCATGAGCGTTCTACAGAACGTTCTGAAAAAGGTACAAGATGAACACGGGGCTGCTCCAACCCTGGATTTGGGGATGAAGTTAGTGGGAATGTGCCCTATTGTCTATGATATGATTCTGGCCAATATTAAAGGTGAAGCGGTTTGCTTACAAGTACGTCAATGCTTAGCGGCGGTGGTGGAAGTGGATCGGCAGCGACAGTTGCCGATTATCATTGCGGATGTGTATACATCTTTGGGTCGCAATAGCTTGGGGATTCGGCCCTTTGCTCAGTCACAGACTAAACCCCCTCCTGACAAGGAGGGTCGCCCAGTCTTTCCTAAAAAGGCTTGGAACAAGAATCAGCGGCAGCAACAACAGAAGCCTGGTTCACGTGCAGGTTCTCCTCCACCTGACGCTTCTGAACGTAGATATGATTTGTGTGACCGCTCTAAAATTGAGACACCTGAGAGGTTCCAGGCTCCTGATTTTCGTTCTCCTCGTTCCTTTCAGGAATCGTCGGATCAACAATTCGGCGGAGGTGGACGACAGGATCGCAGAGAAGGCGAGTCTACGCAAGCAAGACGTGACCCGCAGCGCCAGTTTGATGTAAAAGTCAAGCAGGAGGAACTACCTCAATATCGTGCCCCATTTAGGAAGAAAAAAGTTGCCTCTGACTGCAAAGTATGCCTCAGATGGTGAGAGCCCTGCTCCTCGACAGGAGTTGGGCGGTAACCGTCCTCGACAGTGCAGCGGAGGTTACCATAGTGCGGCAGACACTCCACCAGCGTCTAGAGGCGAAAGCAATTGACACTTTTATTACAGTAGAAACAGCTGATACTCGAGTTGCCCCTCCTGATAGGCTTTATGAAGTGATCCTCCAAATTTAAGGCGATATTAAACGCCCAATTAAAGCAGTAATTTGGGACAATCTAACTCCATCCTATAATATTTTATTGGCGGAGGTTGATTGGCCTCCCCCTTTTGTCCTAGCCTCCTCCAGAGGGGAAGATGTTATTCTACCAAGTTTTTCGCAATACCTACCTGATGATGATAAAATGGCTTATGCATCGGAGTGGGCATTATCCCTAGCTCCAGCGTTATATCGCAATCAGGCGGGTGGGACAAGGATTCCCCAGTTAATGTGATTCCTTTGCGTTCTACACCGCAACCTCAACCACAGTATCCAATTAAACGTGACGCGAAGGCGTCCATAAGTTACATTTTGACTCAATTGGAATACCAGGGTGTGATTGAACCCTGCGTTTCATTTATGAATAAACCTCTTTTTCCGATATTGAAACCGGACGGTTCATATCGTATAAATTTAGATTACAGACATTTGAACAGTCATGTTCATACCTTTGTGGTGAAGAACACACATAGCTCTGCGTTAGTAAACAACATTGTTCGCAAAAAATATAAAACAACTTTGGATATTTCCAACGGCTTCTTCAGCCACTCTTTGGCTCCTGAGAGCAGCGATTTGACCACATTTAGTGCATTGGGCAATCAGCGCTGATATGCGAGATTGCCTATGCGATATAAGAATAGCCCTGGTGTGTTTGCGGCACGCATAGTGTCCCTTTTGCATGAGATCTACCCCGATGCCTTCTCGTACGTCGATGACATATAGTTTATACTTGACGGATGATGAATTATAGCCGCATCTCTTGCTTGTAGACCGCATTATCACACATTTTGCGAACTTTGGTTACAAATTCAATTTTGCTAAGTCTCACATCGCCTTCTTGGTGGTGCATTTCTTGGTTACAAACTCAATAATGAAGGTAGGAGGTTGGCCCCCCACTTTCTGGAGAAATGTGCTCAATTGCAACCTCCATCTACACTTAAAAAATTACAGTCTTTGCTGGGTTTTTTTAAATTCAGGAGGACATACATTCCTGATTATGCCCAGCTTATCAAACCTCTTTACTCATTGTTAGAACCTTCTTTTTCGTCTTCCAGTTGGCTTCTGGAACATACCACTATTCTTCAGTCTCTGCAGTCTATTCTGCTTGTAACCAACTTCTTGTTAACGCGAGACAATTCTACAAATTTGGTCATAAGGATTGTAGCAGGGGCGTTAGGCTTTACTTACTTGACATTCAATGAGGGGGACACTGTCCCCATTGCTTATAAATCTCATTTGTATACACTCTGCGGATTTGTGTTTTTCTTCGACAGAAAAACTTGCCCGCAGTGCAGATAGCTATTCTTAAGGAATGCTCTCTGGCTCAGGGAAAATGCATTTTCATGGTTTCGCTGGTACCTGCTTTAGAAGCAGTCACAAAGGCTAGAGTCTCGAATTCCAAAGCCTTGCATCCTCGTTGGATACAATGGGCTACCTCTTTGACATCGGCTGATGTCAACTTTATCTTTGATCCTTCTTTGCAAACACATGAGTTTTTACAATATGAACATGTTCATCCTCCTCCTTTATCATTACTCCCTCTTGATCAGTACAAATGCATAATTGACACTGATGGATCTGCACAGCCAGCTATTGGTTCTAAACATGCTTATTCTGCAGCATGCGCCATTGTGGCAGGCTCGATTGTTGATGGGGATTTTAAATCCTCCTTGGTGCACACACAGTCTCTTGGAGATTGCACGGCTCAATTGGCGGAGCTACGTGCTTTGGTTTTAGCTCTTGAATTCGCTGATCCTGCGGTTCCTACACTTGTAGTGTGCGATTCGTTTTACTGTGTACAATCCTTCAATGACAATTTGTTCTTCTGGAGACAAAATGATTTTCGTGATTCTATAGGTAGCGCAATTAAGCATAAAATGCTTTGGGTCCGAGTGGCCGCTCTTAAGGAACGTTTGCCACTCACACATGTGATTCATACTTTGGGCCATCAACGTGTGGGAGCACACACTGTTGGTAATTCGCTGGCTGATGAGGCAGCCACATCTGCAGTAGCCACTTGTTCAGTAGCAGCAGTCAGTAGGTCCATGACTAAAATTGATAATGATATTTTGGTGGCTATAGCTGCGACGAAGGAGGGGACGGAGTTTCCCCAAGGATTCCCTTCAAGTTATACCTATCATTTAACAACCAATCAGGTTCTATCTGTGACTATTCCATCCATTGGGGATGGGCTGATTCCCAACAAGGACCGCAGACTTTCTTTAATAGTGGCTGCACATGAAGGCGTAGGTTCTGCACATGCCGGAGTGACAGCAACTATTTCCCTTTTACAGCAACGTTTTTGGTGGCGGGGTTTATACCAACAGGCATGTAAAAATGTTCTTTCCTGTGACATTTGTCAACAGATTAAGCCTTCAACAGTTTGACGTCCGCCCCACACTCAACTGTACATCTCCAATCAACCATTCGGTTGTATTTATCTTGATCACTGCGGTCCTTTCACATCTGATAATGCTTTTAAGTATATCTTTGTTACAGTGGATTCGTGCTCTAGGTTCCTTTGGGTTTGGCCGCAACGTAGTGCTGACGCTCGAACTGTTATAAAAGATTTGCGTGTCTTTGTCGGGACATTTGCCTGTGGCACCTTCTATTCTGACCAAGGTCCTGCTTTTGCCTCTAAGGCTTACCGGGATGCAATGAAGTCTCTGGGGTTGCCGGTGCAATTCTCGTCTCCATATTGGCCCGAGGGTAATTCTGTTGTGGAGCAGATGAACCGTGACTTGAAGCAATCTTTAACAGCGAGAGTATTAGGTACTGGTCGGGGCTGGTTGACTCATCTATATGGAGTTCAACGTGCACTTAACAATCTCCCGAGATCTCTGGGTGGGCGGACCCCATACGAAATGCTCTTTGGCATTAAAATGTTTGTGCCAGACCTTGATGGTGTGGACGTTGTGGCGGCTGCCGCAACCTTTGATGTAGATAACCATTCTGCTATGTTACAGGATCTACAAAAGGCTTGTGATCCACAAGCAAAAGCCCATTTGCCCTCTTCCACGGATGCGGCGGTGCCGATTTTGGTTTCTGTGTGGCTTCCTAAAGTTGGAGACCTGGTCCGAGAAAAGGTGGAGAACAAAAAAGAATTTAGTCCATCATAACATGCACCAGTCAGAGTCCTTGGTTTAAAAGGCTCCCGTACTGTGATCCTGCCTCCACTACCTGGTTGTAAGGAGAATCGTTACATTTCAATCAAACAGGTCAAGCTACACCATATGGCCGATACTGAATAGTATGCCTCCAAGCATTCCACGCCAAGATCTTTCATTGAATCCGATGGCTTCTGTTTCATCGACTAGTGCCCAAATAATGGAGGGGGAGATGGAGTCTTCAATTGATTTGTTGCCTGTTTTACCTACTACATCGACAACAGCGGATAATGAGTATTCTTCTCCTCCAGTTGATATTATAATTGACATTCCTGAAAGTACAATTCATTCCCCTTTAAATGGAGAACAACCCCCGGTGTTTCAGCTGGGGTCCACTGGTTACTACATAGACCGTAATAGCTTTTCTTCTGATTCATCATCGTTATCCTCATCTGTGGCTGAGCCCCCTACACGTACCAGCCTTTTTATCTCCTGGTTCAAAAAGACTTATCTAGTCCCGCCCTGGACATATGTCTGGATGGTGCTGATGATGGTGTTCCTCTTCATGTGGATTGGGTTTGTGACTGTGTTTTTCCTTTTGATTAATGGCCATTACCTACCTGAATGCTCTGCTGTGAACTTGGTTGACGGAGTTCTGGCCCCTCACACCTCATCTCATAAAATGAAACGAGATCAAGCCCTAGTTAGTATTTCATCATTCCCAGTTGTTGATGGCATTGTTTGGGATAAAGTATCATACGACATCCATGGCCCGACCGAAACTTTGAACATTCCATAGGTTTTCCGCGTTTCATTAGGAGATGTGGTTTTGCCTGGTATACACTCTGATGACTGGGATGTTCACGCTGTTCGTTCATTGTTCTCGGATTTGAAATATTATACTGCTTTTGACACTGAAGATTTGTACTTGAATTCTGTAAATTACGCTGATTTATTCTGTTTCCAACATTATAGCCATCACTTTTTGCACAAAACTAATACTCAAAGACCATTTTTTAATTATACCCAGTAGGAACATTGCCCGACCCCGTTACCGGGGAGCTCACAAACCCAACGGAGTAAATTTGTGTATTTTACTGGTTACAATCTTTCTGACCCTGTGTCCAATTTTTATAAATTGAACATACCCACCCGAACCAAATTTAACCCATACTAAATTGGCTTACTCCTTGTCCTTCATAACTAATTTGTATGTGAAAGGTTATGATTACTGGAAGAACACGGTTGATTTAAAATCCATTTGGGGTATCAAAAATTGGCAGGTGCAGGGCACTGAGTCATTGCATTGCGCATGTCTGATACCATCTGAGCTCATATTTTTAAATGAGACGGTACAATAGACTACTTGTTTTGGTTTAGCCACGGCCAAAAATCTGAATATTCTCTCCATTCCAATATTGGCTCCGTATGAAACATGGCAAACACATACCAACTATACAATTGAGGACTGTCATGTTTCAGAATGGTACACTTAACTCTTCCACTGTTGACCCCTTGGGATGGTTATTGTCGCCAACGAGCTCAAACGCATGTAAATCACGCTTTTTGAATACCACACAAGGGTTTACTCAAAGTAGACCTGTTCCTCGTTTCCAACATTCCCATACGGTTACAACATATTCAGTGGGTAAATTGTGTCAGCAATGGTTGGAACATTTCACATTGTCATCTGTGAAACAACACCTTTCTCTCTTGTCGGGTGACATTGATCTTGCTGATTTTCTTTTAGGGTCCAAAGTCCCCTCGAGCAAAATGATTTGTTTATACAGCATACAATGAATTTTGGAAGCTATCCCAAATGGAAGCTGCGGTGCACCTATGCCAAATGACCAAGCTAATTTAGAAAAAGTACTTGCAGTAGTCGATAATAACATTAATACACTGTCTTCCCTTATGTATACTTTGGATAACATTGTATCATCAGTCATTGACATTGTTCAAAATGAAGTCTCTGTTTTGTATCATGGTCAAAATCAGTTACGTTTTCTAATGCAATTTGCTTGGACCTTACATACACTCAAAAGTGGAAAAGTGCCATGGGATTACCTCAATGCTTCCGCATTGTTTTTGCCATTTAACCCGTTCGTGCGCGCGTCGGCCAACAGCCGTCGCGAGCACTACCTCGCTAGTGCTGCGCACGTCCGTTGGCCGACGCTGCCCCACCCACTCAATAGAACTCCCGCACCGCGGCGGAATTTGCGCCGCGGTTAAGGAGTTAATTTGACTGATAAAGAGAAATTAATGTCAATGAAAGACGCAACATACACATTGTTACATATTGAACAATTAGAACAGTTACCATTTTCTGTGGCAGAGACTGATTCAGCTGTATGGTTAATACATGGGGTTATTTCACTGCCTATCTCACTTTTTCAGTTTACAGCTTGCATGAAACATTTTCCGGATGGTAGATTCGAGCCCCTCGGCAGTAGCTATATTCATGAATTATGGTCGTTGCCTTTCACCTTTAGATGTCAACGAGCGGATAAGGAAGTTTTTCTTACAGGGGAGGATTGCGATTCCACAGTAGGACATTCCCTAGTTTGTAAACAAGTTAAACTTCATGGAGCCTGCAATGTTTCGGACCCTAATCTGGCTTGTTTTTTAAAAGGTACTCCTGTCTCAGCTATTATTCCCACCCTTACTTTGCTTCCTTACAGCAGTTATCTTATTTTAAATAACCATGACTGCTGCGGCTTACGGGCAGGCATTCTGTATATAGTAACAGTTTCCCAACGTGTTACATGTAGCAGCAATGTCCTGTTTCCACCCCCGCATGGGATTGTAGCTCGTTCGCTTTGGCCTTCCATTCCAACTTTGAAAACAGATTTCAATAAGATAAGCAGACTTAAAGCGCTATTGTTTAAACAAGAAGTGGCTCTCACATCAGCTCGTGAGACCTTCGAATTGCAGGTGGTGAGAACCGCAAGCGAGATTCACTCACTGCTAAATACGAATCTCCCACTCCATTTTGGAGAATTCATTCACCGAATATTTAATGCGTCCGATGCTGAGGGCCTAGCCCACTTTTTTAAACTTGTGGGTTCCAGCCTTGTCACCTCATTTCAGACTATTTTTGGAGTCATGCCAGCATTTATCCATTCTATTTTTTTCAGCTCCTTCAGAGGGTTCGCCTGGTGCTCCTGCTCATTTGCGGCGTACTTGTACTTCTATTGCTGCTCCGCAATGGCTGCTCGATCTGTGGAGCTGCCAAACCCGGTCCAGTTGCAGCTGTATCGTGAGCGAATGTGCCATCTTTTTGGTGCGATGCCATTGAAAGCTCTTGACATCGGCTACTGGCTGACTTTCTGTTATGCCTATTTCACCTGCGTGCAACCTGTTTTCCACTGCCCCAGGTGTCCTTTTCAATGGGCCCTGGATGTCTGCCTCTCCAATACAACCCACGCTGTCCTGGATTACGAACTGGTAATGGGTCCGTTGAAGGCCCATGACCAGGAATGTTCCATGGGTAGTCGCCTGGTGTGCAATTCTCTACTTGGACCAACGGCAGACTTGAGTACCTGTGCTCATATGCAGCGCCTCATAGATCGGAGTTTCATTGAAGTTAACGCAGGTTGCCCTGACATGCTCCTAACGGTCTCTGGATATGTGGAGCATGTGGGCTCGTATGATTTACTCCATTGGATGGCATACCTTTTTACTATGGAAGGTTCAGACAACATACTGGAGTTTATGGCATTCCGCTTTTCCGGCAACATTTAAGAAACTGAAGATTCGCTATGAATGGATGTGTTCTTGGATACCCAATTGGCCTTTTTTTTATATAAATGTACAAAAACATTTTTTTACTTCATGAACATCCTAATTAGGATACCACTGAGACGCTTTGCCTCTGCTTATCTCTGATTTTTGTTTCGCATAGTGCTAATGACCTGGCAAAGGGGAGGGTGTCACGTGGCCCATAGGGACATTGCCGTCTTCACTAAGTTAGCATGAGCACGCTGCAGCCTGCCTGCTGCTTTGCGCATGTTACTACACGTCTTTATTTTTTGCAATAATTTCTATGGCTGTTTACTCATGAGAACTCATCGCTGTGTTCACTCTCTGCAAGTTCCTGGGATTTTGACTGAACATTATGTGCAAGGTCGAACAACAATGCCCCTTGTTATTTTGTTCTGGCCAGGCCTTAGCCCTTAGACAAAACATACTGATGCAGCTGTTGTTTGGACAAACGTACTTTGGTTTTATTAGAATGCATGAATAGGTAGCACACATTTGGAGAGGGATCTTTCCGGGGAGAAGAGCGAGACAGCACCTATGATGTAGATCTACCATCTATAGGCTAAGGTATGGTATCTGCTGCCAAAGCCCAGAGATCTTCCAATATATGATAATACTGCTTCTTAGCAAGGGGAGGGAGGTCAGGCTGTATTCTCTTTCCATGATGACATCTCCCTCCATGATATATGGAATAGCTGCTATGCTGACTGTACTTGTACTATGCATTTTCCTGCTTCTTGTGGCACCTATAATGCATGTTAGGGCACGATAGTTAAAATAAATATTTCAAACTATTTTGTGTCTCTGTCAAATCTTATTGTGGACAAGTACAAGAGTGCGAGAAAAAGGGTGTGTCTTGTTACCGCGATTCCTGAAAGATCTGGGAATGTTGTGTTCTGGGGTGTCTAATCACGTGTTTCTCTGTGAGTGAGTAGGAGAGCAAGTGAGACACTATAACTAGTCGGTCCTGGGCTCGTGGGCTCTAAGGTGGTAGGAAGACTTAGTCCCTATACACCACGGTCCCATACTCCTGTGCATAGTTCTGTGTGTGTGCAGAATCCTTGCAACAAAACTGAAAGATGGCATAAATGGACTTTAAAAAGCCATGGATTTGTGATTCAGTGCATACATGTTTAGAAGTATTCGATTCAAACTGATGCTGGTTGAAATTGTGTTGAAATCAGATGAAATGTGTAATCTGTGATGCATACTAAACCGCTCTGCAATGTGATGTGTGTCTTCAGACCTGCATCTTTAAGAGGGCTCCGACGTTAATATATTTGTGTGACCAGATCGTCACGAACTATATCTCAATGCTCTGCTCCACCTGGGGGCCGGCCGGGTGTATTTTACTTTCTTTAAACATTGTAACTGTTTTACATTTATTTTACAATAAAGATTTTGGTGTGAGCTGAACTCACGGTGCCCGCTTCCTATTGAGAGATATTTCTCGGCTCGTGTTTTTCTGCCCTTTCCCGAGCTGCTCTTCACATGTTCTGCCAGCAGAGGGCGCTGGTCCTCCAGCTCCATGACACGTTCACAGGATAGAAAACCACATGGCTAGTCACAACAGCCGTGAGGCAGTCCCAAAACCATGATTCACGGAATGGATGATACTGTAGAGAAAAAACATATTCACTCCCGCGGAACGCCAACGAGCTGAAACAGGTCACGGTGGACGATAAGGTGAGCACCTGCCATGGAGGCAAATTCTGGACAGTGTAAAAATACGGACAGATGGTCAAAATTCGGGACACAGATTCAAGACAAAATGTCAGTTTTGTGTACGCCTCACCTGGATAGGTCAAAGCAATAATGTAGAATGTAGAAGGAAGTAAAAGTTGAAACAGATTTATTTTCTTTGGTTTGTATAATACAAAACACTGTTGAGAAAAAAAGATTAACAAAAACTAGCAAACGTGTGCACCATCAGAATCTGACAATGAGATTGTGAATAGAGAGAGAGAGAGTGAAATGAGTGTGGGGGTGGGGGTGTGAGGGGGAGGAGTCATCAAACGTCCCCTCGGTGCTACGTGCTCGCTCCCTGATTCCACCAGAGTTCAAAGGGCTTAGGCTTGAGGAGAAGCTTCACTGTCTTGTACTAGAAAAAAGGCCAGATTGCAGCATGCTAAACCATAAACAAGCATTGGTAAAAACCAATAGGTTTGATGGGCGCACTTGCGTGCTGGCAGCAGAAATAAAAAATGCCTATTAGAAAGGGGCCTGGGTGACCTCTGGGGCTTCTCTCACTGTAATGAATGACAGTTCATGTTTTACTCTTGGCCTCATACATCCCTTTCTAGGCTAGACTGCTTCCAAATGCCGCTCTCCAACCTTGGACGGGTTGCTAATACATATATTCTTGCCAGCGGCTTGTTGGACCATTCACCAAAGGCACTCATGATGGACCTTGAAGGGCAAAAGGAATGGACTGGGTGGAGATTTACTGCATGGTTTCTGACTGATGCCAAGCTTATGGGCCAGCTGATGTTGGGCGTTGACACTTTACATTAATATAGGAACCATGCCCTCCTCACAGACACGCATGAACTACTCTCACAGATTGCCCACCACACATTTCTCCTATGGGAGACTTCTCTAAACCAAGATCTGAAGTTGTGACGGACGACACAGAACCACATCTACCGCAGGAGAAACAAAACGGGCACACTCTATGATTGCCTCACTAAAGGAGTCAACTCCAGGCACCTCACTGGACAGACCTTAGTGCTCATAAGTAGCCAATCACAGAGTATCTGTAGCACCTGTGGGCTTTTGCTGATTATTACCAAACCTGTGTGTGGTGGGCAGCCATCCCCAGGTGGGGGCATTGCGGGACTTTGTTTCTGACATTTCTCAATCAATCAGGGAATTGTGAAGCGTGCTACTCAACCGTGAGAGTCTCAATGCGCTGAGGGGGAGGGGGGTGCATCTCCGAGTGAGCCGAAAAGCCAGGTCTTAAGGCTTTTCCTGAAGGTGTGCAGAGTAGGGGAGCATCTGATATTGACCGGGAGCTCGTTCTAGGTCTTTGATGCGACGTAGGAGAAGGCTCTTCCACCCGCTCTGGTTCTGCAAACATTTCTGTGCAGCGTTGTTCTTTAGAGAAAGCCAGTGCTGACAAACTTAGCAGCACTACGGAGCTGGGATAGGAAACTGGCCATCTTCAAACATGGAAAACACGGAGGAAAATGTTTTTTTAAAATGCATTAATCCCACGTGTTTGCACTTTTCAAGACCTCTGTTGCGGACTGTCAGCTGTAATTTGACCTGGGGGAGGCTGAGATTACAGTGATACACAAGGCCAGCAAGCCACCGACTCCCGTGCCTCATACAGACCCATCTCTCTACTAAATATAGAGGTTGCGTTTCTTGCTAAAGTTCTGGCAAACTGTCTTACTCTCTGGTGGACCCAGGACAAAAGGGCTTGTTGCTGAACCAGTCTAGGAGTTATCTCATTTGGAAACTCCATAAAATATTTGCGTTGGCGCACCACTTGAGGGGGCCCTTCGCTCTACTTATCACAGACTTAATGGAAGCCTTCGATTCCATAAACTGGAGTTTTCTCTTCACTATCCTTGTAAAGATGACCTATAACCCAAACTACTGATGGGTGGAATGGGCAAGCATCGAGGAGCTTGGACACCTGAGAGACCTGCACTGGCTCCCCGTCAGCAAGAGAATCACGTTCCGACTCCCCACCCACGCACACAAAGCTCTCCACAACCAAGGCCCCAGATACCTCAACGACCGTCTGACCTTCTACACTCCCACCCGCCAGCTACGATCGACCAACCACGCCCTCGCCGCCGTCCCCCGCATCCGAAGAGCCACAACGGGAGGAAGATCCTTCTCCTACCTGGCTGCCAAGACGTGGAACTCCCTACCCATCCACCTCCGCCTTACCCAGGACCACCTCTCCTTCAGGAAGCAACTCAAGACCTGGCTGTTCGAACAGTAGCGGACCCCCCTCCCCCAAGCGCCTTGAGACCCTCTGGGTGAGTAGCGCGCTATACAAATGATTGATTGATTGATGGTCACCCATAATTAACACCTCTCGTTCCTTTTCCACACTATGGGAGGCAGACCGTGGCCGACTCAATGACGAGGAGTTATGAGATGCATTAAAGGCACCAAAGAAGGTGACAATCTCGGCCCAATTCAGAGGAATCCAATCCAGGTACCTCCAACACATCTACTCAACATGAACGAAACTCTAGGGTGCCCAAAATAACTCCTCACCCGATGGGCTTAAGATGTAATAATGCAGAGGGGTACTTCCTGCCTATGGCCTGGCTATGCCCTGCGATAAAAACCTTTTGGTGTGACATGGCTCACTCACTGATGCAAGGGCTAGGTCAATCTCTTGAGCTCACTCGTTAATCTGCCCTGCTCAACATTTTACTAGATGTTGAAACTAGAGCATTTCTACACATGAGTATCGCATTGGCTGAGAGAGACATTGCATGCAAATGGCCCGGTGTGACTCCCCCAGACTAGAAAACGTAGGCACGCGGCCCAGGCCGCTGCATGATACGTGGCATCCCTAGGGCCTATATACTGGGATCTGGATTCTGGCAGGAACGTCTCATTCATAAACGTAGACGAGATGTGAACGCGGCGCTCTACTCGTCTTATCTCTGTCTTGGGTCTGTTCACACGCATCACGTTTGCTGCATAATAAGCTTGCACACGTGTTCTAAAATGTCTTTACTTACTTGCTTCTACATGACAACGTAAGCAAACTTTGCTCATTTACATACGTTTAAACAGTAATCAATTGGAATGGCCTTCCATCCAGTAGCTTTGTCTTACTCCACTGTAAATTTAGCACACCCTGGTGCATTGTTTTTAACGTGTCCTACTTCTCTTTCCAGAAAGATTGCAAGATAGCTCGGGAGAAGGGGCGCATGTAGCAAAGATCTGCTTGTAACCTGCGGGACGCAGGCTGAATTCCTAAGATATGATCTTTCCAACACTGGCTTGTAGTCTTTATGGAGAGCTCTCACTCCAGAACTGAGGCCTGTATGTACTGCTGGTGAATTGTATTATCTGCAATATGCAGACGCTCACAGCGAGGTACAGTTGATTCTGGGCACTCTGGGCCCCTCACTGACAATGCTGCTTACGGTATGTTATCCGTTACCATACATGGGCATCCAAGTCATGATTTGTTTTCCTATTAGGTTACAAGTAAGAAAACACGAGAAATGAAAATAGAGAAAAACAAAAATAGAGAAAAACAGAAAGGATTAGCTTAACAAATAGGAAGGGATGAGGTGAACGTTAGTAGATTAACATTCTTACACTAGGTCTGGGGTATGGGTTAGTTGCATATTATGGGAATAGTTGTAAGCATAGAATTGGGATTGAGAGTCTAGGGTAATGGTGAAGCGTAGGTATGGTGTGAAGATAAGTCTATGGTAGAGGCTGGGAAGAGAGATGGGGTCTGGGATATGGTAAGGGAAAACTCAGGTTAAGGATAGTAAGGGGATGGTTCAAAGGCCAGGATTAGTGTCGGAGGATGCCAAACGGGTTACAATTAAGAATTTGTGGGAAGCGTGTAGTTACAGTTAGTTACATTTTCCGATTTAATAGAGAAAAACGTCTGAGGGATGTTTAATGCATCAAAAGATTCTCACTGAGGCCCTCGTTAGGAGTGGGGGCACATCATCTGGAGTGAGGACAACTCGAGGAGAAATTCCATCTCCTGCAATTCCACGTGTCTCCGGGCCTGGAATTATCGGGACTGCAAACTGTGGGGCGAATAACTCTGGACCTGAAGACACCGGACCTCTCTTTCATGCTACAGGGGCAGGGCCTGCAGGAAGCAGCCTGCCCATGTCTGTGATCTGTGTAGTTATTCCCCATTCCGGGGAGAAAACCTGTCATTACCAGAATTTAGTGCGGGTGATACAGGGCAGAATCCAAGATCCATGACCCAAATCCCAGCATCCCCCTAACAAGTACCTAAACGTCATCTCACTTTTTGCAGTTCTCACTTAAAGTACACGTTTTCTCAGTCATTGTTTCCGACTTCACGTTCTCTCGCTTTCAACCCAAATTTGTTTTCTTGCACCTGCTTTGCTCTCATTTAGGGTTTTAGCATAGCGCTACATGGCGCTGTGAGCCATAAGTGAGCTGGGCGGCCCCCAACGCAGTCAAGATTGCGAGTGCCGCCCCAGCGACATTTTTTGTTGTTGCAGTTTTATATAGCGTAAACTCGAGCGGCAGGTTATCAGAGCGCTTTACATGAGCACCAGTTACATTACAGACGGACACATTCATTTTTTGGTAGGCACGGGGGAAATTAAGTGATTTGCTCAGAATCACAGGATGTTGTCACCGTGACTTGAACCTGGTTCCCCAGTTCCAAAGTCGGCAGCTCTGACCGCTGCATGGAAGCCGGGTCCACGGTGACGTTTGCTGGGACGCTCTATATGGAACTTGACCAATCAGTATCCTCCGTGTATAGGGGTCCTGCAATGCCATTGAAGGGTCCTGGTGATAAAAAAAAATAAGGCGAATGACATCATACTCGTGAACTATGGGTTTTGAATGACAAGAAGGCGTTATGTGTGGATGTAAAACGCATAAACATATTATGCATATATTGAACAGAATCTTTAAGCATGTACACATTCTGACCACATACATATATATTCAGGAACGGTCAAACTAACAATTAAACAGACGTTGCAAAGAATCCAAAAAAAGCTATTACTAAAGGGGCAAACTCTAATAAAAGAAATACAATATGTCCGCGTAAACACACGCTACTTGTGCAGATGACAAAAATAGAGACAGATGTAGAAACAGTGAGGGCTGCAACCAAGACTAGCGCAGTCGCCCCCATCTGCCCTGGGCAAGCCACCCCACAGCACTAACGCTCCACCCTTAGACCGTCCATCGGCCCGAAATACATCCCCAGATCCTCCATACAGCGAGTCTCCGTCTGTGGCTCCCTAACAGGCCAAGCTCCTTCTGTCTATACCTGAATATGACATCGGCGCTATAAGATTGAAACTACTTTTCGTTCCTTCTCTCGTTACACGTAAAGCGCTCTAAATCCATAGGTCCCGCGCTGCAGAAGAAAGCCATAAACGTTCGCCAATGAGCAGCCTCGCTAGCCCAGGGCCACCTTGGGGTGTGCTCTCTTCCACCCAGGGGTGCCCGAGGCCCGTGCCCAGTTGTGATCGGAGAAAACTCGCCCCCAGAAGGGCAACTCCCCGTCCCCTGCCAATAAGGTAGTATGGGCACTGTACCCCCTCCCCCCAAAAAATATCTATGGGGAGCACCAGCACAGACACGATCTGGGGGGTGTAGTTGGCGCGGCTCTCCACCCGTGGGAGCCTCAGACAGACAGTAAGAATTCAGGGTCTGCCGAGGGGACCCCCACCATAGTAGCTGCCCACCCAACACACGGGAGCAGCCACTTCTCTGCCCCGGAGGTGCTCGCAGCAAGCCCCCCCCCCCCCCCCATCCTACGGCGGCGGGGGAAGCGCGTGAAGCCCGCACAATAGCCCTTCGCCGTCCTCCGAAGAAGTGAAAGGGGGGAGGGATTCGAGCAGTGTGCCGCCCGGGCGGGGGTGCATGGTAGCCCCCATCCTCGGTAGTGTCTAGGAGCCGAGGGGGGGCGCCTCACACAGTAGACCTTCACTATCCTTTAAGGGTGGGGAGGACCGGGCAGAGTGCCTCCCCATCCTATACCCTGGCAGGGGGCAGAGTAGCCCCCCATTTTGAGGACGTACAGTGGGGTGCGGGTGCCCCGCACAGTAGCCCTTCACCGCCCGCCAGAGGTGGTGGGATTGGGCAGGGGTGCACTGTAGGGAGGGTGCACGGTAGTCCCCCCACCCTTCCTCGGGCGTGTGTAGGGGCGCCCCGCACAGTAGCCCTCCACCGTCCTGCGGGAGTGATGGGGTTCCCTCTCATGGGCTTCCCGCCCTGCTGCAGCAGCAGCAGCCCCGCTCCAGAGCCTGAGATCGCCCCCGACGGCAGCGCACTATCAGGCGGGCGCCCTCTCTCGCCTCTGTCAGCAGAGCCTGCCCTCCCACCCCTCCCCCGAGCACTCCCTTGACGTGTTGTTAGCAAATGGCAGCAGAGAGGCCGATCCCTGCTGCACGGTCACTCTCCGCCGTGCCTGCCACTTGTTGCAAAAAAAAAAAAAAAGAGAAAAACAGGGGGGGAGGGAAAAAAACACCCTCCGGGGCTCCGGGCAACAGAATCAAAGAGAGATCAACGACAATCCGGTGAGATAGTGAGATCCGGGCATTGCGCGTGAGCGAGGGGCTGCACGGACTGCCAGGGACCCCCAGCAGCACCCCGGGATCGGACGCACGCACTCCCGCAGCCCCAGGAGCACTTCAGGCACAGGGGAGTGTCAGGGACCCCACCAGCGCCCCCGAGCCGGGCAGGATCGGGCACACGGACCCCCTGCCCCCGGGCCCTCGGACAGCGGCACAGGAGGAGGGCGCCGGGGGAGCCGCGGGCACAGGCAGCATGGTTGACAACACCACCGTGGCCACCAAGTCTCCCCTGGTAAGCGCAGCGCCGAGAAGCCACCTCATCCTGCATGGGAGTGCTGTGCTGCTGATCACTTTGAAGGGGGGCTGAGGTGCGCGTGGATCTGTGTCGCGCAGCGCCGAGAAGCCACCTCGTCCTGCATGGGAGCGCTGTGCTGCTGATCACTTTGAAGGGGGGCTGAGGTGCGCGTGGATCTGTGTCCCTTCATTGACACACTGCTCTAGTTGGGGGTCACTTTACCCACACTCAGCTGTCTAAATAAAGGGCTTTAATCAGAATTTCTAATCGTCCTGCAGATATTTCTCCGGGTTACTTCGCGTGTGTGCGAGTTAACAACTGTGTCACTTCTGGGGGTTCCTCCACGTTGCACGTGATAGGATCACCCCCTGACTTAGACAAGATATCAGGAGTGCTTCAGAGTAGGTTGTTTAGAAAGACAGCAAACTTAAGGTTCCAAATTGGTGCAGCGACCGGAGCTGCCGACTCGGGACCTGCGGATCCGGGTTCGAGTCTCGGCTCAACATCTTGTGATTCTGGGCAAATCACTTAATCTCCCCGTGCCCACGGACAGCGCCTGGATACCTCCACGGGTGTTAAGCCACACTACATAAATCTGCAAATGTGGGGCGTCGGAGGGAGTGTAGGGACACACCGCTAGTTTAGTGCCACTTTTCTAAAGTGGGATCTGGTTCCAAGGACGTGTGCTCTATCGCAGTCACCCCACTTATACTGTTAGAACCGATGTACGCCCTGGTCTCACTTCTGCTGCCCACACCCACGCGTGTCCTGGTCTCACTCCTACTGCCCACACCCACGCACGTACTAGTCTTACTCCTAATGCCCTCCCCCACACCCATGCAAGTCCTGGTCTCACTCCTGCTGCCCCCCACGTCTACTGCTTTAACCCATGTTCTCACTCCTGCTCCCCTCACCCATGCATGTCCTGGTCTCACTCCTGGCGCCCACACCCATGCATGTCCTGGTCTCACTCCTGGCGCCCTCCCCCTCACACATGCATGTCCTGTTCTCACTCCTGCTCCCCACACCCATGCATGTCCTGGTCTCACTCCTGCTCCCCTCACACATGCATGTCCTGGTCTCACTCCTGCTCCCCACACCCATGCATGTCCTGGTCTCACTCCTGGCGCCCTCCCCCAGGCATGTCCTGGTCTCACTCCTGGCACCCTCCCCCACACCCATGCATGCCCTGGTCTCACTCCTGGCGCCCTCCCCCACACCCATGCATGCCCTGGTCTCACTCCTGGCGCCCTCCCCCTCACCCATGCATGTCCTGGTCTCTCTCCTAGTGCCCTCCCCCACACCCATGCATGTCCTGGTCTCACTCCTGCTCCCCACACCCATGCATGTCCTGGTCTCACTCCTGGCGCCCTCCCCCACCCCCATGCATGTCCTGGTCTCACTCCTGGCGCCCTCCCCCACACCCATGCATGTCCTGGTCTCACTCCTGCTCCCCACACCCATGCATGTCCTGGTCTCACTCCTGGCGTCCTCCCCCACACCCATGCATGTCCTGGTCTCACTCCTACTGCTTGGTCTCACTCCTGTTGCCCCCCCATGTCCACTGCTTTAACCCATGTTCTCACTCCTGCTCCCCTCACCTGCGCATGTCCTGATCTCACTCCTGCTGCCCTCCACCACACCCATGCATGTCCTGGTCTCACTCCTGCTGCCCTCCACCACACCCATGCAAGTCCCGGTCTTACTCTTGCTACCCCCCACGCACCTCAGCCCCCCACGTCTACTGCTTAAATTCATGGTCTCACACCCGCTGCCCACTCCCATGCATGTCTTGGTCTCACTCCTGCTCCCCACACCCATGCATGTCCTGGTCTCACTCCTGGCGCCCTCCCCCACACCCATGCATGTCCTGGTCTCACTCATGCTGCCCTCAACCACATCTCAGACCCCTAACGTCTACTGCTCCAACCAAACCATGTCATGGTCTCACTCCTGCTCCACACACCCATGCATGTCCTGGTCTCACTCAGGCTATCTTAACCCAAGCATATCATGGTCTCCTCACGCCCGCTGCCATGCTACCACTTGCATATCCCCTCACTCTTACTGCCTCTACACCCATACATATAATTGTTCCCTCACTGTTACTGCCTCTACACCCTTACATATCCTCACTCTTACTGCCTCTACACCCATACATATCATTGTTCCCTCACTCTTACTGCCTGTCGACCCTTGCGTATCATTGTCCCCTCACTCTTACTGCCCCTCAACCCACTCATATTATTTCTGCACCTACTGCCCCTCAACCCATGCATATCATTGTTCCCTCAATCTTACTGCCCCTCGACCCACACATATCATTGTTCCCTCACTCTTACTGCCTCTACACCCATACAT
This sequence comes from Calotriton arnoldi, assembly GCA_963921515.1. Lineage (NCBI taxonomy): Eukaryota > Metazoa > Chordata > Amphibia > Caudata > Salamandridae > Calotriton > Calotriton arnoldi. Next base: position 3,724,947 of record CAWUFW010000679.1, read on the forward strand.
ATCATTGTTCCCTCACTCTTACTGCCTGTCGACCCATGTGTATCATTGTCCCCTCACTCTTACTGCCCCTCAACCCATTCATATCATTATTTCTGCACCTACTGCCCCTCAACCCATGCTTATCATTGTTTCTGCATTCTTACTGCCCCTCGACCCACGCATATTATTGTTTCTGCACTCTTACTGCCCCTCGACCCACGCATATCATTGTTCCCTCCCTCCTACTGCCCCTCGACCCACACATATCATTGTTCCTGCACTCTTACTGCCCCTCGACCCATGCATATCATTGTTCCTGCACTCTTACTGCCCCTCGACCCATGCATATCATTGTTCCTGCCCTCTTACTGCCCCTCGACCCATGCATATCATTGTTCCCTCACTCCTACTGCCCCTCGACCCACACATATCATTGTTCCTGCACTCTTACTGCCCCTCGACCCATGCATATCATTGTTCCCACACTCCTACTGCCTCTCGGCCCATGCATATCATTGTTCCCTCACTCCTACTGCCCCTCGACCCACACATATCATTGTTCCTGCACTCTTACTGCCCCTCGACCCATGCATATCATTGTTCCCACACTCCTACTGCCTCTCGGCCCATGCGTATCATTGTTCCCTCACTGGTACTGCCTCTTGATCCATACATATCATTGTTCCCTCACTCCTCCTGCCCCTCGACCCACACATATCATTGTTCCTGCACTCTTACTGCCCCTCGACCCATGCATGTCATTGTTCCCTCTCGCTTACTGCCCCTCGACCCACACATATTATTGTTCCTGCACTCTTACTGCCTCTCGACCCACGCATATCATTGTTCCTGCACTCTTACTGCCCCTCGACCCATGCATGTCATTGTTCCCTCTCACTTACTGCCCCTCGACCCACACATATCATTGTTCCTGCACTCTTACTGCCTCTCGACCCACACATATTGTTCCTGCACTCTTACTGCCTCTCGACCCACGCATATCATTGTTCCTGCACTCTTACTGCCCCTCGACCCATGCATATCATTGTTCCCTCACTGTTACTGCCTCTTGATCCATGCATATCATTGTTCCTGCACTCTTACTGCCCCTCGACCCATGCATGCCATTGTTCCCTCTCGCTTACTGCCCCTCGACCCACGCATATCATTGATCCTGCACTCTTACTGCCCCTCGACCCAGGCATATCATTGTTCCCTCAATCTTACTGCCCACCCACTCATGCATATCATTATTCCCTCACTGTTACCGCCTCTACACCCATACATATAATTGTTCCCTCATCTTACTGCCTGACGACCCATGCGTATCATTGTTCCGTCACTGCCCCCACCCATGTATATCATTGTTCCCTTAGTCCTACTGCCTCTCGACCCATACATATTATTGTTCCTGCACTTCTACTGCCTCTACACCTATACATATCATTGTTCCTGCACTCTTACTGCCACGACCCACGTATATCATTGTTCCCTCACTCTTACTGCTTCTTGACCCATGTGTATCATTGATCCCTCACTCTTACTGCCCCTCTGCCCATGCATATTATTGTTCCCTCCCTCTTACTGCTCCTCACCCATGCATATCATTGTTCCCTCACTCTTACCGCCCCATGAAGCATGCACATCATTGTTCCCTCACTCTTACCGCCCCCTCGACCTATGCACATCATTGTTCCCTCACTCTTACCGCCCCATGAAGCATGCACATCATTGTTCCCTCACTCTTACTGCCCCTCGACCCATGCACATCATTGTTCCCTCACTCTTACCGCCCCCTTGACCCATGCACATCATTGTTCCCTCACTCTTACCGCCCCATGAAGCATACACATCATTGTTCCCACACTCTTACCGCTCCATGAAGCATGCACATCATTGTTCCCTCACTCTTACCGCCCCCATGAAGCATGCACATCATTGTTCCCTCACTCCTACTGCCCCTCGACCCATGCACATCATTGTTCCCTCACTCCTACTGCCCCTCGACCCATGCACATCATTGTTCCCTCACTCTTACCGCCCCCTCGACCCATGCACATCATTGTTCCCTCACTCTTACCGCCCCATGAAGCATGCACATCATTGTTCCCTCACTCTTACCGCCCCATGAAGCATGCACATCATTGTTCCCTCACTCCTACTGCCCCTCGACCCATGCACATCATTCTTCCCTCTCTCCTACTGCCCCTCGACCCATGCACATCATTGTTCCCTCACTCTTACCGCCCCCTCGACCCATGCACATCATTGTTCCCTCACTCTTACCGCCCCATGAAGCATGCACATCATTGTTCCCTCACTCTTACCGCCCCATGAAGCATGCACATGATCGTTCCCTCACTCCTACTGCCCCTCGACCCATGCACATCATTCTTCCCTCTCTCCTACTGCCCCTCGACCCATGCACATCATTGTTCCCTCACTCTTACCGCCCCCTTGAAGCATACACATCATTGTTCCCTCACTCTTACTGCCCCTCGACCCATGCACATCATTGTTCCCTCACTCTTACTGCCCTTCGACCCATGCACATTATTGTTCCCTCACTCTTACCGCCCCCTCGACCCATGCACATCATTGTTCCCTCACTCCTACTGCCCCTCGACCCATGCACATCATTGTTCCCTCACTCTTACCGCCCCCTCGACCCATGCACATCATTGTTCCCTCACTCCTACTGGCCCTCGACCCATGCACATCATTGTTCCCTCACTCTTACCGCCCCTCGACCCATGCACATCATTGTTCCCTCACTCTTACCGCCCCTTGAAGCATACACATCATTGTTCCCTCACTCTTACTGCCCCTCGACCCATGCACATCATTGTTCCCTCACTCTTACCGCCCCCTCGACCCATGCACATCATTGTTCCCTCACTCTTACCGCCCCATGAAGCATGCACATCATTGTTCCCTCACTCCTACTGCCCCTCGACCCATGCACATCAATCTTCCCTCTCTCCTACTGCCCCTCGACCCATGCACATCATTGTTCCCTCACTCTTACCGCCCCTCGACCCATGCACATCATTGTTCCCTCACTCTTACCGCCCCCTCGACCCATGCACATCATTGTTCCCTCACTCTTACCGCCCCATGAAGCATGCACATCATTGTTCCCTCACTCTTACCGCCCCATGAAGCATGCACATCATTGTTCCCTCACTCTTACCGCCCCATGAAGCATGCACATGATTGTTCCCTCACTCCTACTGCCCCTCGACCCATGCACATCATTTTTACCTCTCTCCTACTGCCCCTCGACCCATGCACATCATTGTTCACTCACTCTTACCGCCCCTTGAAGCATACACATCATTGTTCCCTCACTCTTACTGCCCCTCGACCCATGCACATCATTGTTCCCTCACTCTTACTGCCCCTCGACCCATGCACATCATTGTTCCCTCACTCTTACCGCCCCCTCGACCCATGCAGATCATTGTTCCCACTCCTACTGCCCCTCGACCCATGCACATCATTGTTCCCTCACTCTTACTGCCCCTCGACCCATGCACATCATTGTTCCCTCACTCTTACCGCCCCTCGACCCATGCACATCATTGTTCCCTCACTCTTACCGCCCCCTTGAAGCATACACATCATTGTTCCCTCACTCTTACTGCCCCTCGACCCATGCACATCATTGTTCCCTCACTCTTACCGCCCCTCGACCCATGCACATCATTGTTCCCTCACTCTTACCGCCCCTCGACCCATGCACATCATTCTTACCTCTCTCCTACTGCCCCTCGACCCATGCACATCATTGTTCTCTCACTCTTACCGCCCCTTGAAGCATACACATCATTGTTCCCTCACTCTTACTGCCCCTCGACCCATGCACATCATTGTTCCCTCACTCTTACTGCCCCTCGACCCATGCACATCATTGTTCCCTCACTCTTACCGCCCCCTCGACCCATGCACATCATTGTTCCCACTCCTACTGCCCCTCGACCCATGCACATCATTGTTCCCTCACTGTTACTGCCCCTCGACCCATGCACATCATTGTTCCCTAACTCTTACCGCCCCTCGACCCATGCACATCATTGTTCCCTCACTCTTACCGCCCCCTTGAAGCATACACATCATTGTTCCCTCACTCTTACTGCCCCTCGACCCATGCACATCATTGTTCCCTCACTCTTACCGCCCCTCGACCCATGCACATCATTGTTCCCTCACTCTTACCGCCCCTCGACCCATGCACATCATTGTTCCCCCACTCTTACTGGCATATTATTAAAAAGTAAATTAAGACAAAGGGCCTTGGGTGTTGGTGGAAACAACTTTTCTGCAAAAACCGAGCCGGAGAACGAAGAGGTGCAGGTTGTGGAAAAGAGGAGCTTTTTAGGGGTAACGGAGGGAGGGGAGTGAGCTGCCCGGCAGAGAAGGGTGCCATAGAAAGCATGGTCCTCACCCCCAGCATATTACCCCACCCAAGCACTCTGGCTACCGTACCCGCGCCCGTATTCTTCTGGGGAGCCTACAGACCTCATTTACATGCCCCCACTCCTCACTCCACTGCCCCGGCTCCTACGCAATCTTGTTTACAGCGGGGTCCGCCGTTGTACACAACGTTGTATCGGAATATATGAATTTTCGGGCAATTTTTCGAACTCCACTTTTGTGTTTTTCAGCACTTCGCGTTTTCTTTTGCGTCATTGTCTTTTAATATACAGCCAGTGATGATGGTTGTCTGCTTCTCCCAGTTTCCCTCCCCCCTCCAGATTTATTGTTGCACACATTTTTTCATTCGCTAATTGTTTTTTACTTAACTCTTTCGCGCCCTTCTCACACGTTTTCGTTATTGTTGTGGTACCGTTTCCTTTCTTTTGTTTGTGCCGTTTATTTTGACGTCCTTCTTTTCCCTCCGATTGTGCTGTTATTGCAGTAGCACGTTGCTATTTTTTTACTCACGTTCTCTCTTCCATGGTGTTTGCTATTTTTTTACACAGGTTCTATCTTCCATGGTGTTTGCTATTTTTTTTACACACGTTCTCTCTTCCATGGTGTGCGTTTTTCTGTTTGTAAAGTTTTCTTCTTTTGATTCCAATGTCTTGAGTTGCTTGCGTACGCCTAAAGCAGTGCGTGAATTCTGTTATATTTTTTTGTCGGCAGTTCTTATATGCCCGAGTTGATTCTGTTGTTTGTCTCACTTGCGGTTTCTCTTTCTAACTTTTTTTTCCGCTCGTTGGTCAAATTTTTGTTCCCTCGTTGTCGATCCTCACAGCAGTTTGCCTTTCGTTTGTTTTTCGTATACAACGTTTGTTAACACGTCTACGATTCACTTTTATTTTACTTTTCGTTTATTAACCGCATTTAACTCTGCTTTGACTAGCTCGTTCCAGACATTCTCTTTTCCATTTGCAGTTTTTTCTCATAGTATTTTCGTCTTTTTGCCCGCTCGTACGTTGTTGTATCTGTCCATTGCTTCCTCACATTTTTTTCTTTTCACATTTCATCTCTTTTCACCATGTCCGCACTTTGCCAATTGTCTTAATGGCTACACAATACCCTTGCGTATTGCCCCTTATTTCTACCATTCTGCCCCACACCCCCCCAAAAAAATGCTCTTTCCCTTCACCCTTCAAGTCCAGTATGCAGCGCCCCATTCTGTTTCCAGTCACTCTTCCCGACATCTCCCTCCCCTCTCACCTGCAACTCCTCACCTGGCTGGACCACGAACCCTGGCTTGTCTCTTTACTGCCTCTCTCGCCAGTACAGGGTATCCCTTTGCCTGGCACGGGTATTATCAGTAACCCTCTCACCCATCATTGTCTGTTCTCCCCTCTATGTCCTCACCCAAGTGAGCAGCGCCCCTTCACTTTACTGCTCTCTCTTAGAGTAGTGTCAGTGAGTCACTGGTACTGACCTCCCGCCACGGGTTGGTTAGTGGGTTGCTTAGTAACTGTCCTCTTTACTGTACTGTCAGAGGCCCCCTCTCCTCTATCTTGTCATTGACTAGCTGCACTGCCCCTCTGGTTCACTCACCCCCTCTCCCTCCCGTGCTGTACTGTCAGTTACTGATCCCTGACACTGTCAGTGACATCTCCCATCACCCATGTCCTGGTAGTATGCCTAGCCATGAAAACGTCACAAGTGCCACCAGTGACTGCCACACAGGGCTCTGCCGGTGACCCCTTCACTCCTGTCCTGGCAGTATGTCTATCCATAAAAACTTCTCTAGTGCCGTCAGTGAGACTGCACCCACAGCTCTGCCCGTGACACCCTCCCTTCACCCATCTCCTGGCAGTATGCATAGCCATGAAAACGTCACAAGTGCCGCCAGTGACTGCCACCCAGGGCTCTGCCGGTGACCCCTACACTCCTGTCCTGGCAGTGTGTCTATCCTTGAAAACTTCACTAGTGTGGTCAGCAAGACTGACAACCACAGTTGAATTGTATTGAATTGCAGCATTTATATAGCGCTTACTACTCCTATGTGGAGTGCTGCAGCGCTTGCCTACTTGGGTAGTGTGCTACACCGTGTTGGGTGTGTGGTTGGAAGGATGATGTCTTTGTTTTGATCCTACGTGGGAAGTGTTTTCATGTCGTGCGTGATGACCACCGAGGTGCAGTTTTCTTGTGATGGGGCGCAGGCAGCGCATAGCAGTGTGGTGGATGATGAAGTGTGAGAGACAGTTACGCAGTTTTATGGCTTTCAGGATAGTGGTAGGTTTGAACAGCTCTGTGGGTCGTTATATGGTATTTGTTATAATAATAGTCCTCTTAGCTGGTTACTGCACTGTGTTGTACAACCTGAGATTTTGTGTATAGTTTTGTTCCAGAGCTGGCATGGTTGACGGGAGAGAGACGTGGAGAGATCTGATGGGATGGCCATTGTTACTGTCATCCCATATCTTAGTGTCATTGTGAGATATAAAGAAGCGGTCAGACTGTATAGATATTTGGGACTTGCAGTGCTGGACTATATTAAAGTCTTTTGATTAGTCCAGCAGTGTGTGACAGATCTCTTCAGTTATTCATGCCTGTTCATTTGGTGATGTCGATTTTATGGATGTGCAGTACTGGTGATGGACAACCCTCATAGCAGATACGTCTTATGTGAATCCGAGAGGTAGAACTTACAATTTGCTACTGACCGCTGCATATTATGATTTAAGTATTATTGTGGGCCATAACTATTATCTATTTAACCTCATAACTATATAATCCAACAGCAAACCATAGGTCAGCCCTTCTTAGCTTACCTGCATTTCGAAACTAGTTTACTAGTTGGGTTGTTTTCAATCTGCGAATTGTAAGGATTGAGCTTGAGGGTGCAACTGTATTTCTGGGCTCTGTTGATGGGTTGTGGGGTGGTGCAGTTATCTAGAAAATAACCATATTTTAAACTGTCTTCAGAAGTGTATATGCCCCTGGATGCTTCAAATGCTGGCTGGGAGTGAGTTCCAGAGCTCGGCTGCTTGTACTGAGAAAGCAGCGCCTCCTACCGATTTCTTATGGTAAAGTGGTATGATGATAAGTGTTGCAAGCGGGAACGCAGTTTTTGTATTGATGGAATTTAACTTGTAGGTATAGCGGTCCTTTTCCTTTGGAGGCTCTGTGGATAATGCAGAGTGCCTTGAACATTGCCCTTCTAGCCATAGGTAGCCAGTGGTGCAATTGCAGGACTGGGGTCCTGCGTTCTCTTGGGTGCAGGCAGAGAAGAAGCCTTGCAGCAGCATTTCGGATGAATTGAGGCCAGTATTTTTGGCATTCTCAGCAGCTCATAATCTCAGTCTTTTCAGTATTGAGATTTAGATGGTTATTTATTATCCATGTGTTTATGGCATGAAGGCAGTAATCAAGTTTTGAATTGTAGAGGTCTTCAGGACTATTCATTAAAAAAATTATTTCAGTGTCATCTCGTAGTTGTAACGGGTGAGGTTGAATGATTTAATCAGGCTTTGTGAAGCGGTTAGGTAGAAGTTGAATAATCAAGGGGATATGATGGACACCTGAGGAACGCCATAGTATTGTGTGTGAGGATGTGATGTGAAAGGTGGTAGGTAGATGACACTTTCTCTGTGAGATAAGAAGCAGGCAATTTTGAATCATTTTCACAGACTCCGAGATTCTGGAGTCTTTGAAGTAGGGTGTGGGGGTGGAGAGTGTCAAATGCGTTCTGCCAGTGACCCTCCCTACTCCCCCAGCCCAGTCACCTCCTCTCTCTCGTCCTGTACTGTCAGTCACTGATCCCTGGCACTTCCTGTGACATCTTCCTTCATCCATGTCCTGGCAGTATGAGTATACATGAATACTTCTGTAGTGCCGCAGGTGACTGTCACCCAGGGCTTTGCTGGTGACCCTCCCTTCACCCATGTCCTGCCAATATGAAATACCAGCATTTTGTAAAGCGCACAGCTACCTCCGGAGAGGTGTCCTGGCGCTGGGGGCCCTCGGGAAGATTAAGCAAGCTATTGCCCAGAGTCACATGGTGCTGGGCTAACCTGCCACCGGCACCGGGGATCGAACCGGGAACCCCGTGGTCCGGAGTCAGGCACCCTGGCCGCTGCGCCACACCTCTTCCACACAATATGCCTACCTATGAACTTTTCTAATGCAGTCAGTGATCCACAACTCTGCCACTGACCCCTCCCCTCTCTCTGTCAGTTCGGTTAGTAACTCACCCACTGTCAAAACTCAGTCAGTGACCAGCGTCTCCTGTCTATGCAGCTCTTCCCTGACACTCTTGCTCTGACGCAAGCAGTCCCTTACTTCCGTTCTCTCCCTGTCCAGGTGCAGCGATCTCCACTGGTCCAGCTGGTGACTCTCCCATGACTGTCTCTCTGCTCACTTGGTCTCTCCACCTCTATCTATAGCCTGTTGGTTACTCTCTCCGTCTGCCTAGACTTTCACCCCTCCTCCTATTCTGCATGCATCACATACAAAGCTCTGCACCTCGACATTCAACATACCTAGCACGGAAACTGAGCGTGCCAGGTAAGAAAACAGGAACTCGATGGACAAAGAAGCGCTGAGAAATGCAGAGATTCAAGAAACAAAAAAATTGCTCAGCCATTCCTTCTCTGGTGCAGCCAAAAGAATGTGGAACAGCACATGTTATATAAAACATAAAAACAAAAATGAAAACGTTCTGCTCCTGGTTCTTTCATGTAATTTCAGTGCCCTAATCCCGCCTGCCTGCTGCTGTCAATAACACCCACACATTCTGAAGTGACCCCTCTGACTTTCTAAGACACTCACCCCAGTGATCTACCAGTATCCTGTTAATGTCTTTCTTCACCCTTGCTGTTATTAGTGCAGTAACTACCCTCTCTACCTTTATGCCAGCAACACTCCCCTGGTCTTTACTATTGGGTCCCACCCCATATATACCTTTTAGTGTCAGTGACTCCCTAGGTGTGGCAGGACCCCTCTCCACCTACATATATACCTGCATAAGGTACCCTATGAATTCCCGTCACTGTCTGTCCACCAGGCACTCTCGTCTGTTTCCCCCATCAGGTACTGTTATGTATCCATGTTAGTGAGTCTCCACCAAGCTCTCAAGTAACCTGCTCCCCTGACCCAATAACCCCCTCAGTTAATCACCGAGTTCCCCTCAGGAATCCTCTTCCCCAGTTCATTGTCAAGCACTCTCTGCAAGGATCAGTGACTGTGGCACCTCCATCAGGCCCTCAAGTAATCCAGTTGCGTGGCTCTATAAACCCTCCAATGCTTATTCCCTGGTCCTGTTAGTAATCCTCTGCCCCTCATCCCCAGCAGGTACCCTCTCCCATGGCAAGGTAAACCTGTCAGGTGCTCTCAAGCAAGCCCTCTGTCTCTCTACCTCAGTCTCTGTCAGGCATCCTTACGTAATCCTGTTAGTGACTCTCCAGCAGGCCCTCCTGTAACCCTCTGCCTGACTCAGACACCCCACCAGTGAATCGCCCCAGTCCTCCCAGTAAGACACTCTTCCTGTCAGTTACCCTCTTCGATTACTCTCTAATTTTTTTTATGGTTCTCCACCAGGCCCTAGGGTAACCCTTTTCTGTGCCCTATTGGTTCTCTCTGGGTACTCTCAGTAATCCTAGAGGAGTACTCGCCTCTCCACGCCAGCGACTCTCCACCGGGCCCTGTGATAAACTACTTCCTAGCTCAGTGACCCATGGGTAAATCTCTGAAGCCTGTCTCAATAATCCTCTTCCCACTCACTCCACATCATTTCCCATCACCCATGGTTCTGAAATCCTGCGAGTGACCCTCCACCAGACCCCCCAGTAACTCAGTCCCTCTGGCTCAGTAACCCTATAAGTCAGTCATCCCTGTCCCCTCAATGAGGCTCTGTCCGGTACCCCATCCCAAGTCTTTGTCTAGGCCCTCCAGTAACCCTGTCAATAACTATGTACTAGGCCCTCCAGTAACCGTGTCTGTAACTTTATACTAGGCCCTCAGGTCCCTGTCAGTAACTCTGCTTTAGGTCCCCCCTCCCTCCCCCGGGAATCCTGTCGGTTACTCTGCACTAGGCCCTCTGGTAATCCTTTTCTGTGGCTCAGTAACGTTGATAGTGCCTCTCCCCTTCCCTCAGGTACCCTCACTAGTGGTTCTATAACTCTGTAAGTAACTCTGCTCCACGCCCTTCTGTAACGCTGTCAGTAAGTCTGCACCTGGCCCTCCTGTAACCCTGTCAGTATCTCTGCACCGGGCCCTTTGGTAACCCTATCAGTAACTCTGCACCAGGCCCTCCGGTAACTCTGTCCCGCGACTCAGGAAAGTTGACATCTTCTCCCTGTCCTGTCACTAATCCCCTTTCCCAGTCACTAGTACTCTCTCTCTTGGTTCTTACCCTGTCAGTAACTCTACTGTAGGCCCTTAAGTAACTCTGGACTAGGCCCCTCCGGCAACCCTCGCCCGTAGCTCAGTAACGATGACAGTGCTTCTCCACTGGTCTTATCCCTTCCCCGATCACTAGTACCCTCTCATGGTTCTGTAACCCTGTCAGTGACTCTATGCCAGGCCCTCCAGTAACCCTGTCAGTAACTCTTCTCTAGGCCCTCCGGTAACCCTGTTAGTATCCCTGCACCAGGCCCTTAGGTAACCCTGCCAGTAACTCTACACCCGGCCCTCCGGTAACCCTCCCCTGTGGCTCAGTAACGTTGACAGTGCCCCTTCCCTGGTCCTATCCCCTTCCCTGGTCACTAGTACCCTCTGTAACCCTGTCAGTGACTCTACGCCAGGCCCTCCGATAACCCTGTCAGTAATTCTGCATTAGGGCGTCCGTTGACCCTCTCCCGTTGATCAGTAACGCTGTAACGCTGACAGTGTCTCTCCCCTGGCAGTATCCCCTTCACTGGCCACTAGTACCCTCTGTAACCCTGTCAGTGAATCTACGCCAGGCCCTCCAGTAACCCTGTCAGTAACTCTGTTCTAGGCTCTCCGTGACTCTCTCTTGTGGATAAGTAACGCTGTAACACAGACAGTGCCTCTCCCCTGGCCCTATCCCCTTCCCCAGTCACTAGTACCCTCTCATGGTTCTGTAACCCTGTCAGTATCTCTGCACCAGGCCCTCCAGTGACCCTGTCAGTAACTCTGCTGCAGGCCCTCGGGTAACCCTGTCAGTAACTCTGCTCTAGGCCCTCCGGTGACCCTCTCCTATGGGTCTATAACGCTGACAGTGACTCTTCCCTGGCCCTATCCCCTTCCCCGGTCACTAGTACCCTCTCGTAGCTTTGTGACCCTCTCAGTGACTGTACACCAGGCTCTCCGGTAACCCTTCCCCGCGGCTCAGTAAACCTGACAGGGCCTCTCCCTTTCCCCGGTCACTAGTCCCTCTCCCATGGTTCTGTGACCCTGTCAGTGACTCTACACCAGGCCCTCCGGTGACCCTGTCAGTGACTCTACACCAGGCCTTCCGGTGACCCTGTCAGTAACTCTGAACTAGGCCATTGGGTAAACCTTCCCCGCGGCGCTGTAACGCGGACAGTGACTCTTCCCTGGCCCTCTCCCCTTCCCCGGTCACTAATCCCTCTCTCATGGCTCTGTGACTCTGCGCCAGGCCCTCCAGTAACCCTCTTCCTCTCTCCCCACAGGCCTCCTTCTCGTCCCGCGGCCCCGCCGGGGGCCCGCTGCTGGTGTCGGCCGCCTCCGGGGGCTCGTCGGCCCCCGGCCCCGGCGTGGGGGTGAACGTGCTGGGAGGCGGCCTGAAGCTGGAGGCGGTGATGGAGACGCTGCAGCGGCAGCAGGCGGCGCGGCTGGAGCGGGAGCGGCGGGAGAGGGAGCTGCGCGGCCTGCTCGAGGCCCGGCTCCAGCAGCAGCACCAGGCCCTGGCGCTGCGCCACTACCAGGCCGCGGGGCCTCCCCGCAGGCCCGGCCTCATCGTGCCGCTGCCCGCCCGGCAGGCCTCCACGGCCCCCGAGGAAGAGGAGGACTACGACGACGAGGAGGACGAGGAAGAGGAGCCCGGGGTGGAGGAACCGACGCCGCCCCGGTACCTGCCGCCCCCCAGGGCCCAGCCTCCGGACTCTCCCCAGGGGGCCCCGCGCACCCCCGGCACACCCATGCCCGGACACTCGCACTCTCCCCCGGGGGCGCAGGGGCACCACGAGTGGACCTACGAGGAGCAGTTCAAGCAGGTAGGACGAACCTTACATGTCTGATGTACCTTGTGTCCCTGCGAGTGCCCAGATCAACAGGCTCCTTCCAAAATAAAGACCACTGTGTTCAATACTGAGCTTGTGCTCTGTGCCACAGTGAGTGTCCTGATGCCATCACCACCCGCTTCTTCCAAAATACAAGGGCAAGGGGTTCAGTACTGAGCTTGGGCTCTATGTCACAGTGAGTGTCCTGGTGCCATCACAACCCACTTCAAAAAATACAAGATCACTGTGTTCAGTACGGAGCTTGTGCCCTGTGCCATAGTAAGTGTCTTGGTGCCATCACAGCCCACTTCTTCCAAAATACAAGATCACTGTGTTCAGTACGGAGCTTGTGCCCTGTGCCATAGTAAGTGTCTTGGTGCCATCACAGCCCACTTCTTCCAAAATACAAGATCACTGTGTTCAGTACGGAGCTTGTGTCCTGTGCCATAGTAAGTGTCTTGGTGCCATCACAGTCCACTTCTTCCAAAATACAAGATCACTGTGTTTAATACTGAGCTTGTACTCTGTGCCACTGAGAGTGCCCATATGTCATCCCCACCTGCTTCTTCCTAAATACAAAAATAAAGGGTTCAATGCTGAGCTTGTATTATGTGGCCCATGAGTATACTGGTGCCATCAAAACCCAAGAGCATGGGGTTAAATACTGAGCTTGTATTATGTGCCCCAATTGCACCTGTGCCACCAAGAGCAAGGAGTTCAAAACTGAGCTTGTACTCTGTGCCCTGTGAGTGTCCTGTTGCCATCAAAATGTGATGCCGAGCTTGTACTGTGTGCCCACTGCCACTGTGAGTGCCCTGTTGTCACCAGAACTATACTCTTACCAGACCTCATGAACCTGCTGTCTGAACACTGTTCTGTATTGTGTGCCTAGGAGTGTAATGCAACCATCACAACTATGTTCTTACTAAAACCCAACAGCACAGTGTTTCATACTGTGCCTGTAGCATGTGCCGCTAGGAGTTTCCTGCAATGACCACTTCCTCATGCTTACCAGAACTCGCAAGCTTACCAATACTGTGATTGTAAATGAATCTTGAATCCATTACAACCTCACTCTTTCCAGAACTCATGAGTATACTATTTAATACTATGTGGATAGTGCGTGCCCCTAGAAGTTTCTGTAATATTGTTCATGAGTCATGTTTGCCCCTAGGTGTGTCTTGTAACAATCATATCTCCACTCTTACCAGTACACCAGAGCCTGGCGTTTAAATCTTTGCCCTGGAGTGATCATAACTACACTCAGGAGCATACTGTCTTAGTACTGCACCTGTAATTGTGCCCATAAGAGTGCTCTGCAACCACCAGAGCTCCACTCTTACCACAACTCACACGTTTGCTGTCTGAATAAAGGGCCATTATTGTGTGCATTCTGGGACTTGCAGTCTTTGCTTTAATTGAACCCACTAGACTTGCAGACTGGGTAATGATTGAGACACAAGTGTGAAAACATTCTTCTCCCTGGAACGGATAGGTTACTGTCTCTAGATTACACCTTGGTGCAAAAAGCAATATGTACAAATATTTTTCGCCAATTCTGCACGTTAATACTGGATTATTCACCGTTTTGCTTATATTGGTTACTACCAGCTACAACCTACAGGAAAATGCGTCCAAAAGCACAAATGACACATTTCATGAAAGCGATGGGCAGCAGTATTACAAGGGACGCAAATACAAGTGGGGCTTTTTTCCACTAACACTCGGATTCAAGTAACCCCCGATGGTGTCTTCCTGACATAGAGTGATATGACAATGGATGGCCCTTACCACTTCACCAAAAGTACATGTCAAACAGGGAGAGATCAGGAGCATGCTTTCTATTGTGCCTGTAGTGGGGGTCCCGAGGGGTTCCCAGCATGTGCTGTTACCATCACAACTCTATCCCACCTCAAGGACCTTCTCAAGCAAAGAGCAGAGGCTAACCGCATGATTCCTAACACCGATTGTAATGCGTTCCTCAAGGGGTGTTCACTGTGCCATGTTGCATATCCCGTTGTATAACTCTTTTCTGCAGTCACGTGTCTTGTTTTTGTCACCATTATCACATGATGTATCTCCTTGTATTTTGTTACTATACACTAAGGAGGTTATGGGAAGCCTTAATTTACAGATGTATACCGTAAATTTGATTCCCAAAGCTGAATTGACTGCTAATGTACGGGTGGAAGATGCATACATTATAGAGGTGGAGTCTCCAAACTCTCTTGTAGTGAGACCATCTTCTGATCAGTGAAAACCACTCCGAGCTGCCTAAAAACATAATTGTTAGAGTAGTTGCTACATCAGACATGACCATCTGATTACAAGTTACAATAATTACTACATCAGACATGGTCATCTGATTATTTTCATCAGGTTTGCACATTTTCACTTCTACACTTGAGCTACTATGCTGTTTCTTCTCAGCCCAGAGCACGTGCACACACACACGCAGTGTGACTGACAGCACTGTGGCCTGCTTCACAGGTGGCTTTGCTGCATGGGGCTTCGTGCTGTCAGTTACATTGTGAGGCTGAAGGAGTCTGGGGCTCTGCTGTTGGTTTGGCTCGCTGCCACTCCAAGGGTCTGCAGCTCAGTGGTGCTGCCTCCTGTGATGTTCAGGAGGCAGCACCGCTAAGCGCTCGATCACTGGCTCTTATCCAGACCTATTCCGAGGGTCTACGACTGCTTAGATAATTAAATAATATTAACAGTAAGGCTTCCAGTTTTCCATTTTTACTGATTTTTGCAGATAAATGCAGACAGAAAACAAACTATTTCCTGTTTGTATTTATTTTTTAAAGCAGAAAAATACAGAAAATTGTGCTTCTTATGAGTGACGATCCTGTTGTCCTTCATGAATTCCAGACCAACTGCTAAGCAGAAAGAGACCTTGGGGATTTAAAAACAGGATGAGATCCCCTTAAATACAGGCATATGTTAGCATATATTTGTATATAATGCTAATATTTACCTGTCAGAGTAGTGTTTTGCTATATTTTCCTGCTTAATTTGCTAAAACGTGACGAGCATCAAAGTATGAGTGCATGTTTATCAGTTAAATAAATGTGGAAATATGCCACTTTACGACTCCTTTAATTCTCACAGCATAAAATAAATATGGATAAATACCAATAAAATGGCTAAAAAATAAAAATGGATAAATGCAGACGGAAATGTAAAAAAAAACTACTATAAAAAAGGGTTCCCTAATTAACAGATTGATGGTGTATATAAATTAAAAAGCAACATGTAAAATTGAAACATTTTTGACGTTCTTTATATGCATAGGTATTTAAAATTAAAGGTTAAAAATTAAGTTGGTATCCTCAGATTAATTTGTGGTAGCATGGCAACTGCAGCAAATAGAATATAGTATGGACAATGAGTGCCTCAATTGAATTTAGAAGAGCTCCATCCTACCCATTAAAAGTAAAAAAACAAATGTTATATTTGTTTGGGAATTATCATTTGTGTATTTGTTTGATGAATGCTTTTTTCTTTTTGTGTGCATTGTTTTGTGGTTCTAATCCTCGAAAATGCTTAGGGTGGGGGCCCCGGTTTGCAGTAATGACTCAGTAGGGATTCCCTGTGTTCCAATGATGATTCACTGAGGGTCCCCAGTTTCATGTAATGATTAAGTGGGGTCCACGGAAGTCAAAGGGTTAAGAACCACTGGTCTAAATCATGTTCTAGGGGTGTGTTTCGTGTCCTTCCCACTGGAGGCGTCTGTTATAGATGCATACATTTTGATCTAAATTGGGAAACGGTCGTATTTAGGGGAGTGTCTAAAGAGGGTTCAAGGTGCAAGGATGGAGATACGTTGCCGCCCTCTGAGGCGTAGGTTTACAAACCTGTAGGAATTCAGTTTCCACGCTTCTGGGGGGACACCTTACCTATCCGAGGTGGGTCAGGTATGCCCAGGTGGTGCAGAAAGTGGGAATGTGCACCACTCTGTCATTTTTATAGAATATAAACCCACTGCAATCTTAAGACAGGATTTTGAAGACGGACTGCAAAAAGGTATTTTGAAAAATTCAACCTCCAAAATTGCAGCTGCCAACATTTCGAACTTACCTATGGTCCTACAAATTGTTGACCCTACATTTAATTACTAAATTTAGCCAAATTAACTGTTTGTTAGGTGTAGGTGCATTAATTAGTCTACCCGCAGCCCTAGTATATTTTAGTGGTAAGTGGTTCATAGTGGAATTAGATGTGGGTAGACCTTTTTGTGCCTTTATATTGGGTCCACATTTTGGTAAGGCTGCGTTTTAGAGTAAATTTTTGCAAAAGGTGGTTTTACAGTCTACATCTTATCAAATATGAGCTCAAATCACCTTTGCCCGTGATTAATGGAGTATATTTTGATTTGCATAATTTACACCCGTCTGAAAGAGAATTTGTATGAATATCCGAAAAAAAAACAACAACAAAAAACATACACGTTGGGAAGAGTAAGGGAGGATTGCCTCTCTGGAGGGCAGGTTTCTCTTTGTTGTAAACTCTGGCAGTCGAGCCCCCTCCCCCACCCCATCGCCCTCTCTCCGTGTTTATGTATGTGAAGGGTGCTACATTCTTCGGCCGCAGCCCGGCGCTGCCATTCCCCCATCCTTCCCGGATGCCTGTCTTAGGGCACACAACAGGCGTTCCCCTCCCCATGTGGGTGATCGCAGATCCGGTTTCCACGTGAGCCTTTTTAATTTAGTGTTTCAAGTGATCCTATCGGTGCGCGGTGTTAGTCACTGCGGGGACTGCACATGTCCCTGCAGGCCTAGATAAGACGAGTCATTCCACGGCCCTTTTATCAGGGTGGGAGCAGCCCCAGCCGTAATCGCTCTTCCCTTAAATGTCCAGCACACAGCCAGCGAGGAACGCATGTTAGCACAGAAGCAGTGGGTGCTGGGCCCCCTGAGGTATTTTGAAATGAGGTATATAATTTAGCAGAGAAATGTATCTCAACAAATTGACTAAAACAATTTGAACTCTGCTTTTTAAAGGGGTCGCCGGCTAGTGTAAAGAGAAAAACTATTCTCTTTGCCCAGCATTTCAAACACGCAATAACAATAGGCCCGCTCGAGTATTTGATGACGTCAGAAGGGCTTCTGAGACTTGGTATGAATGACATCATTCACCGGAAGTTCCGTAGATTTGTGGAGAGGAGCTTGATCCTCCCTGACAGAAGACAAAGTTCCCAAAAGGCAGGTTGAAACATTTTGAAGTTTGCTCCGGTAGTATTACCCCTACTTTTGGAATTAATTTCCAACTTTTATGTGATTTTCTTAGTTTTCCAGGAGTCGTCAAAATTGACCGTTCATGCTCGTAAATTGTGCTGTGGGTGTATAATTCAGCATTGCAAAATGTAATAGTCGTATGAATTTGCACATTTTTATCCTCGCTTCTCAGTAGGAAAAATATTTGTTTCTGGGAAGAAATCCTATCCCCAGACCCCCTTAGATTGTGTTGACGTTGAACCCCATTCCACTCTGGGAATTTACGCGCTCCAGCCCATGAGAGGTGTAAATGTTTGTGCTTTTCCAGAGTGCGTCATCACTTGAAACTCGTCAGTGGATGCTCAGAAACTCGTAAGTTTGCTGCCGTTCCAAACTATTACAGGTTTACCCCACCGTAGTTACCGACCCATCCTATGAAATTCGTAATTATAAAAATGTCTTTATTCTGTCAAAGTTTCTGCATTAGGAAATGCGCTCTGCATTTGGACAAGCCCGCCAGTCCCAATTACTTGAATTGCAACTGGGAAGATCCGGGCACAAAGTGGGATATACATTTTCTGTAGCTTTTAAAAAACCAAGCTGCACAAAATAATTTAAGAATCAGGACTTTAACAACTGAATGATGTGCTACTGAGCACGTCTTGTAATCTGTTTGTGCAAGCCTGATTGCAGATTTAGCAACAAAAAACACACCAAACCACTATTACGTCACGTGCTATCTAAAAAAGTGTATATTCATATAGGGAGCCCTGGTTCGACCACGGCCGACAACAAGGCTCACTTCCTGGTGTTTTGTTTCGCAGTGGAGGAGGCGGGAAAACACAATGAAATGCACTTAGCGAGGTAGGACGCGGAGCAGGTGATAGATTTGTGATTTAAACGAAGCCTGTTTATCCCCAAAGAAAGAAGTGCAAACACGGGACTGTTTTGGTTTAGATGTGTGGAGTGATAAGGGGTGAAGGCCGGATTACAGACGGTGCCCCAAGACGGAGACAGCCCTTCCTCGAGGAGTAGACACACAAGAGACAGACGCCTTCCTGATGAATAGGCCATACCTAGCGTCGAGCTGTTTCTGTGCTCAAGAAGCCTTGCTCCCTCGGCCTCACTGGATGTCTCCAGAAGCGTGCTCTGGTGAACACAATTGCAACCAACACACGATCTGCCAGGATCGTTTTTTTTATTTTTTTTATATGTACCTGATTTTATATACACCAAATTTTGTCCGGTGGTCAGTTTTATTTTTAATTTTTTTCACGGTGACGCGCTAGACCGCTGTCACGTGGACCAGTTCGGAAGAGTGGTCAGCGAAGTTTTCAAATATATATTACACAAAGTCTGCTATTGGGGTTTAGAATTGCGTCGGTTTTACCTCCTCTGGGCATGTAAGTAAGTGTGGAGGGTTAAAGCCAGATATTTAAATTAATTATTTATATGTGAGATTTGTTTGCGGCTGAAGAATGCCGTTTTATTGCATGATATAACTGCCGTGTTACTGTCGACAGTGCAGCACCTCAGGTTTAGCTCTGCAGCAACAGCGCCTTGAGGCCTGGTGTATGAATCGTGATCCTCGCACTCAGAGGCTTCAAACCAACTCCGCAGACACACTGATACATGTAACCGGTCTCACCAACAGACGGAGTTCAAGCCGACCCTTCTGATGTACGTGGAGATTTTAACCAAACTCTACCACACTGTTTTTTTAACCAATCTTTTTATTCCTCTCGGAGGTTTTAAGACAGTGTTGGTCCACGAGGGCCCACGCCATGACAGATCTTCCAGAGATCCATGTGTGATCTTTACAGATGCAATTAATTAAATGAGATCAGTTTATTGACTCCTGTTTGATCCTGAATTATGGGCCCAAAATGGCTCTGGGCCCAACTTTGGACACCTCCGATTCAAACCAAACCTTCTTTCACGTCGTACAATGTTAAACCAAACCCACTGATGCCCAGTGAGGTTTCAAAAAACACCACCACTCTGTGATGAGTTCTATTTTAAGCCTTCCTGTCACAGTTACATTAAAATCGCTACAACTTTCTAATTCCGATTATCACACCTTCCAGTATTTCCATGAGCTTTTGTAAATAAAGTCATAGTCACCCCATGAGTGCTTGAAATAACCTCAATGGCACACTGAGATTCTAAATCAACCCTACCCAAATGTCGGTGAGATTTTAAAATAATCCTGCTGCCAACTAGAGATTTTAACCGAGTTCTATTTTAAAATGCATTTTTTACTGTCCTCTTTTTAGGCCCCCTCACTTAAGAAACTGTCCAGAAGAGTGGTTCCTCACAACAAGCCAGTGACTTCAACTGTAAAGGACACATCTTTTGAACATATGGCCGAGGGAGGGTTTCTGCATTGAAGTGTGACTTTTAAGGAAACGCCCCCTTCCCTCCCCCCCCTGCCTTGCCCATAAAATACCCGTTCACATTTTTTAAGACATGTGGCTCACAGAAAGACCAAAACATGTTGACCACTGATGGCTATTTTTTTTTTTGTGAACGTTTATAATGAATATCTACCTGGAAAAGTGTTACTGGAAAATGTGCTTAGTTTAACTCCATTCTCGTTTCACTTATCCTTTTTATTGAAAGACATAAGGATGAAATGATTTTATGGTTGATTCTCACAACCCTTATTTACATGTAATTTGCTTTTCTCTTAGCTCGCCAAACTGCACATTATGTACCATTAGCCACGTGAGCACGAGACAAGTTTCTTTAGCAACCATGCAACTTAACCGCACCTGCGCTTTTTTTTCTACCAGAATCTTGACAAATGATTCCTCCATTTATGAAGATTTTGTGGAAGTTTCGACAGTGATAAATTGTTTGCAAAACTATTTCATGCTTTGGGTTTAATAAACAAGGTCCCGATTCTTTGACATTCACTGCAGATAACTAAAGTATTTTCCTCCTTAGAATGTGGGTTTACTGGAAAGACTCGTTTCATACCCATGAAAATGGTTTTGTTTTCCTCCATACTTGAAATAGCAACTTCAGTACTGGTTAATATGAATTTTAATGAGGTTAATGTTTAGTCCCGGTGAAGGCCTTTGTTAAGTTTAAGTAATGATTAAAAGCTGAAACATCAATGGGTTAAATATAGTATTCCATTTATTACATGTGACGATTGTCTAGTATTTGCACTATGACTCGTTGAGAGGTTTTGTTCATTTTTTATAGGGCACGGCATGGCATTTTTAGGTAGTCCGAGGTGTATGACTTTCCAAACGTTTCCATTCATGGCATATTAATATAAAGATATAACAGAGAAGGTGTGAGTATTCTGTTAGCCGTGTGATACGTAGGTGACTCTTAAAATGATAACAATGTAGTTTTTTTCCCATCCATCTGGTGCTATATTTTTATACTGAGATTGCTATTTGTTATGTCTGTTAATATATTTACAAATATAGTTGTGCAGACTCTTTTGTGTGCCATGCAACTTTGTTCTCGGGCTGGCAATCTACTAATCTACATGATAATGCCATGCATAATATATGGGTGTGCTGCTCACAACACTCTATAGTACATAATAGTCGGTGATATACTCTAATGCTCTTGCACGGGTCTAGGAAACCTTTTGTATTGATGGATCTTTTTGATGAAGACGGTGCAGCATGGGTCTTTTTGGCCCCTGTACTCCTGGGGTTTGAAAATTCATTTTAAGGAAGTTGAGGTGACCTTCACCTTAAGGAATTACTTCCTTTGGCAGGAGCTCTAACAGAAGTAATTGTTTCCTGTGGCACAGCCTTCACCTTATGGAGCTGTTTCCTGTATCAGGTTTTCTGGACCAGGGTTCTTGACACTTTCTTGTAGTCCGTTTTCATAACAATACAAGCTCTATGCTGTTGGCAGTTCTAGCCACTGATCATAGACAGTTGAATGCACCTCGGGCCTCAATTGCCTCTGGGTTTAAATGCCTGTCTTAGGGTTTCTGGAACATCATTCGACCTGAGGACCTCCCAGGGTGCTGCAGGGCTGTGGCATGAGCTTGCCAAGGGCAGGTCCTTCATACATACATGTATACTTATGTATTTTTCTGGATTACCAGGTTTTCCTAAGGGGGGGGGTTGGTAGGAGGTTAAAGTACTCTACAGATGGCACGCAGAGTGTGGTTGTCTGCAAAAAATAAATTGAGTTCAGTTTTAGCGGCTTTAAGAATTACATTGGTTCTGTGATCTTTTCAGTTGTATGTAGTTTTTTTAAGTGTCCTGAAAAGTTATTTCTAGTGAGATTGTTTAAAAAATAACGTCTTTTTTTTTATACAATTTACAAATATTTTATATGAACTTTTTCAAAGCCACAGTTTAAAAAATACAGGAAGCAATCTGCCTCAAACACTTTTTAAATTGAAAAAAATGAAATGTGAAATGTTTCAGGCCCCTTAAATGAACATTCCTGCCATGTCAGACGATTCACAAACATGCCCACTACAGCACGGCGTGTGTTCCTGTGCTAAGAGGTGGAGTGTGGATTTGGAAGATCCCAGGAGGAAAAGCTCATAATCTGATCCTGCTGCTGTTTAAATAATGTCTTGAAAAGGCTGTGAATGATACTTGCGACAAACGCAGATGGTTCTTTTTGAAATTCTTGTACTTTTCAGACATGCTCAGAACATCGGATCGGGTCAGCTGTAAAAACATTAGAAATGCCGACTTCCTAGTTGCGATTCGCTGTGTATTGCAATTAGGACATCGGGATTCCAAATGTATGAAACTCATTGAGTTTGATTTAGAGATTCCTAGTGGGTCGCAAATCGACCTACCTCATGAATATTATTATAAGGTAGGTCACAGTTTGCAACCCATCAGGAATGACAGCCATGCAGCAGACCACCATGTCTGTGATTGCTGTTTAAAAAAGCAAATTTTTTTTTTTTTTTTTTTTATGCAGCCTGTTTTCCTTAAAGGAAAACAGGATGTGTTTAAAAAGAAGAAAAAAACCCTTGAAGTGGTCCGTGGGTCCACTGCCTCCTCTTAAAAAGTATTTTTATTTACGTTCTCAAAAGGGAAGGGGAACCCTTTGCGAACGGGTTACTACCAGTTTTAAAGTGGTGGCAAAGTATTACTGTTTTGTGACCAGAATTAAGTCACAAAACAGTAATATATTCCATACCGATTCAGTATTTGGAAGGGACGTCCTAAACATGCCCCTTCCAAATACCTGAAATCGCAAATACACAATGCGATTCGGTAACAAGCTCACAAGTCTGAATCACATTTTGCATTATGTACATTTAAAAAAAACATTTTTGCGACCAGAAAAATGCTTTGTACATCTGGCCTATCCAGTGATTGCGTAAGCTGCAGATCATTTGTGTCTGGTCACTTTTTTAATGGTTAAGAATAATTACACACACATTATCAATGATGTTACGCAGCAAAATTATGTAGAAAAGTCAGTAGTCTAAATGAGGACATCATGTGAGCCGAGTTCACTCAGGATTTCTAGAGCGAGTGCTCTTAAATGAGCGTGTTTTTGATGCTTCTGAAATACTGGTGGGCTCATACTGAGTTCTGTAGTAATTTAGAAATCAGGTAAATGCACACAATATTTCTGCCTGATTTTTGATTTAGAGCGAAACCAGAGCTCATAATTGTTTGTTTTTTGTTTTGTTTTTTTGGGCCACTCAAACTTCTCCAGAGACTAACAGGAGGAATTTGTGTGTGGATAACAAGTTGGTAATGGGGATATCGTGCACTTTTCACATGTTGTGCAAGTCACATAGGTTATTCCCCATTCATGTCTTAGAATATATAAATGGGAGTCAAAAACTTTTGGTGAGAGAGGAACTGCAACATGCAGAAACCGTTTTTATGCCAGGTATTTTTGTGCTCACAAAAAGTGCAGCAGTCTCAATGAGGGGCGTGGTGTCCTGGTGGGGTTTAAAAGTCAAGCCAGGTAAAGGTTCGGATTAGGAAGGCTCCTGTAGCCTGCACAATTTATTTAAGGACTGGGAAGGTTTCTCCAGCCTGCAGTATTTGGTTTGGCAGTCGGAAGCCTCCTCTAGCCTGCAGCATTTGGTCTGGGACCAGATGTTCATCTAGCCTTTGTCTAGGACCAGATGTTCCTCTAGCCTGCAGCATTTGTCTAGGACTCAGATGGTCCTCTTGCCTGCAGCATTTGTCTAGGACTCAGATGGTCCTCTTGCCTGCAGCATTTGTCTTGGACTCAGATGGTCCTCTAGCCTGCAGTATTTGGTTTGGCAGTCGGAAAGCTCCTCTAGCCTGCAGCATTAAGTCTAGGACCAGATGTTCTCTAGCCTGCAGCATTTGATCTAGGGATCAGTAGGCTCCTCTAGCCTGCAACATTGGGCCTGGGACTCAGAATGGCTCGCCTAGCCTGCAGCATTTGGTCTAACTCAGAATGGCTTGCCTAGCCTGCAGCATTTGGTCTGGGACTCAGAAGACTCCTCTGGCCTGCAGCATTTGTCTAGGACTCGGAAGACTCAGCAAGCCTGCAGCATTTGTTCTGGGACTTGGAAAGGCTCACCTAGCCTGCGGCATTTGTCTAGGACTCAGAAGGCTCCTCTAGCCTGCAGTATTTGGTCTAGGACTCAGAAGGATCCTTTAGCCTGCATCATTTGGTCTGGCACTCGAATGCTCAGCTAGCCTTCAGCATTTGGTCTAGGACTCAGAATGGCTTGCCTATCCTGCAGCATTTGCTCTGAGACTTGGAAGGCTCTGCTCTCTTGCAGCATTTGGTCTGGGACTTGAAACGGCTCACCAAGCCTGCAGCATTTGGTCTGGGACTTTGAACGGCTCACCTAGCCTGCAGCATTTGGTCTGGGACTCAGAATGCTCTGCTAGCCTGTAGCATTTGGTCTGGGACTCAGGAGGCTCCTCTAGCCTGCAGCATTCGGTCTGGGACTCCGAAAGTCTCGCCTAGGCTGCAGCCTTGAGTCTTGGACTCGGAAGGCTCCTCTAGCCTGCATCATTTGGTCTGGACTCAAAAGGCCCAGCTTTCTTCTAGAACGCATGCCATGTGTTCTCATTCACGCCTTGTGCATGGCCTGAAGCTCTGCTAGCAGCACTCCCCTCTCATGAAGACTTGTTTACACTTGCAGGAAGTGTCCTCTTAAATAGTTCAAGAGTGTTTGTCCAGTGTGGCCCACAGATGCCCTAAGGGGAGGCATTGCATAGAAACCATTTTACAAAGCCCGTACCAGGTTGTGAAAAGCAGCGAGTCTCCTGAGATCCCCAATGCTGCCCGGCGCAAGGTCACCTTTAATCCACTTTGGATTCGCTATCTAAAATAACGAGGCAGGCGCTGGAAGCTGGAAGGCAAGAAAAAGGTTTATTACTCTTAGAGGAGACCACGTCAACTGCTGACACCAGGATGTCTTCAGGGAGGTGTTCTACTGGCAATGCTTTTGGCTCTTCCTTTTATACAGGTTTTACACAATGTATTTTTCATTTATCATGGTTACAAGCTTGGAGTCTCCGCCCGGGCAGGTTGTCACACAAGCCCGACATTGTTTCATCAGCATGGTTACACAAGCCCAACATTGTTTCATCAACATGGTTACACAAGCCCAACATTAACTCTCCTCCCGCCCAGGTCAAAAACAGACAATTTAATTGCAGCTGGACCTTGCTTCAGGGTCTAAACACAAGTGAGACCGGCCAGATCTAAGAGTCCGTTCTGTTGATAAAAACAGGTCCCATTGTTGGCAAAAACAAGTCTTGCTGTGTGCAGTGCAATAAACCATGCTTGCAAGAGTCTGTTTGGTATTTGTAACCTGTTTGTGCAGGGATGAGAGGAAAGACGAGTTTGAGGCAGCAGGTGATGTTGATGTTTGTCGTGGAAATAGTTTATAGCCCCCAGCACACATATCAGGTTTGGTCAGAGAGTCAGAAGGCTGCTAGAGGACAGGGTGAAATGAAGGTGACCAACAGAGTACAAAATGGCTGTGGTCAATCAAAATGACTGTAGTTTATGTGCACGTAGGAACTTTCATCAGACAAGATGGCGCAGAATGTTCATGATTGTGTTTTGTTCTTAACAGTCGCCCCTTTGAACATAACTAGCCATCTCGTCAGTCTATTTCGATCTCCATAATGTCCTGTATTTCTTGTTCATACATTACTCTCATTTTTGTTAACTGAGTGTCCATATTCTTAGGGCGCAAGGCACTTATGCAAAGAGAACACAAAGGTGGTATACAGTGTACACCCAAACAGCAACCACATATTGCCAATACTGGGACCAAGAGAAACAGTGATATTTTCCAACCCCAGTCCTTCAAGATGCCCCAAAGCCAACTTCCAATTGTCCAAGTCTCTGATCCTTGATGAATTTCTGAAGACAGTCTGTGGAGATGTTCGATTGCTTCATAGACAGAGGGTGAATTATCAGGGATGTATATGCAGCAACTGGCACCAATGATGCGACATGCTCCTCCACGATCCGCTAGTACCACGTACAGGACCATGCGGTTTTGTAGGGCCACCAGACGGACCGCTTGAAGCTCGGCAGTGTTGTTGGTGAGGATGCCAGCTGTGACGTTCAGGGCGGTTTCTACCGCTTGAGACAGATGTCTGATGGCTCGGCTGTTTGCCATCGGACCCCATAGCGGGACGAGCCCTTTGCTGCGTCAACGAACTGTGATGCGGCAGAGTCTGCTTGATCAGTGTCTTTAGAACGCTTTTCTCGATGATGCTCTGCAGGGGCTGTGTAGGTCGGTGGCAAAACAAAAGCGATGTAGCACGTGCCCCCCAGTTTCTTGGGAGCCAGGTGTAGGCTTTGGTTCCACAGACAAAGTACATATTGGGTGATGCAACAAATGCTGGAGGGTTGGCAGTGTTCAAAGTCCTTACAATGTTACAAGTGCTGTGACCCACATTCTTAGTCCCACGGCCTTCAATGCATACAAGGCCAGAGACGTTCACCACAGATAGGGCCACAGTCAGTGTTGCAGCAGTTCTTTTCTTCAGGTAGGAAAATGTGGCTCTGACAGGATTATTGAACACTTGTATTTCCACTCGTTCTTTGGAGGGGACATTCATTGGGAATGTCGTATTGGAGGTGTGAGGGCAAAGGGAGCTGCTGTTCTTCCTGTTTGGTTTAGCCAGAACTCGTTGTAGAACTGAGCGATTGTCCCATCGGAAGTGGCATTGTCTTTGTAACTTTCTTGTGGGAGCATCATCCAGGCAAGGCAAGATCCATGAACAGAAAAGGGTGAAGGGATGGAATGTTCAGTGGCATGTGGTAGCAGCCCACAGACCCAACAGTTAGTGGCATTGGTGGCAAGATTGTGCTGGTGCAGCATCTGTACGAAAGAATTATTCCAGAATTCTTTGCGTCGTTCTCGGAGATGTGGCGGTAGTGATACCAGGTAGTGTTCTTTCTTTGTGATTGGTTGCATGGTTGGTGACAATGTTCTGTATGCAGGTGCATTCTCTTCAATGATCCAGAGTGTGACCATTAGTAGGAGGCAGGTGAGAAATGCAGCTACAAGTGCAATTGTCTTTGTACTGTGCAGTTCAAAAGTCTTGGTGTCTTTGCGGTGGCTTTGCAGGTGTTCCGTTTCTTCCATCATCTTCGAGGAGCTCACCAACTGTTAGGACCACAGACTTTTGTCTGGTGTTTTTCCTGGTAGCGTTGTTTGGCTGTGCTACTGATCTGAGACTCTGACTCAGTTAGTGGCCTGGTTGTTGGAGCTCCCCCTTTTGTCGATCTTAGGTTGTACCCTTCCTTGGATGGCACCGTGGGGTCGGGAAATTCAGACAGTTGGAGGGTGTCTTCTTGTGGGTAGCAACTCGGAGCTGGTCGGTCTTTGCGAGTACTTCCTCTTGCACCTCCACCTCTTCACAGGTTGCCAGCGTTGGAGGGACTTTCTTGCAGTGGTGGGCGTGCAGCCAATTTCTTTTCCTTCCACTCGGAGGGCAGTTCGAGTGGTAATCAAGACTTGCCAGGGGCCCGTCCACCTGGGCTCCAGATTCTTCGTTCTTTGGAAGTTGCGAACTAGGATGAAGTCCCCAGGCTTTATCACATGTCCTGGGCCCCTGGATACGTCAGGCAAGGCTTGCTGCACCTGTTGGTGGATAATTGTTAGCTCGTTTGTCAATTTATGCAGATAGTCTGACATTAATATGTTCGGGACATCGTTAATGGAGGTGGGTCTTGGTGCCGCCCAAATGTTCATAGGCCTGCCGAAGACCACTTCATACGGGGTCAGTCTGTGTTTGGTCGGGGTGGAGCGCATTGATAGCAATGCCAATGGAAGGGCGTCGGGCCATTTCAACCCGGTTGTGGCAACTATTTTGGCTAGCTTTAGTTTCAATGTTGCATTGTGTCTCTCTACCAGGCCCGCTGATTGGGGGTGGAAGACTGCATGGAATTTTTGTTTTACCCCAACCCTTTCAGTATGTTCTGTATCACTGGCTACGAAGTGTGGGCCGTTGTCGCTCCATAAAATTCTGCAAAGGCCGTACCGGGGAAGAATTCTTTCAACAATACTTTTGCAGTGGCTATGGCAGTATTGTCGCGGGTGGGATATGCCTCCACCCATTTGCTAAAAGCGCACACAACCACCAGGACATATTTTAGACCATGGCATCTCTCTAGTTGGATGTAATCCATTTGAAGGACTTCAAAGGAGTGATCAGGGACTCCAAACCCTCCCCGTGGTACTACTGTCCCTTTCCCTGGGTTGTGTTGTAGGCATACTATACATTGTTGCACTAGGCGCTTTGCAGATTCTGTTATCTTGACATTATGCCATACTCTTGTGATTAGTTCAATCATGGGGGTGGAGCCTATGTGTGCTGGTAAATGTGCCATGGTCAATATGGGGATGAGGTAGGCATTGGGTAACAGCCATTTATTTCCGTCTTTAGTTCTCCAGCAATCTTCCTCGTCTTTTAGTCCCACCTTTTCCCACTCGGTCAATCTCGCCTTGTGTGCCTGTAGTCTGTATGTCCCTTACAGTGGTCCTAGCATCAGTCCATTGTTCAGCTTGTGACCTGGTCACATACATTCGTGTCATAGTTCTGTCTTTCTGCCGTGGCTCGGGCAGTAACGTCTGCTAGTGCATTTCCCTGTCCAATGAGATCAGTCACTTTCCTATGTGCTTGGCATTTTATCACTGCTAGCTTTTTGGGGAGGAGGACTGCTTCCGTCAAGGCGGAGACTAAATCTCCATGCAGGATGGGTGTACCGTGTGAAGTCAGGAACCCTCTTTCTTTCCATAGAATCCCGAAATGGTGAACCACCCCGAAGGCGTATTGGCTGTCGGTGTATATGTTAACTGTCGTGCCAGCTGCTAAAATACATGCTCGTGTGAGGGCAATGAGTTCTGCTGCCTGGGCGGAACGTTGGGCAATACGGGCTGTTTCTAGAATGGTTCGGGCTGTGGTGACAGCGTATGCAGCTGAGGTGGTGCCGTCGGGGAGTTTGATGCACGAACCATCCACCCATAGTTCTCCATCTGGCTCTAGAAAGGCGGTGTCTCTGAGGTCTACTCTACTTTTTGTTTGTTCATCGGTTAGTGTCACACAGTCGTGTAGTGGACCCACGTTAGGATCGTTCTCGGGTAGGGGTAACAGCGTGGCTGGATTGAGGGTGGTGCATCGCTTTAGGGTAATGTGCGGTGCTAGCAGGGTCAACTCATATCCTGTCAGCCGGGCGCTAGTCAAGTGTTGGGTTTTGGTCTGGTTCAGTAGTGTGTCGACTGCATGGGGTACTAAAACAGTGACTGGATTGGAGAGCACTATTCCTTCGCTCTGGCGTATTGATACTGCTGCAGCTGCCACTGCGCGCAGGCACGCTGGCAGTGCTCTGGCTACTGGATCGAGGGTGGCAGAAAAATATGCACAAGGGCGTTGTTTGTGACCAATTGATTGTGTTAGGACAGACAATGCACATCCCTCCCTTTCGTGTGTGTAGAGTGTTAAGAACAAAACACAATCATGAACATTCTGCGCCATCTTGTCTGATGAAAGTTCCTACGTGCACATAAACTACAGTCATTCTGATTTACCACAGCCATTTTGTACTCTGTTGGTCACCTTCATTTCACCCTGTCCTCTAGCAGCCTTCTGACTCTCTGACCAAACCTGATATGTGTGCTGGGGGCTATAAACTATTTCCACGACAAACACTAACATCACCTGCTGCCTCAAACTCGTCTTTCCTCTCATCCCTGCACAAACGGGTTACAAATACCAAACAGACTCTTGCAAACATGGTTTATTGCACTACACACAGCAAGACTGGTTTTTTGCCAACAATGGGACCTGTTCTTATCAACAGAACGGACTCTTAGATCTGGCCGGTCTCACTCGTTTTTAGACCCTGTAGCAAGGTCCAGCTGCAATTAAATTGTCTGTTTTTGACCTGGGTGGGAGGAGAGTTAATGTTGGGCTTGTGTAACCATGTTGATAAAACAATGTCAGGCTTGTGTGACAACCTGCCCGGGGCGGAGACTCCAAGCTTGTAACCATGATAAAAGAAACAAATACATTGTGTAAAACTGTATAAAAGGAAGAGTCAGAAGCATTGCCAGTAGAACACCTCCTGAAGACATCCTGGTGTCAGCAGTTGACGTGGTCTCCTCTAAGAGTAATAAACCTTTTTCTTGCCTTCCAGCTTCCAGCGCCTGCCTCGTTATTTTAGATAGTGAATCCAAAGTGGATTAAAGGTGACTTTGCGCCGGGCAGCATTGGGGATCCCAGGAGACTCGCTGCTTTTCACAAGAGGAAGAATGGTTTGGAGTAATCTGGGGTTCCTAGGACTGGTGCTGAACAAAGGGTATTGCGTAGTTCTTTAAAGGCTGTCTGGCATTCGGGGGTCCAGGGGAGAGGTGAGGGGATGTCCTTAGCTAGGAGGGAGAGAAGGGGTTTGACAATGAGGCTAAAGTTCGGTTACCACTGTCTGCAAAACGAGGTGAGGCCTATCAAAGAGCGGACTTGCTTCTGATTTTTGGGGACAGGGGTGCCTAGAATTGTCTGGATCCTGTCAGGCGGGAGTTTTCTCCCTTCTTTTGATAAAAGGTGACCCAAATAGGTCACTTGTGATTTACAGAACTGCAGTTTCTTTCGGGAGACCTTGTGACCATTCTCAGCAAGGAAATGGAGTAGTTTGATGGTGGCTGTGACGGCTATTGGTATGGTGTCTGCTGCTAGAAGGATGTCGTCTACATATTGTATTGGTGCCACTCCATCTGGCAATTGTATGGCGTCCAACTGTCTTTTAAGTGCCTGGCTATAGATACTTGGGTTCTCAGTGTACCCCTGAGGTGCTCTACAAAATCTATACGAATGGGAATTTAGGGTAAATCCAAAAAGATAGGGGCTGTCCTCGTGTATAGGTATGGAAAAGAAGGCGTTCTTGAGGTCGATCACAGTGAAGGTGGTGGCAGTGGAGGGATTAAAGCCAAAATTGTCGTGATGTCGGAAACTACTGGGTATTGTAGTACTACGATTTTGTTTACCTCCCGCAGGTCAATGATGAAGCGGTAGGCTTTCCCATCTCCCTCTCCCTGTCTCTTTACAATCGGTAGTATGGGACTGTTACAAATGTTGCTCACTACTTCCTCTACCACCCCTGCCTCT
Organism: Calotriton arnoldi; assembly: GCA_963921515.1. NCBI lineage: Eukaryota > Metazoa > Chordata > Amphibia > Caudata > Salamandridae > Calotriton > Calotriton arnoldi. Next base: position 3,756,345 of record CAWUFW010000679.1, read on the forward strand.
ACCAAAGAGTGTATGATCTCTGTTAGTGCTTTCTCACCCTCTGGCGATATTTTGTACTGCGGTACCTTCGGTAGGGTTGCGTCCTGTCGTATTGTTACGTGTACTGGGTCAATCATCATTCGTCCTACGTCTGAATCAGCCCTAGCCCATAAGTGTGATGGCAAAGTGTCCAGTAGGGATGTGTCAGTCTCAGAGATGGAAAACATGTGCTGAAAAGGGTCTCTCTATGGCGTTGGGGGTTGTCATACAGGATGACACACACTCCGTCTGGTGAGCATCTGATAGTCGCATGGAAGTGTTTCAAAAGGTCGAGGCCCATAATGGCGTCTGGGGTGTTAGATGAGAGGAGGAATGTCGTTTCGACGCCATTGCTGTCAAGATTAAAAGGGATGGGTCGGGACAAAGGGTTGGTGGAGGGCGTACCGTCAAATCCTATTGAGGTCACATGTGAGCCTGACAAGGGTGCCCTTGGAATCAGTCGTTTGGATAGTGCACTACGTGTTGCTCCTGTGTCTACCAAAAATGGCGACCTTGTGCCCAGGACCTCAGCGGTAACATAAGGGCCTTGCTGATCAACGCAGAGCTCGACTGGATCCCTTCCTTGCCCCTGGCTGTCCTATGCAAAGTCGTACGTATTGTCATAATCTGTCTGTTGGTACTGATTCTGTCTGGGATGGTCAAATGCGTTCATTCTTCCTGGCCTTTCCTCGCTTGCTTCACTCGCGTACCCTCTTCCACTTCCTCTTCCTCTCTGTCCACTTGCTATTTCCCTCGCCCCTCTGCCCCTAGCAGCTCCTAACAAAGCCGGGCATTGGGATTTCCAGTGTCCATATTTTTTGCAAAATGCACATTGATCCTGTCCTAGGTCTTGGCGTCCTACATATGATGTAGATGGATTGTTCCTAGGTGGCTGTACTCTAGGGGTATTCTGCTGGTTTCCTCCCCTATATTGCTCCCTTCCTGTATTCGCCCCCTGGAGTTGTGCTATCATTACCCTTTCCTTCAAATCCTTCTTTTCCTTTCTGTAGCCCTGTCATTTTCGTTTCTCTGATGCTCGTAGTACTGGGCCATTTGGAGAATGGCCGTCGGTTTAGATGCTGCCCAACTACTTTCGCTGGCTTGTAGTTTCTGGGATACATCTGGCAGTAATCCTTTGACGTAGTTCTGCACAAATAAGTGGTGTCCGGTTGCGGTGGACATGTCTTGTCCACTGTAATCAACACAGTTTCAAATCTGGAGAAGTACTCTGAGACGTCCTCTTGTGGTTTCTGGCGGCATGCGGTTACTATGGACCAGTCTCTCTTTTTCTCTGGGATCAGCGTTTTCACTTTCTGCACTATTTTGTCAGGGAGGTCTAATATTGCTTTAACTGGTTTTTGACCAGGGTTCCGCTGTTTATCTAGTGTGTCGAGTTGTTCCCAGGTATGACCAAACAGTTCGGTATGGTCTACTTTCCTAACCTGTTTCCACACATCTGCTGGCAAACATAACCCGAAGAACAAGTCTATGTCGGCAAGTGTCATTATTGTTGATCCCAGAGCGGTACCTAGCTCGGTGTAAAAGGCGGTGGGGTTCTTTCGTAAATCCGGCAAAGATTTACGGAAGGTCAGGATGTCCTGTCTGTCCCATGGCTGATACACCCAATTGTAGACCACCCTTCCTCTAGCGTCTTGATGGTTTATATCGTCATTAGTCCCTTGTCCTCTAGGAGGTACCCAGTAAGGGGCAGCTTCTTTTATTGGCATCATGCTATCTGTTTTTTCCACTGAGGATCCTGCTACCTTAGTTGTCCTGTCCCTATCTATCTGTCCTTGTTCTATGAGGTGACGCAATACTTCTAGTGTGGATGAAAATAGTTCTGCAACATCGTTGTCGCCTACATCTCCGATGTCTACCTTCCTGTAGAGAGCCACTAATCGCTCGGGCCCTACGTCTTGGTACTTCTCTTCATATGCAGTGAGGGTGTGGTAACAGAGACGTACAATAAAGTATCGTTTGCGGTTTTCAACATAGGAGTTGCATATGTCAGTTACATGCTCTTCTGTCTCCTTCCTATCTATGAGGGATTTAACTACTTTATCAATGCCTGCTCGCTCATTTTTACTTAATCGCGGGACCCTGGGCGCTCCTTTTTTTTTTTTTTGATCCTACCTCTACTACTGTATCCTTTGATGAGGCATTTGGTGTGGGTGACTCGGTGGGAGCAGAGGCGGTGGAGACTGAGGCGATCGTGCCATCTCCGGCTATACTTTGGTGGTCCTGGCGTTGTACTATGGGATGAGTAGGGGCGTAAGGGGGTGGCATGTATATCATTGGGGGACCTAACAATAAATCATCATCTACCCCCTGTTTTGCTGGTAACTCGGGGTAAAGAGTTAAGGGCGTTCTAACAGGGCATTGACCTGATATTTTTGATTGCTGTTACTTTTTTCGATTTCCTTTTCTTTTAGTTCTTCTTCTAACTTTTTACAGGCTTGGTAAGCTGATTTTCGCGTTTCTTTATCTTGTCTAGCTTCGTCTCTTTTCTTTCGTTGAGCTGCCTCTTTTCGCCATAAACCAAAACTATCAAACATGGCTGGTCTAGCTTTCTTTTGTGGAGAGCTAATTCTAACGTTTCTATTTTAGCGGGATCGAAAGATCCCGTCAGTGGCCACTGATTTACCCGGTCCTTCCTAGTGTACTTATGCCATAGTTTGCTATAAGCTACGGTGGCTAATCCATATTTCACGTACATGTCCTTGTTAGGGGTGCCTTCCGGCGGTGCCGGATGACTGACCTCTAACAAACGGTCCGGTCCAAAACAATCAAACAATCTAGAGAAAACAGGCATGACGTATTTAGCGGTCAAAATGAATATCTCAATTAATGTTAGACAAAAGTCTGCACTACCTGTCCTTCGCTGTCTGCAAAGAGAGAATATTCCTATTCTACGTTGTTTGCAAGCAGGGAATGTCTCAAATAACTCAAAAAGGAATACTAGTATTTCTATCAATCAATCAATTTAAGTCATGTTTTCTCATGACCTTACCCGGACCGTATGGACAGTTCTTCTTATTCCCCTTCCAGCGCCTGGTTGTCCTCTTACTCCAACAATCAATGCGGCGTTCCTGTAAGGCCCCAGTCAGGACCGCTGGTCACTCGAGAGAGGTCCGTTCGGAACCGGTGAAGTTCAGTCGATTGGCAGCCAGACGAGGGTCTCTTTCAGGCAGGTGCACTCCAATCATTTAGTCGTTCACTCCGTCGTTAGGACCTCTCTACTGGACCCACGTGTCTCTGATGGGCCCCCGTTGGGTCGCCAATTTGTGAAAAGCAGCGAGTCTCCTGAGATCCCCAATGCTGCCCGGCGCAAGGTCACCTTTAATCCACTTTGGATTCGCTATCTAAAATAACGAGGCAGGCGCTGGAAGGCAAGAAAAAGGTTTATTACTCTTAGAGGAGACCACGTCAACTGCTGACACCAGGATGTCTTCAGGGAGGTGTTCTACTGGCAATGCTTTTGGCTCTTCCTTTTATACAGGTTTTACACAATGTATTTGTTTCATTTATCATGGTTACAAGCTTGGAGTCTCCGCCCCGGGCAGGTTGTCATACAAGCCCGACATTGTTTCATCAGCATGGTTACACAAGCCCAACATTGTTTCATCAACATGGTTACACAAGCCCAACATTAACTCTCCTCCCGCCCATGGTCAAAAACAGACAATTTAATTGCAGCTGGACCTTGCTTCAGGGTCTAAACACAAGTGAGATCGGCCAGATCTAAGAGTCCGTTCTGTTGATAAAAACAGGTCCCATTGTTGGCAAAAACAAGTCTTGCTGTGTGCAGTGCAACAAACCATGCTTGCAAGAGTCTGTTTGGTATTTGTAACCTGTTTGTGCAGGGATGAGAGGAAAGACGAGTTTGAGGCAGCAGGTGATGTTGATGTTTGTCGTGGAAATAGTTTCTAGCCCCCAGCACACATATCAGGTTTGGTCAGAGAGTCAGAAGGCTGCTAGAGGACAGGGTGAAATGAAGGTGACCAACAGAGTACAAAATGGCTGTGGTCAATCAAAATGACTGTAGTTTATGTGCACGTAGGAACTTTCATCAGACAAGATGGCGCAGAATGTTCATGATTGTCGTTTTGTTCTTAACAAGGTTTGAACATTCACATGGCTCTAACGCAAAGGTCCTTGCATAAGCATCATCATGCAGGTACAGTATGGATGTAACCAGATAGCTGAATCTTCTCTCAGAATGCGGAGGCAGGGTCGATAAGTCGAGGACTTGGTGGGTTGTGCTGGCGTTTGAGAGGTAGGTGTGTGACCAGCAATGACCTATTAATTGGAATGCTGGGAGTGGGGCACCAATTTTTATGATCTGGTAACTGAAGCTAGCAACATTTCATTCATCCACTGCCAATCCCAGTTACCTGTAACTCCTGGACCTGTGTAGGCCTCGTCTCACAGCCCCACAGCTGGTGCCGGCTAATGTTTGTTACCTGTAGCTTCTGGTCCTGTGTAGGCCTCGTCTCACAGCCCCGCAGCTAGTGCCTGCTAATGCTGGTTACCTGTAGCTCCTGGACCTGTGTAGGCCTCGTCTCACAGCCCCGCAGCTGGTGCCTGCTAATGCTTGTTACCTGTAGCTCCTGGTCCTGTGTAGGCCTCGTCTCACAGCCCCGCAGCTGGTGCCTGCTAATGCTTTTTACCTGTAGGTCCTGGTCCTGTGTAGTCCTCGTCTCACAGCTCCGCAGCTGGTGCCTGCTAATGCTTGTTACCTGTAGCTCCTGGTCCTGTGTAGACCTCGTCTCACAGCCCGCAGCTGGTGCCTGCTAATGCTTGTTACCTGTAACTCCTGGACCTGTGTAGGCCTCGTCTCACAGCTCCGCAGCTGGTGCCTCCTAATGCTTGTTACCTGTAACTCCTGGACCTCTGTAGGCCTCGTCTCACAGCTCCGCAGCTGGTGCCTGCTAATGCTTGTTACCTGTAACTCAGCATCCTGTGTAGTCCTCGTCTCACAGCCCCGCAGCTGGTGCCTGCTAATGCTTGTTACCTGTAGCTCCTGGTCCTGTGTAGGCCTTGTCTCGCAGCCCTGCAGCCGGTGCCTGCTAATGCTTGTTACCTGTAGCTCCTGGTCCTGTGTAGGCCTCGTCTCACAGCCCCGCAGCTGGTGCCTGCTAATGCTTGTTACCTGTAACTCAGCATCCTGTGTAGTCCTCGTCTCACAGCCCCGCAGCTGGTGCCTGCTAATGCTTGTTACCTGTAGCTCCTGGTCCTGTGTAGGCCTTGTCTCGCAGCCCTGCAGCCGGTGCCTGCTAATGCTTGTTACCTGTAGCTCCTGGTCCTGTGTAGGCCTCGTCTCACAGCCCCGCAGCTGGTGCCTGCTAATGCTTGTTACCTGTAACTCCTGGTCCTGTGTAGTCCTCGTCTCACAGCTCCGCAGCTGGTGCCTGCTAATGCTTGTTACCTGTAACTCAGCATCCTGTGTAGTCCTCGTCTCACAGCCCCGCAGCTGGTGCCTGCTAATGCTTGTTACCTATAGCTCCTGGTCCTGTGTAGACCTCGTCTCGCAGCCCTGCAGCTGGTGCCTGCTAATGCTTGTTACCTGTAACTCCTGGACCTGTGTAGGCCTCGTCTCACAGCCTCGCAGCTGGTGCCTGCTAATGCTTGTTACCTGTAACTCCTGGACCTGTGTAGGCCTCGTCTCACAGCCCCGCAGCTGGTGCCGGCTAATGATTGTTACATGTAACTCCTGGACCTGTGTAGGCCTCGTCTCACAGCCCTGCAGCTGGTACGTGCTAATGCTTGTTACCTGTAACTCAGCATCCTGTGTAGGCCTCGTCTCACAGCCCCACAGCTGGTGCCGGCTGAAGGAGGGTCCCGAAGGCCCCACCTTACCATCTAACAAGAAACCCATTTTTGATTTTGCACTGCCCACTGAACATGATACCCCTAAGTTAGGCCCTGCCAGGCAGGCTCAGATAGAATGTCTTAAGTTGTCCACTTTCCTTCATCCTGGGAGTGCATCTCACATAGGCCAAGCCCAGCTCCATAGATAACCATATTGTACATAGGACCAAGCATGTCTTCCTAGATACAAATGTATAGGCCCAAAAAGCCAATGACTCCTGCTCTCATTTTATAATAATAATAAAACAGATCTCGTAGGCCTCACTGATCTGCTAGCAGAGATCTGTTCCATCCACCGAGAGACAACATCAGCCCCCTCTTGTAAATTTCCACAGTTACGAGAATAAGAGTGGCTCCCACCCACGTGACAATCTGTTGGTACATCTGGCTGTGTCACATGCAAGATTTGCGATATTTTTAGTTATGAAACTTTCCGCGCTTGCTTAACTGAAACTGAGAAGGCGGCAACGTGACCAAGAATTAATATATTAAATATTAATTCTGAGCATTTTTCGGTAAAAGTTATCCTTTGTTTACTGTTAGATTTGGGGGTCTCTAGTTGGCAGAGGTATGTACCTTTGTCCAAATAGGGACCCTTGAGTCTAGTCAGGGAAAGTAGGTACACTCCTGAAATAACCCCTGCTCACCCTCTTGGTAGCTTGGCACGAGCAGACAGGCTTAGTTCAGAGGCAGTGTGTAAAGCATTTGTGAACACATACAGTAATCAAGTGACAACACTACAAATGGACACCACACAGGTTATATATTTATAAAAATAGGTATACTTTATATAGATTTATCACAAGACCATAAACGACAAAAATAATCCACAATACTGTTAAGAATGCTTAGTTCTGATCAAAAAGGCTTAATTCAAGGTTCTGTGCGAGTCGGTATCCTCCTCCGGCTACGGCGATGTCGAGAACAAACAGAGTCTAACAAATCCAGCTGACCGCGTCGAGACGGGCCAACACAGCGTAGACAGACTCGGTCACAGTACCTTTTACTTGAAGCGGCAGGCACGGGCGTGCGAGCCAAATGGCTGTTCGTCGCGGTCGCGATGCAAAAATGGAAGCGTTGCAGGACGCGTTGTCCCTCGATGCGGTGCAGGCAGCGGCTTGTTGACGGAGTCGGTGAGACCAGGGCCGTGCGTTGCAGGGCGAGACGGTGCTTCGATGCGGTGCTTACAGGACACCGAGTCGGTCGTGAGAGTCGGTCACAGCTCCCCACCTCTGTAGCCACTGAAACAGAGTTTCCAGCAGCAATTCACAAAGGGGGTGAAGTCCAATGGTCCTGGGACTTCGGTCAGGGGGCAAGCTCTCTTCCAAGCCCTTGGAGATCCTTCACAAGTTGATGAAAGTCACAGCAAAGCAAAAGTTCCTTTCTCCTTTCTTTGGCAGTCAGGCAAACCACTGCAGGCCAATCCCCCAAGCAGCACTTCAGGCTTAGGGATAGTTTCTCCTCAGTTTCTTCTTGGTTCCGCTCCTCAGCAAAGGTTTCTTCTTGTTCCCAAAAGTGATCTAATTTTCCTGGGGTCTGGGTGCCCCTCTTATACCCTGATTCTCTTTGTTCTCTGGAGGCAGAGAGGCCTCTGCCTAGTCCAAAACCAGTTCTGGTCAGTCCTGGAGCACTTTGTTTTTCTGACTCCTTCTTTCCTTTCAGAATGTGGGGCAGAGTGCTCAGCCGCCCGGCAGGAGGTGGAGCCAGCATTGTGGAAGGCAGGCACAGCCCTATTCAGACCCAGGTGCAACTCCTCCCTCCACTCTGGATGCAGATCTTTCTATTCAGCCCTGCGCTGACTCACCCTGTCTCCTGTAGCCACCCCCAGCCCCTGTCACTCAATCTCCAGACAAGGAATACACAACCTAGCAGAGGCAGGCTTGGATAGTTAGGCAAGAAAATACCCACTTTCTAAAAGTGGTATTTTCAAACACAGAATGTTAAAACCAACTTCACTAAAAGATGTATTTTATCATCCTGAGTTCAGGCATACTAAACTCGTTTTTCTACCATGTTCCCTGGGTCAGTTCTGACTATAAGGTGTAATAGTCAGTCTGCCCATTCTGGCCTATGGGGAGCAGGTAGCCTTGCAATAGTGAAAACGAAAATGGCTGTAATTCACTATTAGGACATGCCACACACACCAGGGCATGTCCTACCTTATACTTACAATGCACCCTGCCCTAGGGCCTACTTTAGGGGTGACCAACATGCAGTAAAGGGAAGGTTTAGGGACTGGTAAGTGGGTGCACTCACTCAGTCGACACGGCAGCCCTAGGCTGCACACAGGCTCTGCAATGGCAGGCCTGAGACACACTTTACAAGCTGCTTCTGTGGGTGGCACAACCCGTGCTGCAAGCCCACCAGCGGCATTGGATTTACAAGCCCTGGGCACACTGAGTGCACTGTACTAGGGACTGACAAGTAAACCAATCATCCAATCATGGAGTCACTAATACATATATCAATTAACGATAGGGAGCACTTGCACTTTGGCACTGATTAGCAGCGGCAAAGTGCCCATGAGCATCTAGTCCAGCAAAAACATATCGGCAACCGTGGAGGCATTACGAAAAAATGGAAGGGAGACCCACGCCAAGGATGCCAGGTCTAACATTTACTTTTTGCGGTCAAGAACGCTGACCATCTGCTAAAAGCTCTGTTTCATCATGATACCACTTCTCGGTTTTATATAAAATTTTCCAGTTACTGTAAGTGGGCGGTTAAGTGGCCTGCGTCAGATCTCGTGTCAGACGTGGGTGTAAGTTCTGCATTTAACCATATAAAAGAGCTTCGCCAAGGGTGCGGCTCTGAACTCTTATCACATCAGTGCATGACTGCATTGAGAGGGTTCCCGATCGATCGTCCGTGTGACTGGGCCTAGAACTTCAACTTCCAAGGTGGTAATACTCTTATTTGATTATTTTGCTAATGCTTTTTACCTGTAGGTCCTGGTCCTGTGTAGTCCTCGTCTCACAGCTCCGCAGCTGGTGCCTGCTAATGCTTGTTACCTGTAGCTCCTGGTCCTGTGTAGACCTCGTCTCACAGCCCGCAGCTGGTGCCTGCTAATGCTTGTTACCTGTAACTCCAGGACCTGTGTAGGCCTCGTCTCACAGCTCCGCAGCTGGTGCCTCCTAATGCTTGTTACCTGTAACTCAGCATCCTGTGTAGTCCTCGTCTCACAGCCCCGCAGCTGGTGCCTGCTAATGCTTGTTGCCTGTAACTGCTGGACCTGTGTAGGCCTCGTCTCACAGCCCGCAGCTGGTGCCTGCTAATGCTTGTTACCTGTAACTCCTGGACCTGTGTAGGCCTCGTCTCACAGCTCCGCAGCTGGTGCCTCCTAATGCTTGTTACCTGTAACTCCTGGACCTCTGTAGGCCTCGTCTCACAGCTCCGCAGCTGGTGCCTGCTAATGCTTGTTACCTGTAACTCAGCATCCTGTGTAGTCCTCGTCTCACAGCCCCGCAGCTGGTGCCTGCTAATGCTTGTTACCTGTAGCTCCTGGTCCTGTGTAGGCCTTGTCTCGCAGCCCTGCAGCCGGTGCCTGCTAATGCTTGTTACCTGTAGCTCCTGGTCCTGTGTAGGCCTCGCCTCACAGCCCCGCAGCTGGTGCCTGCTAATGCTGGTTACCTGTAACTCCTGGTCCTGTGTAGTCCTCGTCTCACAGCTCCGCAGCTGGTGCCTGCTAATGCTTGTTACCTGTAACTCAGCATCCTGTGTAGTCCTCGTCTCACAGCCCCGCAGCTGGTGCCTGCTAATGCTTGTTACCTATAGCTCCTGGTCCTGTGTAGACCTCGTCTCGCAGCCCTGCAGCTGGTGCCTGCTAATGCTTGTTACCTGTATCTCCTGGACCTGTGTAGGCCTCGTCTCACAGCCTCGCAGCTGGTGCCTGCTACTGCTTGTTACCTGTAACTCCTGGACCTGTGTAGGCCTCGTCTCACAGCCCCGCAGCTGGTGCCGGCTAATGATTGTTACCTGTAACTCCTGGACCTGTGTAGGCCTCGTCTCACAGCTCCGCAGCTGGTGCCTGCTAATGCTTGTTACCTGTAGCTCCTGGTCCTGTGCAGACCTCGTCTCACAGCCCGCAGCTGGTGCCTGCTAATGCTTGTTACCTGTAACTCAGCATCCTGTGTAGTCCTCGTCTCACAGCCCCGCAGCTGGTGCCTGCTAATGCTTGTTGCCTGTAACTGCTGGACCTGTGTAGGCCTCGTCTCACAGCCCGCAGCTGGTGCCTGCTAATGCTTGTTACCTGTAACTCCTGGACCTGTGTAGGCCTCGTCTCACAGCTCCGCAGCTGGTGCCTCCTAATGCTTGTTACCTGTAACTCCTGGACCTCTGTAGGCCTCGTCTCACAGCTCCGCAGCTGGTGCCTGCTAATGCTTGTTACCTGTAACTCAGCATCCTGTGTAGTCCTCGTCTCACAGCCCCGCAGCTGGTGCCTGCTAATGCTTGTTACCTGTAGCTCCTGGTCCTGTGTAGGCCTTGTCTCGCAGCCCTGCAGCCGGTGCCTGCTAATGCTTGTTACCTGTATCTCCTGGACCTGTGTAGGCCTCGTCTCACAGCCTCGCAGCTGGTGCCTGCTAATGCTTGTTACCTGTAACTCCTGGACCTGTGTAGGCCTCGTCTCACAGCCCCGCAGCTGGTGCCGGCTAATGATTGTTACCTGTAACTCCTGGACCTGTGTAGGCCTCGTCTCACAGCCCTGCAGCTGGTACGTGCTAATGCTTGTTACCTGTAACTCAGCATCCTGTGTAGGCCTCGTCTCACAGCCCCACAGCTGGTGCCGGCTAATGCTTGTTACCTGTAGCTTTTGGTCCTGTGTAGGCCTCGTCTCACAGCTCGCAGCTGGTGCCTGCTAATGCTTGTTACCTGTAGCTCCTGGTCCTGTGTAGGCCTCGTCTCGCAGCCCTGCAGCTCGTGCGTGCTAATGCTTGTTACCTGTAACTCCGCATCCTGTGTAGGCCTCGTCTCACTGCCCTGCAGCTGGTGCCTGCTAATGCTTGTTACCTGTAACTCAGCATCCTTTGTAGTCCTCGTCTCACTGCCCTGCAGCTGGTGCCTGCTAATGCTTGTTACCTGTAAACTCCTGGACCTGTGTAGGCCTCGTCTCACAGCCCCGCAGCTGGTGCCTGCTAATGCTGGTTACCTGTAGCTCCTGGACCTGTGTAGGCCTCGTCTTGCAGCCCCGCAGCTGGTGCCTGCTAATGGTTGTTACCTGTAACTCCTGGACCTGTGTAGGCCTCGTCTCACAGCCCTGCAGCTGGTGCCTGCTAATGCTTGTTACCTGTAGCTCCTGTGTAGGCCTCGTCTAGCAGCCCCGCAGCTGATGCCTACTAATGCTTGTTACCTGTAACTCCTGGACCTGTGTAGGCCTCGTCTCGCAGCCCCGCAGCTGGTGCCTGCTAATGCTTGTTACCTGTAGCTCCTGGTCCTGTGTAGGCCTCGTCTCACAGCCCCACAGCTGGTGCCGGCTAATGCTTGTTACCTGTAACTCCTGGACCTGTGTAGGCCTCGTCTCACAGCCCCACAGCTGGTGCCGGCTAATGCTTGTTACCTGTAGCTTCTGGTCGTGTGTAGGCCTCGTCTCACAGCCCCGCAGCTAGTGCTAATGCTTGCTACCTGTAACTCCTAGACCTGTGTAGGCCTCGTCTCACAGCCCCGCAGCTGGTGCCTGCTAATGCTAGTTACCTGTAACTCAGCATCCTGTGTAGTCCTCGTCTCACAGCCCCGCAGCTGGTGCCTGCTAATGCTTGTTACCTGTAGCTCCTGGTCCTGTGTAGGCCTCGTCTCACAGCCCCGCAGCTGGTGCCGGCTAATGCTTGTTACCTGTAGCTCCTGGTCCCGTGTAGGCCTCGTCTCACAGCCCCGCAGCTGGTGCTGGCTAATGCTTGTTACCTGTAGCTCCTGGTCCTGGGAAGGCCTCGTCTCGCAGCCCCGCAGCTGGTGCCTGCTAATGCTTGTTACCTGTAGCTCCTGTGTAGGCCTTGTCTCGCAGCCCTGCACCTGGTGCCTGCTAATGCTTGTTACCTGTAACTCCGCATCCTGTGTAGTCCTCGTCTCACAGCCCTGCAGCCGGTGCCTACTAATGCTTGTTACCTGTAACTGCTGGACCTGTGTAGGCCTTGTCTCGCAGCCCTGCACCTGGTGCCTGCTAATGCTTGTTACCTGTAACTCCGCATCCTGTGTAGTCCTCGTCTCACAGCCCTGCAGCCGGTGCCTACTAATGCTTGTTACCTGTAGCTCCTGGTCCTGTGTAGTTCTCGTCTCACAGCCCCGCAGCTGGTGCCTACTAATGTTTGTTACCTGTAGCTGCTAGTGAAGCAGATGGCGTCCTATTCTTGTTCCTGTTCTGCTTCTCACACAGCCTAGACGAGACATGTTGTATGGCCAGGTACTACCTAAACCCCCTCCTCCCTTATCAATATCCAGACAAGAATATGAGAAGAGTTTTTTGGATTAGGGGGTCGTAAAAACCCCTGGCCGTATTTATTAACATAAAAAAAATTTAAACAAAAATTAATATACAATATTTACACAATACGCAGAAAACCATTGCATTACATTGATTACATTGATAAGTACCGATGTCAGATGGCTAACCTTAACATATCTCTAATACAAGGTATTCCTATCCGAATCTAAACATACCACAATCAATAATCATAAATAGCAGTTAATTTTTCCGCGTATCCCTATTTGAGCCTACGGCAAGGTCAATAACTGGTGTCAGATCCTTATCGAATTATGCCCGCCCTCCAACCGGAGTGCGCATGCGCAGAGGGGCCGTTCACTGTGAGGGTACTTCCCCCCCCGGTTACCCCTGTACGCTCTGTAGATTATCTCCATAAGGGGCCCCCTGCAGTTATGCGCCGTTTACTTGCGCCATTGTGCACTTGCGGGGTGGCCAACCAGCCTAGGTGAAAGCGTAACTCCCCACTCCCCCGCACCCATCCAGCCAACCGGCTGTAACTGCCCCTGGAGTTCTAGGAGAGACCACTTGTCCCTCCCCCTTGGGCGACCCCATTCAAGAATGGCGCCGCCCTCTAAGGACCTTAAATTTACTGCTCACCAATCATGACCTTACCGCCTGACCAAGGAATAGCACTAAATACGACGATAGACGACCTGTAACAGAAACAATCATCTCCTAGACCAAAGGGAAAGAAAACCATAACACACAAGATAACATACCGATGTAAACCTGTGAATAAAATCAAGAACAATTCACACCAAACTATTTGCTTTTAGGGGATGGTGGGTGGGGAAATTAAGTTACAGCCTCCTAGCGAGGCTGGTGCAGCAGGCTGAGGGAGCGGGGAGCAAAGAGGCAGACTCCGCCGCTCCCCAGCTTTTTATGCTCAAATCCATGCCAGGCCGGTTCTAACTGGCCCAGCGTTAGCCCAACGCGTGACCCGGAAGTGCTTCCAATCACTTCCGGGTCACGCCCAGGACTCAAGACCAATTGCTGACGAGGCGAGCCTGTCGCGTCATCACTGCGCGCGACAGGCCCGCCCCTGTGTGGTCGTCGGGGGCCGGCACGACCGCCATACCTTCGGCGTGGCCGATGCCGGCCCCGCCTTTCTATATGGCCAGGTACTACCTAAACCCCCTCCTCCCTTATCAATATCCAGACAAGAATATGAGAAGAGTTTTTGGGATTAGGGGGTCGTAAAAACCCCCGGCCGTATTTATTAACATAAAAAAATTTTAAACAAAAATTAATATACAATATTTACACAATACGCAGAAAACCATTGCATTACATTGATTACATTGATAAGTACAGATGTCAGATGGCTAACCTTAACATATCTCTAATACAAGGTATTCCTATCCGAATCTAAACATACCACAATCAATAATCATAAATAGCAGTTAATTTTTCCGCGTATCCCTATTTGAGCCTATGGCAAGGTCAATAACTGGTGTCAGATCCTTATCGAATTTTGCCCGCCCTCCAACCGGCATGCGCAGAGGAGAGGGCCCGTTCACCGTGAGGGTACTCCACCCCGCCCCCCCCGGTTACCCCCGTACGCTCTGTAGATTATCTCCATAAGGGGCCCTTGCAGTTATGCGCCGTTTACTTGCGCCATTGTGCACGTGCGGGGTGGCCAACCAGCCTAGGTGAAACCGTAACTCCCCACTCCCCCGCACCCATCCAGCCAACCGGCTGTAACTGCCCCTGGAGTTCTAGGAGAGACCACTTGTCCCTCCCCCTTGGGCGACCCCATTCAAGAATGGCGCCGCCCTCTAAGGACCTTAAATTTACTGCTCACCAATCATGACCTTACCGCCACAGGCCTGCATAGTTGACCGTCTATCTGGCCCCCCAAAATGCTCACTAGAAGGTCATGTCCTGTCTCCGAAGCCACCCAACCAAGCCAGCAGATTCTCTATGAAGATTTCATTACCTACTTTAGACAAGTGGACACCGTCTTTTAAGAAGCACGGCCCCCCCCGATACACCCGTGGGCGATCGTCTGTAGATGTGGAGCCCTAAACAGCCTCTCTATCTTATTATTAATCCTCCTTACTGACTGGTTCAGTGCCCTCACAGACTACCCCCCCCCCCTCCATTGGAATCTGGGCACCATCTGTGACCACACGATGGTGCACCCTTGGCATATCCGAGCTAACCAAGCCACTTCAGTGAGTATGGTCTCCACTAATCCTCTTCTACCCAGATTCACCAGATCGTTCCCTCCCAGGTGCAGGATAATAATGCTGGGAAGAGCCCCTCCCCTATTTAGCAGATCTAAGACCAAACCCCTAAATTGACTGAAACGGAGACCCCCTGCCCATGAAATGACAACCTAAAACCAGCTTGCTCTGCTCTAGACTTGTAATTACCTGAAAGAAAAAAGTTAGTCAAACGCCTCACGTATGAATGGCCAATAACCCAAACAACATGTGGTCCTTGCTTCTGGGCATGTGCCCGTCCTTGTGCTGATTGATGTTGTTGTCGTGCCGCCTCTAGTTTCCCACCCGCGTGACAGGCTTGGGAAACTGTAAATTGAGCAAAGAAGAAGACACGCATCAGAACCGTGCAAACGTCTTACTCACAACATATGCAGCTGCACATAGCGCTTATAACAATCGGAGGACCACCTCCCAATCCTTTGAACATCGCTTCTGGGGAAACCCCTTGCTGCTGCTTCAGTGGCAGCCCCTATTCTGAAAGAATGAGTTCCAAAGCGACTAGGATCCAAGCCTGCCTTCTGTACTGCCATATCCATGACCCTTTTAAACTGAAACCTCGTGAGTGGGGTACCATCAGCATGAATTAACAATGGCCACCCCTTTTTCATGGGCCTCCCCTTCATGAATGCCTCTAGGTGTGTGATGGGGCAACAAGGATTACCCAGTGCCCTGTGTAGTACTACCCCCTCCGCACGGGCCTCCTGGTCAGTTTTGGACTTCTTAATGGATATCCATAAAGCATCACCTTGTATCTTCACATGGTCAAGTTGCAGACCGCCCTGATCATCCTGTTTGTTTTTGGACACCAACTCCCCAATCCTAAACGCACCATATAAGGCCAATGAAAAGGCGGCGCTGAACAACAGATCTTCCTCCGTGGTGTTGCAAATGTGGTGCAGAGCCCCCAGTAGAGATGCCAGTAGATCCACCCCTATCGGCCGCCTCGTGTTTGGTTCAGACCCTTGGAGGCGCTGCCAGCCCTTCAAAGCTTTCCTGACTGTGAAACTATTGGTGGGATCTCCCCTATCTCTTGTCTGAGCAAAGAAAGAGATTGCTGCCACATGCCGCCTAGCTGCTGCCACTGAGCGCCCTTCCCTTTGCAAAGCCCCCAGGTACACAAGAAGTGCCCCCGTGTCGTGCCACTTCTCTGCCCAATCCCTTCCCAAAAAGGTACAATATGCCCAAAACGCCCCTTCATACGCCTTCCTGGTCCTGGGTGCTAGGCTAGCTGCCACGAGGTCCGGTAGTTGGGGGCACCAATCTGCCAAAGTAATTCTGGGAAGGGTGTGGGACTCGCTGCTGCAGACGGGAGGTGTGCCCTGAAAACCTGCATCTTGAAGCGAGAGAGTGCATCAGCAGCATGATTCAACACCCCTGGCACATGTTTAGCTCTAAATTGCATATTCAATCTCATGCATAACAGAACTATTTCTTTCAACAAGCGGAGAATCATTTTACACCGTGCTGCTTGTTGATTGATGCATTCAACTACCGTCATGTTGTCTGACCAGAACACCACAGATTGATTACGCAATTGCTCTGGCCAGACTGTTAATGCCACCAAGATGGGAAACAGCTCCAAAAAACCAATGTTGCCCGTCGCACCAGTCTGCACCCACCATGCCGGCCAACGTTGAGCCACCCACTCAGTACCGAGTATGGCACCAAATCCCTCACTACCCGCAGCGCCAGTCATTAATCCCAACTCCGCGGAAGTAGTGGGTGGACCGGGCCACACTACCCTGCCGTTGAAGTCATGCAGGAAGGCCATCCAAATCCGCATATCCTGCCTAACCTCAGCAGACAGCCTGGTGTGGTGGTGTTTCTCCGTGAGACCGGACATGGCTTGTGAGATGTATCGGGAAAATGGTCGTGCCATAGGGATAACCCGCAGGGCAAAGTTCAACTGCCCTACCGTCTGCTGCAACTGGTGGAAGGTAACCTTTTCTTTAGCCAAGCATTGTTGCAAGCCTGTCTTGAACTTAGCAATCTTCTCTTTGGGCAACCGAAAGCACCCTTGGACGGAGTCTAACTCAATCCCTAAGAACTCTATCGTTGTAGATGGCCCAACCGTCTTCCCTGGTGCCAAGGGGACCCCAAAAGCCTGCATGAGCGTGCAAAATTCCCGCAGCGCCCACCCACACTCCCGGGAGCCCGGTGACCCCAAGATAAGAAAGTCATCAAGGTAGTGTAGGACAAACTGGTGCCCCGTCACCTGTCTAAAAGCCTATTCCAAAAATGAACTGAACTTTTCAAAGTAAGCACAGGAGACCGAGCAGCCCATAGGCATACACATATCCATGTAGAATTTACCCTGGAACTGGAAACCAAGAAGGTGAAAGTCAGATGGATGAACCGGCAACAGGCGAAAAGCGGACTCTATGTCAGACTTAGTCAACAGTGCTCCAGGGCCCAACCCCCTAAGCATCTCCACTGCCTGATCAAAGGATGAGTATTTTACACTACAAACCTCATCACTGATAGCGTCATTCAAGGATTTGCCCTTAGGTGCTGACAAATTATGTATCAACCTGAACTCTCCACTTTCTTTTTTGGGGACCACCCCCCAAAGGTGAGCAGACAAAATTCTCTACCGGGATGCAATCAAATGGCCCAGCTACTCTGCCTAAGCGCAGTTCTTTGTCAATTTTCATCGCCGCCACATTTGGATTGGCCCTTACAGAAAGCTGGTTCTTGCATTCAGGTGTCCCTACATATTCAGGTGCGGGAATCCTAAAACCATACCTGAAACCGTCTAGCAATGTCCTAGCAGTGGAATGACAAGGGTATCTGTTTAGCCATGGTGTCAGTGCCGTTACATTAATGGGAGAACGTGCTGTGTGCTGTGGCACACCCTCACTCCTGTTTCCTCTTTCCTTTATCCTTTGAATTTCTGAAACACTTGGACTCAGGGTGCGACGGGTTGGCACAGATAGAGCAGGCATGCTTAAACTTGCACGTGC
The DNA here is from genome assembly GCA_963921515.1 of Calotriton arnoldi. Taxonomy (NCBI): domain Eukaryota; kingdom Metazoa; phylum Chordata; class Amphibia; order Caudata; family Salamandridae; genus Calotriton; species Calotriton arnoldi. The sequence goes on from CAWUFW010000679.1 coordinate 3,773,897, forward strand.
TCGGAGGTCTAGTGCACATGCGTCTATTGAAGTCCCAACAAGTCCCTTTTCTCCCTCCCCCACTGCCTGAACTAGCGGAGGAACCCGCGGGGGGATGTGGCCGAAAGGACTGAAAGGACTGGCCCCTGGCATTGTCTTGAGACCCCCCGCCAAATTGGTCTAACCAGGCGATCGTATCAATGCGGTCCCAAGAGAGGGATGGGTCAGATGCTTTGGCTCTCCTGAAATTTTTGTCGTACTCCTTCCATCCCACCCCACCATATTTGTCATGTGCCCCAGTGATCCTGCTCTGGTAACATGCCATCTCTGCCTGCATATTAGGAAAACGTTCTGCCATGACTGCCATGTAAATTGAGAAGCCTCTGATCCAATTATTCAAATTCTCCTCAATCCTGAACTTTTGTAATTCATTTGCCCATTCCCTTGGGAGCATCCAGTCCTTCGTTTTCCTTGCCTCCTCCCTTTCATTTTCATCGAGAAGCAATGAGAACATACTAACATAGCTCCCAGACCATATTTTTTCCTTAACTTCATGTGTAACATGTCTCGCCAAGTGTTCCCTAGGGGTGCGAGATTCCCCCACACCTAACACAGGCAACGTCTGCTGCTTACCTCCTGGAGCTGCCCCAGTTGGCTCCGCCGGCTTCTCCTTTGCAAGGCTGTTCACTGGTATTTCTTTGTTGGGTTCAAACGGGGTAACCCCACCCGTTGGAATGACAGGGGATGGCGCACCCAGCCCCTTGCCTGTCTTATCCCCAGGTGTCCCATCAAATTGAGCCACTATCCGCCTAGCTTCAGCGACTACATCCTCCCCGATGCCTTTTGCCCCCACTGCTGGTGACAAAATCCCTGCCTTCCCCAACCAAGGAAGGACCGCAGCTAAGCTTGACACCAAATCCTGTGGAACCGGGTTCCCTCCCTCGGGGGCAACTGGGGATTGTGGGCTAACACCCCTGGGGGGCCCGCCCATAGGGGCGACTGGAGCTTGTGGGCTACTACCCATTGGGACTCCCCCTGCAGGAGCAACTGGGGCCTATGGACAACCCTCATTCGGTGCAGGCTGCCCGTCTGCCCCCCCTGAAGGGACAACCCCTAAAGGGACAACCCCTGAGGGCCCGGGCTCCTCCCTTTCCTCCCTGGGCTGGGGGACTGGCACAGGGGCCTCCGGTATAACAGGTTCATTTGGCACTCCTTTCTTAGACCTACCCCGCTTGGGAAGGGGGGGGGAATGCCGCCTTGGGTGGCACAATGGTACGCCTAGGTCTTTCCTCCACCCCATCGTGCCCGTTTACCCTTTCTCTGAGGTCGGCGAGACCCTGTCCCAACTCGTCAACCTTCTTTAATCTTTCTTCCATAGCAACCATCTTGCGCATCATCGCTTCCATCAAGTTCTCCATGCGAGAACGCTGTTCACCACGCTTTGCCTTACTGGCCATTCTCCTTACACAAACTGCAGTGGTTACTAAAATGCACCACAATGGCCTGGCACACTATCCAAGCCCTTACCTTACAACGCAGGAGGTACACCACCGGCCATAAGCACCCACGCAACCAGAGCCACGACACACCAGCTAATCTAGTGGGTCAGGTGAGTAATCTCAAACCCGCGTGGCTCCCGGAAGCGCTGGAATGCAGGCCTGTCCGTGTCCCCTTAAGACCCTCCTGTGATCTGCACCAGCTGGCCCCAAACCAAGCGAAGTCCTCGTGGGCCTCTCTGCGATCGCGTACACGCTCGTTGAGACACCTGTTGCTTGTAATCTAAAAACAGCAAAAGACAGATCAAGTGAAGCCTCCGATGAGGCTGAGGGGCTCCCTGTCGAGCAAAACGGCGTCACTCCAAAAAGGCCAAAATTGCTGCTCAATACAGCCGCTGGTACTGAAAGAGTAAGGAGAGAAACATGAATTGCATACCCCTAAAACAGCCCAGTGCCTAAATGTGGTGCACCAACTTTGGGGAATACACAGGTCCTAATAGTGTTCCTCCTGTGTTCACTCAACACAACAAATGCAACAGCTTGCTCCCAAGGCGGTAATTTATTATAGAAATAAGTCACCCCAATCGCGCTGCCCCCACGGTTCAAACCATGCGCAAATTCACCGGAGATGAGCAGCCTTCAGCTAAACCGGCTCCAATAATGCGGGACAAACCGCTGATCCCTTTGTGAAATTACTGCGCCTCTAACAAAACTGGATAAACAGGCTCTTTACAGCGCTAAGACAAACACGAAAGCGCGCCGCCCGGCACAATACAACCGCATCAATTACCGCGCTCGACAAACGACAGGGAAGCGCTGCTTCCAATAATCGCCCGCAACCCAAGCGCACAATTTTGGAACGCGCTCCTATTTTACCGCGCTTCACTCAATTTCGGGGCGTCAATCAGCTGTTTCGCCTGCCGCTCGTTCACGTCGTCGCCAGCCCGCTTCCCGACCTGTAACACAAAGGTATAAAATTGAAAAACGCCTCAACCGAGGCCGTCCCGATCCCACGTCAAGTCACGATCGGATGAACCTGAAAAAGATAAAACAAGAAATTAAGTTACAGCCTCCTAGCGAGGCTGGTGCAGCAGGCTGAGGGAGCGGGGAGCAAAGAGGCAGACTCCGCCGCTCCCCAGCTTTTTATGCTCAAATCCACGCCAGGCCGGTTCTAACGCGTGACCCGGAAGTGCTTCCAATCACTTCCGGGTCACGCCCAGGACTCAAGACCAATTGCTGACCAGGCGAGCCTGTCGCATCATCACTGCGCGCGACAGGCCTGCCCCTGTGTGGTCGTCGGGGGAGGGGGGGAGGGGCCGGCACGACCGCCATACCTTCGGCGTGCCCGATGCCGGCCCCGCCTTTCTATATGCTGCGTAAAGTCTTGTGGAGGCCTTTTCTTGCCTTACGCGTCCTACTACCTGTAGCTGCTAGGCCTGCCTCTTTGCCAGCAAGGGCACCTCTTAACTGACTCACAACCAAGCAGACAGCATGGCCTTGTCATACCTGTAACTTTCAGCATTAGCCAAGGCCTCCTCAGTCCATCAGCTGCGAGAGGACGAACTCAGACTTAAGGTGGGCAATGGAGGACGAAAAGAAATGCCAAACCCGGGGAGAGACAGATACAACTTCTACCAGGGATATGCAACCTGCAGTCAACAGTCCTACCAGCAACCAATCGAAATGATTGATAGATGCAACAGTATTTACAGTTTGGACAATATTTCATCCAAACGGTGTTCAATAGAAGCCTTTATTAACAACCATGAAGAAATTACCTTCTGATGCGAAACCAGAAATTCTGGCTAATTAACTTATTTGTTTTTTTGCCAAAAAGAGCTTGTCCTAACATTTTGTTCGTAATTTTAAATGTGATGCTGTTGAGTTTGGGTTGAAACTGAAAATAGTTTTTGTCTGCAGACATAACTTAACCATCTCTCAACAATCTGTGGGCCTTGTCTGTAGATGGTATCTGAATCAGAGCCTTCCCTGTGCGTCATGCGTGTGCAACACTGGTACTACTGCCCCCAGTTGTGAGCATGCTCAAATGTGCTACCGCTACCCACAGGCCTATGGCCTGATGCCCGGAAGTGTGCAGAGCCATCAAAGAGCTAAGATACAGAGGGTAACAAAGTATAATATGACTAGTTCGTGGTGTAGGGATGCCTTTATTAGGCTAAATCATATTTGTAACTGCTGCATTGCAAAAACTGTGTGCCTACCTCAAGCAATGTGGTTATTGCGTTCTCGAAACCTGGCATGCTGAAATAAGTTGGCGGAATGAATGCATGATCTCTGAAAGTTTGTATGCTGTTCTGATACTTTTCAAAACAAATAAAACTGCACTCTCTCGTTTGCTAAGGTGGCATTTACTCGGGATTCAACAAGTTGGATAGCACACAGCTAGCTGTCCACCCAGGAAGTGTGTGCTCCTGTTACAGGAACGATTTTGATTGATGTAAGGGGAGATGGCCATACCTGGGTTAAAGCCTCTGTCCTGCCAGTTAGGCACACATCTGCCGCATGCACAGGAACCCACTTAGCTTTCTTGCCCTCCTCGTGTAGGCAACAAGTCCTGTCTGTAAAGGAACCGCTGGCAAGCACAGAAGGCAGAGCCCTTGTTTCCAGTGGCTTTGGTTAGCTGAGTGTACATTATTTTGCGGATCTTCGTTGTGTCGAAATGAGTGTGACGGTGTTTCTTCTATTTGCCGGCCTTGGTGCACTGCATTATCTCATGTTATGTAATGTGTTGGATGGCTTCCAAGGCGCCAGAGGCCGCTGACGGGCTCTCGTCCTACGACTACCTAGCCTGGCTCTTCCATCGCACCCCATGTGCTTCACACCACTGTAAGTTGGTCGACCACCGTGGAAGCTGCAAGAAGCGAGGACCACAAGTATAGCACCCCATAGGACACCATTCGTCAGTGACGTCTAGAGCACTAGAAATAAACCGAAGCTGTGATAGGCCAGGAATATTGGTTTGCCGAATGGCTTTGTATGCAGGGCACGTACTCTGAATGTGATCTTTGCATTCATAGGTAGCCAATGGTGATTGTGAAATATAGAAGTAATTGCATTTCCACGAGATAGTGACCAGTCTGGCCCCTGGGTGAAGAATTCTTGTGAACGTGCAAGAGCTGATGCTAGCACTGCATTACTGAAGTCTAATCTGGTGCCTGGAGTGCGAACTGCTATTTTCACTAGTCTGCAGACATGAGTTGCATGACTTCTTTTGAAGGTGCTGGCTTTGCCACCCGTTTAGTGTGCGGTACGAGCGTGGGCTTGGATCTAGAGTGGAGCCAAGTGATTTTACCGTGAGCGAGAGGGAAGGAAAGAAGCAAACCAGTTTCAGTGAATCATTTATCGGAAGGTGAAGTTTACTCTTGTGGGAGGGGGTAAAATTGTAGGTGGAGCGTAAGGACATTACATTCGTTCCGCAGATGAAGAGCCCCGTCCCCACCATTTGGTATCTTTTGGAGAGAAAAGGGAACCCGCTCGGGACCCCAGGGTTCTTGAAGAGTCAACAGTTCTCAGAAAGCGTACCATGCACTCGTGCCATTCTTAAAGCTTCTCCTTCTCAGCCGTGTCAATCTAGACTCAGACTGCGGTGAGTACATTTAATATCAAGTCAGAAAATGACTTATTTTTCTACCATGTCTCTGTCCTCAGACATGGTATGCATGTTATCAGTTACGAATACCACTCTAATGCCATGGCCATCCCTCGTGGACACCATCCCTTCCAAGCTACGAAATGACAGGTGGAAGCTGAAGGGCAGGTTGAGAAAGCGGGAATGAACATTATCTTTATTTCCAAGATGCCCGAGTATTTTCATGTTTGCCGCAGAAAATTCACAGCTCTCAGGATGCAGTGTAACGGGTTGTAAAGTCCACTGTTGAAACTTCTGTCTGCATACAACCGTCTGAGACCCAAGGACAGTTCTCTCAGGCGGCCCACTGTAAACCTTCTTACACTGCAGGCTGTCTAGACAGAGCTCAAGATTGCTTTTTAGCTGCAGGACAAGACGGTTGTATGACGTTACAACGCATGCCATTACCCTGCATGTCGTTGCAACGCAAATCCAGCTAAAAAGCAATCTTGAGCTCTGTCTAAACAGCCTGCAGTGTAAGAAGGTTTACAGTGGGCAGCCTGAGAGAACTGTCCTTGGGTCTCATACAGTGGAGACCGTGATGGGCAACGAGGGAACGCAAGTCTACTCTGCTTAGTACACCGAAATAAAAGGAATGTAGATGTGAATGCTTCCAGGTCCATGAGTTGTCCATGGTTCCAAGAGGTGGGAAAGTTCTAATCTGAAGATCCTGGTTTTCTTCTTCCCACGGTCTGAAACCGAAGCTACCGCCTTCTTGCAGTGATGACATGGAAGGCCATGCCAGAGAGCCAGTTTTGGAGTACCTTGTCAAGGCCGCGCACTCGTTACATCCTCATTGAATTAGGGATGATGACTTGCTCCACAACATTTTTAGGGCGTATACCAGCATTTTTACGGCGAAAAGCCAAAATCCTTCCACTTTGGGCTGAAAATCTGCTGAACCTATTATTACAGTGCACTGATGTGAAAATGCTAGTCCGACTTTACCTTTGTCTTTAAATGCTCATTATCAGAGGCAGAGAGAGAAAGTGCTTATTTAGTAGCTGTGAAATGAAGGTCTGTCCAGCAAACTACCAAACAAGGATCAATGGAAAATTAAACGACTCAGTGTAGCTAAGGAGATGAGAACTTATAAATATTTGTATATTTTTTTCAGTTTTCGAAGTTTCTCTGACCACTGCCAGTTTTAGAAATCGAAACATAATATTGACTCCTTGCTTTTTTAAAAATTGCATTGTGGAAATCTGAGTACTTTTAATACAAATTAAGAGGGGTCAGGAGCAAACACATTCTAGTTCTTGCCAGAAGCTGCAGAATATAGTTTTAAGTATAAGGACCTATGTTTATAAATAGTGAAATGCGAATAACGTGTTTTAAACTTAAGGCTTTTGAATCTGTAGTCCCCTTAAACTGCTGTTTTATTTCATTGTTTGCCACCGAGCGGGCCGAACAATTACAAGTGAGAGCCTTCACGAGGGGACAGAGCAGTATTGTAGGAGACAGGCCAGAGAGGCTCGCCACCACCACCATTGATAAACAGTCTGCCTTTCTACATTCCTTTTATGACTCGGAGTTTTGGTCGTGGTGAATGTTTCCCTTTCAGTGCATACATTGGATATCCACCCTTTGCCCCTCCTCGGTAGCAGTGAGGTTGTATTTTACTGAATTGAACACAGCAGGAAAGTGCCGGGGAGCGGATAGCTCAGTTTATGTCTACCCTGCTCGCTCCACCCCTCCCACCCCCTCTTATGACACCCGGACTCGCACAGTCTGGACGCTGGGATTTCTTTACTCCATTTATGGTCGTGTTTGATCTGTCCCAGTCTTCTGTGGGTGAAGCTGGCTCTTCCAGATCTCTTTCCAGGGAGGTTAATGCCAGACAGCTGCAAGGGGGGAGGGGTCTTTGTATGTGGACTGGGCGTTGAGATGGCATTTTATTCCACTCAAGCCTTAAAGAAGCATGCTGAGTGCTTATTGCGATCTGGGTGCCATCTTTGATGCCTGCTGGGTGCACGGCAGGCTAGCTGTGTGGCAGTTTTCAGATTTTCGTCTGTCAGGCATCCTTCTACTGTTTCCGGTGCCCCAGGCCTCGTTCACTCTCACTTCTTCCTTTAGTAATCTGTTTCTTTCCCCTTTACTTTCTGTAGGAGTTCAAAATGACCACTTCCGGGTCACTTTCACTAGTTGGTGCTCTACAAATCAAATTTACATAACCGCTCCACAACGCTGGCGCTCTACAGCACTGCCCCTCTCAAGCACCGCTACCTGCAGCATTGCCTCCCTCCAGCGCTGCCCTTCTACAGCAGTGCTTCCTGCAGCACTGCCTCCCTTCGAGCACTGCCCCTCTCTCCAGCATTGCCTCCCTCCAGCGCTGCCCCTCTCCAGCAGTGCTTCCTGCAGCACTGCCTCCCTTCGAGCACTGCCCCTCTCTCCAGCATTGCCTCCCTCCAGCGCTGCCCCTCTCCAGCAGTGCTTCCTGCAGCACTGGCTCTCCTCGAGCACGGCCCCTCTCTCCAGCATTGCCTCCCTCCAGCGCTGCCCCTCTCCAGCAGTGCTTCCTGCAGCACTGGCTCTCCTCGAACACGGCCCCTCTCTCCAGCAGTGCCTCCTTCCAGCGCTGCCCTTTTACAGCAGTGCTTCCTGCAGCATTGCCTCCCTTCGAGCACTGCCCCTCTCTCCAGCATTGCCTCCCTCCAGCGCTGCCCCTCTCCAGCAGTGCTTCCTGCAGCACTGGCTCTCCTCGAGCACGGCCCCTCTCTCCAGCAGTGCCTCCTTCCAGCGCTGCCGTTATACAGCAGTGCTTCCTGCAGCACTGCCTCCCTTCGAGCACTGCCCCTTTCCAGCACTGCTCCTCTCCAGCAGTGCTCCCTGCAGCACTGGCTCTCCTCGAGCACGGCCCCTCTCTCCAGTAGTGCCTCCTTCCAGCGCTGCTCTTCTACAGCAGTGCTTCCTGCAGCACTGCCTCCCTTCGAGCACTGCCCCTCGCTCCAGCATTGCCTCCCTTCGAGCACTGCCCCTTTCCAGCACTGCTCCTCTCCAGCAGTGCTTCCTGCAGCACTGGCTCTCCTCGAGCACGGCCCCTCTCTCCAGCAGTGCCTCCCTCCAGCGCTGCCCTTCTACAGCAGTGCTTCTTGCTGCACTGCCTCCCTTCGAGCACTGCCCCTTTCCAGCACTGCTCCTCTCCAGCAGTGCTCCCTGCAGCACTGGCTCTCCTCGAGCACGGCCCCTCTCTTCAGCAGTGCCTCCCTCCAGTGCTGCCCTTCTACAGCAGTGCTTCCTGCAGCACTGGCTCTCTTCGAGCACGGCCCCTATCTCCAAGAGTGCCTCCTTCCAGCGCTGCCCTTCTACAGCAGTGCTTCCTGCAGCACTGGCTCTCCTCGAGCACGGCCCCTCTCTCCAGCAGTGCCTCCCTCCAGTGCTGCCCTTCTACAGCAGTGCTTCCTGCAGCAATGCCTCCCTTCGAGCACGGCCCCTCTCTCCAGGAGTGCCTCCTTCCAGCGCTGCCCTTCTACAGCAGTGCTTCCTGCAGCACTGGCTCTTCTCGAGCACGGCCCCTCTCTCCAGCAGTGCCTCCTTCCAGCGGTGCCGTTCTACAGCAGTGCTACCTGCAGCACTGCCTCCATTCGAGCACTGCCCCTTTCCAGCACTGCTCCTCACCAGCAGTGCTCCCTGCAGCACTGGCTCTCCTCGAGCACGGCCCCTCTCTCCAGCAGTGCGTCCTTCCAGCGCTGCCCTTCTACAGCAGTGCTTCCTGCAGCACTGTCTCTCCTTGAGCACGGCCCCTCTCTCCAACACTGCCTTCTTCCAGCGCTGTCGTTCTACATCAGTGCTTCCTGCAGCACTGCCTCCCTTCGAGCACTGCCCCTTGCTCCAGCATTGCCTCCCTTAGAGCAGTGCCCCTTTCCAGCACTGCTCCTCTCCAGCAGTGCTTTCTGCAGCACTGGCTCTCTTCGAGCACGGCCCCTCTCTCCAGCAGTGCCTCCCTCCAGGGCTGCCCTTCTACAGCAGTGCTTCCTGCAGCACTGCCTCCCTTCGAGCACTTCCCCTCTCTCCAGCAGTGCGTCCTTCCAGCGCTGCCCTTCTACAGCAGTGCTTCCTGCAGCACTGGCTCTCCTCGAGCACGGCCCCTCTCTCCACCACTGCCTCCTTCCAGCGCTGCCCTTCTTCAGCAGTGCTTCCTGCAGCACTGCCTCCCTTCGAGCACTGCTCCTTTCCAGCACTGCTCCTCTCCAGCAGTGCTCCCTGCAGCACTGGCTCTCCTTGAGCACTGCCCCTCTCTCCAGCAGTGCCTCCTTCCAGCGCTGCCCTTCTACAGCAGTGCTTCCTGCAGCACTGGCTCTTCTCGAGCACGGCCCCTCTCTCCAGCAGTGCCTCCTTCCAGCGCTGCCGTTCTACAGCAGTGCTTCCTGCAGCACTGCCTCTCTTCGAGCACTGCCCCTTTCCAGCACTGCTCCTCTCCAGCAGTGCTCCATGCAGCACTGGCTCTCCTCGAGCACTGCCTCTCTCTCCAGCACTACCCCTGTCCTGCAGGGCTTCCTGTAGCACTGGCTCCTCTGGAGCACTGCCTTTCTCCTGCACTGCTTTCTCCAGAGCCCTTGTCCTCTCTGTTATGATCCCTGTCTTGTGTTCATGGATTACTCCGGGTCCACAGTATATATAATGGTCATTCTAGAGGAAGTGCTGCATGGCAACGCCTGCTCTGGTGAGGGGGCATTAATCCACAGTACTGCCTGTCTGGGGGCTGCTTTATCAGTTATGTTGGCTGCTGTATCCGCAGGCCTCCCTGTGTGCCATTGTGTCAGGCTGTGTAGGAAATACCACCGCTAGGGGAGGGTGAACATCCCGCCCATAAATAAACCCTCTCCCAGGCCAGCACATGCCAGGAGCTGACTGAATGGGAAATCCAGACACTGCAGTTTGAGAAGCCTGCCCCCCTGCTATCGTAACCGTGTGTTGTAATCCAGACAGCCTTGTAAACCGAAACAAGACAGATGGGCCATGCCCCTGGCCGAGAACCCACTGAGGGAGTGACACCCCAATCATTGTAAATATGTGTACGAGAATCAGAAGGGAACATAGCCTGGTCTGCGCAGGCCATTAATATGTTGTGCGTCACTTATTATATGTCTCTGTGGGACAGACTGAAACCTATGATCTACAGGTTACAGGGGAGGGAACATGTTTTGCCCACTCCGCTTGGAGCGCGGAGTTCCAGCAAAACTCTGCCAGCTGCCACGTGTGGAGTTTTTCCTCGTGCAAGGCTCGCCAATGTTAGGTGAACGCGAGTGAGAATTTACGCCCCCTTATCACGATTTATGAGTGCTAGAATGCCTCTCTGCCAGATTTCTCAACGCAGGCCATCGCGGCAGATCGCTGCTGTTCGAGTTGAGAAAGCTGCCGCTCTATGAGAAAGCTGCCGCTTGAGTAGAAAATCTATTCGGGTGGCAGCAAAGAACCAGCGCCCTCTGGCGTGCCGCGTGGTGCTGTTCCCGCTCAATTTACACCGCAGAACAAGCTCCCGGCGCTAAACATCACCGCGGGCAGTGCCACTGCCAAAATTCCACTCCTCACGGATCTCAGCGGAATCTCGTGGAGTTTTTAGGTAACTCCGCGAGTTCCGCCCACCCCTAGTTAGAATGTTGAAAAATGGTAGACCCTCAATGGATACTTTCCCCAGCAATGAGGTGTAAGATAGCTTTTCATGGCTGTCACCTTCAGCAGCCCATCCGTGGTTCAGAATTGTTTCAAGTTCGCATAGTTTTAAAGAATGGCATCATCATGACCCTGTAGCGCATGAGAAGAAGCCAGGTACCATTTTAAGGCCTCCAGTAGGGCACCTGCTCGACATGAAACTCCTGATTTTAACATTATGGTTGCAAACTGAGGTCCAAATCAAGAGTTAATGGCTGTTTGGGAGACTGTGGTTTGGTGGTGCTCGACTTGCTGTGTGCTCTTCAGCAGCTCTCCTACATCTCCTCATCTCAGATGTAGCATGATTAGGCACAGCATATCCCTGGCCGATCGTCCCACGTGAAGGGGACCTTTGCCTAAGGGTGTAGTGGCCAGTAAGTGTCCCGTGAAGAAGATTCAACCCCAGCATCCAGCAGGTGGGATCAGGTGGATTTAGATTTGGCACATGTGATGCTCCTGTTCCTTTTCCCATTGATGCATTGTGTGACATTTTGCAAATAAAAAATCAACCCATTCGGATGTTGTGTAGTGGGTAGATTCTTTTGTGTCTTTGCTGTCTGTAGCCTGACTTATCATAAATTCATGGAATGCTTTTTATAGCCACGCTTTATATGTGTGTGTTATTTTGTGGCTTTTTAAATCCCTAGTATAACTTTTAAAATAGTTTGGTAAAAGCACACTTTTCATCTTCCAGATTTCTCGAACCTGACCCGGGAACTGGAAATTATCCTGTTTTGTTTGCAAGTAAAATTATTAAGGAAATCTGGTGGAGTCCCTTTGCCTTCAGAGGAGTATAGGATTGGGAAACAACCGCTTGTCCGCAGAATGAATAGAGGGGCAACGCCATAATGGCAGGCTTCGGCCCCTGGTTGGGCCGGCACCTGACCCAGGCGAGGGGCGCACCAATGACATTTGCCGCTCTGTGTTTGGATTTAAAATTTGCACCCTATCCTGGCTTGCCTGGGAAAGTATGCTTGGCACCCGTTGGCCACTAGGTGTCAGCGAGGTTGCCTGGATGGTGGGTTGGGGCACAGGTAGGGGGTGTTGTGAGCACCCACATTGCTTCCTGGAGAGCTGTGCCCCTGCCGACCGTCGATGCTACCTGCTGCGCTGTGAAAAGCAGCGAGTCTCCTGGGATCCCCAATGCTGCCCGGCGCAAAGTCACCTTTAATCCACTTTGGATTCACTATCTAAAATAACGAGGCAGGCGCTGGAAGCTGGAAGGCAAGAAAAAGGTTTATTACTCTTAGAGGAGACCACGTCAACTGCTGACACCAGGATGTCTTCAGGGAGGTGTTCTACTGGCAATGCTTCTGACTCTTCCTTTTATACAGTTTTACACAATGTATTTGTTTCTTTTATCATGGTTACAAGCTTGGAGTCTCCGCCCGGGCAGGTTGTCACACAAGCCTGACATTGTTTTATCAACATGGTTACACAAGCCCAACATTAACTCTCCTCCCACCCAGGTCAAAAACAGACAATTTAATTGCAGCTGGACCTTGCTTCAGGGTCTAAAAACGAGTGAGACCGGCCAGATCTAAGAGTCCGTTCTGTTGATAAGAACAGGTCCCATTGTTGGCAAAAACCAGTCTTGCTGTGTGTAGTGCAATAAACCATGTTTGCAAGAGTCTGTTTGGTATTTGTAACCCGCTTTGTGCAGGGATGAGAGGAAAGACGAGTTTGAGGCAGCAGGTGATGTTGATGTTTGTCGTGGAAATAGTTTATAGCCCCCAGCACACATATCAGGTTTGGTCAGAGAGTCAGAAGGCTGCTAGAGGACAGGGTGAAATGAAGGTGACCAACAGAGTACAAAATGGCTGTGGTAAATCAGAATGACTGTAGTTTATGTGCACGTAGGAACTTTCATCAGACAAGATGGCGCAGAATGTTCATGATTGTGTTTTGTTCTTAACAGTCGCCCCTTTGAACATAACTAGCCATCTTGTCAGTCTATTTCGATCTCCATAATGTCCTGTATTTCTTGTTCATACATTACTCTCATTTTTGTTAACTGAGTGTCCATAGTCTTAGGGCACAAGGCACTTATGCAAAGAGAACACAAAGGTGGTATACAGTGTACACCCAAACAGCAACCACATATTGCCAATACTGGGACCAAGAGAAACATTGATATTTCCAACCCCAGTCCTTTAAGATGCCCCAAAGCCAACTTCCAATTGTCCAAGTCTCTGATCCTTGATGAATTTCTGAAGACAGTCTGTGGAGATGTTCGATTGCTTCATAGACAGAGGGTGAATTATCAGGGATGTATATGCAGCAACTGGCACCAATGATGCGACATGCTCCTCCACGATCCGCTAGTACCACGTCCAGGACCATGCGGTTTTGTAGGGCCACCAGACGGACCGCTTGAAGCTCGGCAGTGTTGTTGGTGAGGATGCCAGCTGTGACGTTCAGGGCGGTTTCTACCGCTTGAGACAGATGTCTGATGGCTCGGCTGTTTGCCATCGGACCCCATAGCGGGACGAGCCCCTTTGCTGCGTCAACGAACTGTGATGCGGCAGAGTCTGCTTGATCAGTGTCTTTAGAACGCTTTTCTCGATGATGCTCTGCAGGGGCTGTGTAGGTCGGTGGCAAAACAAAGGCGATGTAGCACGTGCCCCCCAGTTTCTTGGGAGCCAGGTGTAGGCTTTGGTTCCACAGACAAAGTACATATTGGGTGATGCAACAAATGCTGGAGGATTGGCAGTGTTCAAAGTCCTTACAATGTTACAAGTGCTGTGACCCACATTCTTAGTCCCACGGCCTTCAATGCATACAAGGCCAGAGACGTTCACCACAGATAGGGCCACAGTCAGTGTTGCAGCAGTTCTTTTCTTCAGGTAGGAAAATGTGGCTCTGACAGGATTATTGAACACTTGTATTTCCACTGTTCTTTGGAGGGACATTCATTGGGAATGTCGTATTGGAGGTGTGAGGGCAAAGGGAGCTGCTGTTCTTCCTGTTTGGTTTAGCCAGAACACGTTGTAGAACTGAGCGATTGTCCCATCGGAAGTGGCATTGTCTTTGTAACTTTCTTTGTAGGAGCATCATCCAGGCAAGGCAAGATCCATGAACAGAAAAGGGTGAAGGGATGAAAGGGATGGAATGTTCAGTGGCATGTGGTAGCAGCCCACAGACCCAACAGTTAGTGGCATTGGTGGCAAGATTGTGCTGGTGCAGCATCTGTACGAAAGAATTATTCCAGAATTCTTTGCGTCGTTCTCGAGATGTGGCGGTAGTGATACCAGGTAGTGTTCTTTCTTTGTGATTGGTTGCATGGTTGGTGACAATGTTCTGTATGCAGGTGCATTCTCTTCAATGATCCAGAGTGTGACCATTAGCAGGAGGCAGGTGAGAAATGCAGCTACAAGTGCAATTGTCTTTGTACTGTGCAGTTCAAAAGTCTTGGTGTCTCTTGCGGTGGCTTTGCAGGTGTTCCGTTTCTTCCATCATCTTCGAGGAGCTCACCAACTGTTAGGACCACAGACTTTTGTCTGGTGTTTTTCCTGGTAGCGCTGTTTGGCTGTGCTACCGATCTGAGACTCTGACTCAGTTAGTGGCCTGGTTGTTGGAGCTCCCCTTTTCGTCGATCTTAGGTTGTACCCTTCCTTGGATGGCATCGTGGGGTCGGGAAATTCAGACAGTTGGAGGGTGTCTTCTTGTGGGTAGCAACTCAGAGCTGGTCGGTCTTTTGCGAGTACTTCTCTTGCACCTCCACCTCTTCACAGGTTGCCAGCGTTGGAGGGACTTTCTTGCAGTGGTGGGCGTGCAGCCAATTTTTTTTTCCTTCCACTCGGAGGGCAGTTCGAGTGGTGATCAAGACTTGCCAGGGGCCCGTCCACCTGGGCTCCAGATTCTTCGTTCTTTGGAAGTTGCGAACTAGGATGAAGTTCCCAGGCTTTATCACATGTCCTGGGCCCTGGATATGTCAGGCAAGGCTTGCTGCACCTATTGGTGGATAATTGTTAGCTCGTTTGTCAATTTATGCAGATAGTCTGACATTAATATGTTCGGGACATCGTTAATGGAGGTGGGTCTTGGTGCCGCCCAAATGTTCATAGGCCTGCCGAAGACCACTTCATACGGGGTCAGTCTGTGTTTGGTCGGGTGGAGCGCATTGATAGCAATGCCAATGGAAGGGCGTCGGGCCATTTCAACCCGGTTGTGGCAACTATTTTGGCTAGCTTTAGTTTCAATGTTGCATTGTGTCTCTCTACCAGGCCCGCTGATTGGGGGTGGAAGACGGCATGGAATTTTTGTTTTACCCCCAACCCTTTCAGTATGTTCTGTATCACTTCGCTACGAAGTGTGGGCCGTTGTCGCTCCATAAAATTCTGCAAAGGCCGTACCGGGGAAGAATTCTTTCAACAATACTTTGCAGTGGCTATGGCAGTATTGTCGCGGGTGGGATATGCCTCCACCCATTTGCTAAAAGCGCACACAACCACCAGGACATATTTTAGACCATGGCATCTCTCTAGTTGGATGTAATCCATTTGAAGGACTTCAAAGGGGTGATCAGGGACTCCAAACCCTCCCCGTGGTACTACTGTCCCTTTCCCTGGGTTGTGTTGTAGGCATACTATACATTGTTGTACTAGGCGCTTTGCAGATTGTTATCTTGACATTATGCCATACTCTTGTGATTAGTTCAATCATGGGGGTGGAGCCTATGTGTGCTGGTAAATGTGCCATGGTCAATATGGGGATGAGGTAGGCATTGGGTAACAGCCATTTATTTCCGTCTTTAGTTCTCCAGCAATTTTCCCTCGTCTTTTAGTCCCACCTTTTCCCACTCGGTCAATTCGTCTTGTGTGCCTGTAGTCTGTATGTCCCTTACAGTGGTCCTAGCATCAGTCCATTGTTCAGCTTGTGACCTGGTCACATACATTCGTGTCATGGTTCTGTCTTCTGCTGTGGCTCGGGCAGTAACGTCTGCTAGCGCATTTCCCTGTCCAATGAGATCTGTCACTTTCCTATGTGCTTGGCATTTTATCACTGCTAGCTTTTTGGGGAGGAGGACTGCTTCCGTCAAGGCGGAGACTAAATCTCCATGCAGGATGGGTGTACCGTGTGAAGTCAGGAACCCTCTTTCTTTCCATAGAATCCCGAAATGGTGAACCACCCCGAAGGCGTATTGGCTGTCGGTGTATATGTTAACTGTCGTGCCAGCTGCTAAAATACATGCTCGTGTGAGGGCAATGAGTTCTGCTGCCTGGGCGGAACGTTGGGCAATACGGGCTGTTTCTAGAATGGTTCGGGCTGTGGTGACAGCGTATGCAGCTGAGGTGGTGCCGTCGGGGAGTTTGATGCACGAACCATCCACCCATAGTTCTCCATCTGGCTCTAGAAAGGCGGTGTCTCTGAGGTCTACTCTACTTTTTGTTTGTTCAACGGTTAGTGTCACACAGTCGTGTAGTGGAGCCACGTTAGAATCGTTCTCGGGTAGGGGTAACAGTGTGGCTGGATTGAGGGTGGTGCATCGCTTTAGGGTAATGTGCGGTGCTAGCAGGTGTGAGAAGTTGGCCTGGCATATGCTGTCCACTAATTATAGTGGGCACCTTGCACCAGTCCAAATCGACTCTTATGGTAGGTAGGTTAAAGACAACCTTATTGAAAGCTATCCTAGTGGTAGCTATGGAGAGCAGCCTTCAGGCTAAGTCTTGAAGGAATGTAAAGCAGCTTGTTTTACCAGTCTATAATCTCTTGAGTGATCAAATGAAAGAGCACCACACCAGGTATATATTCAAAATATATGTATTTATTACTAAACACACCCCTCTAGTCTCTTTATGAGGCTAGAGTTCGAAGTACATAGGTTATAAGATCTTAAATCACAGTAATAGCACAAATACACGTTTGGGCCCTAGGGGCGTACCAAACCATATACCAATAAAGTGGTATGCGAACCACGACTGAACTAGACACTAGGCCTAGAGCCTCTAGAAGTGCTTGGACCACAAGGAACCACCCAAGGTAGTGACACAGGGGACCCACGGGAGACGCGTGCAGTGTAAATACACAACCGCGATACGCCGTTAACTTCTATGGAGAAAGTCGGGATCGGGAAAATAGAGGAAAGGGACACTTAAAATAGGACTAGGACAAAACCCTTTGAGATCTAGGACTTTGAAGAGTCTCTACCCACCGGAGCACCGGAGTACTCGTGTTACCTCACCCAGGGAAGCCGGGTGCATAGGTGCCTTTCGGGGTCGGGTTTCGTCGTCGTTTCTTATGGCGATCTGCTGCAAAGTGCTGCTGGCGACCAGGAGAAAAGTGTCCGGGTGGATCCAAGAGTGGATCGGAGTTCTGAAGAACCTGAAAGCAGAGGGGACAGAGTCTGGGTCACTAGCCAGTGACCAGGAGGGCGATGGACAGATGCCCACCGATGTCGAGTGCTTCAAGTTCGTTGACGGTCGTCTTGACTCTTCAGCCACGAGGTCCGGGAGGCGTTGTCGGCGACCAGGAGCAGGATTCGGGCTGTTGCTCGATGTCTGTCGAGTGCAGAGGTGTCGGCGACCAGATTGGACCCAACAGGCCTTGGCAACGGCAAGTCTCGAGTAAGATGTAGATCGTCGATGATGCAGACCAGCAAGGTCTGGGGAACTCACCCAGCAAGGGTAAGTGAGGGCAGGCCTGGAGCAACCAGACTGCCAAGTAAAGAAAAGATTGGCCTTCGGTAAGGGCTACTAGCCAACGGGCTAGCGACCGCGAAGGAGCCTCGTGACGCCGCACGTGGAGCTGGCTTACAGGACACTCGTGGAGTGGGGGCCAGTGATCTTCGGTGCAGGTGGTGCTGGAGGCTAGGGCTACTCGGAGCCCAAAGCACGACTTCTTGGGAGACCCAGAAGATGGTGCACTTGCAAATGTGCTCGGTGTCCAGGGGTCACGGTCTCAAGTCACCCACGATAGCCACGGGCCTCAGCTTTGCTGGGGACTCAGGGTAGCCTCGGGAAGACTGAGAATCCACCTCTGGTGATGCGATGACTTCGGCGTCCGACGGGAGCTTCAGTGATGCGAACCGGACAGATGCTTCTTTGGTGCCTGCCAAGCAGGGGAGTCACTCCTGACCCCAAGGGAGATTCTTCAGTCCTCTAATCTTGTCGTAGAGCGTCGAAGGTCCAGGATTCCGTGTCAGAGTTTCGTCCAGGTATAATCTAAAGTCCTAAGGACTGGGTTCCTACCTTTATTCCAAAAATAGGGATGGACTACTCTGTGGCCCCACCTATGGGTGGGTCAGGGCAGAGGGGTGGCTACACCCCTTTCCTTTGTCCAGTTCGCGCTAAAGCAGGGGCTGCAAGCCCCTGATCCGGTTTGAACTGGGGTATGCACAGGGACACCAAATGTGCCCCCAGTGCAGGACTTCAAAGCACCCGAAAGTGCTCCCGCCCAGCCCCAATACACATTGTCCTGTCTGGGAGGTGGTCACACCTCCCTGGGACAGGAAACCTATTGTCCAGGCCTCCCCTGCCGGAGTTTCGTCCAGCAGCAGGAGGCCAGACTCGTGTCTGTGGCTGCAGCATCCATTTTGTGATGCCAGGGCTCTGGAAAGAAGTTACCGGGTAAGCCAGAGTTAACATGTCTTTCCTCTAGAAGGGTGGAATGCTACCCCCGCCGCCAGGATTGGCGGGGGGTAGTATTCCAAGATGTTTGACACCAAACACGACATGTTTAGGTGCAGCCATTCCAAAGTTAGCATTTTACCGCGAGGATATAATGCGCTTAAGAGTATATGGTCAGGCTGCACTACAAACAGCATCAGAGATGGTCTCCGAACGCTGCAGAGGGGCCCTGCTCATGCAGGGGCACCCTCTCACATAGGAACCATGCACTCTGCCTTTAGGATTGATAAGGCCTGCCTTAGGAGTGACTTATAGGTTTCTAGGTGTGTATGTATTTCGTGATATAGGTAACCTATATCACAGTAAGGGGTGCATGCACCACCTTACCCAGGCTGCAGTAGCAGACCTGTGGTGTCAGTTTGGATGGCCTTCCAGGGGTGGCATAATACATGCTGCAGCCCCTGGCAGGCCTCTGAGGTACCTATGCCCTTGGTACATAGTATACCATATACTAGGGACTTATAAGGGCACTCCAGATCCCAATCAGAGATGTGCCTAAGGCACATGGAATCCATTTTACAGAGAAAGCAGATAGACTGGGGCCCTGAATAGCAGGATCCCAGTCCAACTAAGTCATAAACCAGCAAAACACCATAAAAAAAGTGGGGGCAACCATATAGTCAGATTCCACCTTCCTACATAACCCCCCAAACGAAAGGAGATAAGGCTAACCTTGGCCAGTTGAGCCTATATTGACTAAGTGGCCATATAAGGAAGCACCTGCACTAGCATGGTTGCCCCCTATGTTATGGTCCACTAAGCAATCCCTCACCCTAAGGGTATGAGAGGGTCTCCACCATGGGGAATCACTACCTCTGGTGTGCTTAGGTAAAGTACAAGGCTGGTGAGGTGTCTGAGTAGGGAAGTGAGGCCCTAGGAATGTTGGCCTCAGTTTCCTCAGATCACTGGTCACCATGTATGCCTGTCTTTCCATGACTGAGTTGCACTTTGCTCTAAGGGTCAACCTTTGGCTGCCTACAGCTGGGGGTTGGGTCCCTTTGGATGGAACACTGGGGGACATGGCAGGTTTGGAACCTTCTGGTCCCAGGTTTGCCCTTGCCTACCAGAGTCCTTCTGGGGGAGGTCCCTACATAAAGGTATGGGGGATCCCTCAGTGTGTAGAGGAATTTTCACCTGGCTAGGGCTACTAGACTGGCTGCCCCTAATCTGCTGATGGGGGCTTCCTCTGGACAGGGGGCCCGGGGGTCCACTGACCTCCCTGACCTCTGCAGCCCTGGGCTGACTGAGGCAGGGTAGAGAGGGGCAGGTTACCTGCTCCAGACTGGGTACCACCGTGGAAGGGTCCTCTGCCATCAGGGGTGTGGCCAGGCCAGGCCTGACTACCTCTGTGGCAGTTCCTTCACTAGGGGTAGGGTCAGTTCCCTGAGGAGGCTGACCCTTACCTACTGTCTGGGGGAAGAAGACTTTTCTTCAACCCTTTTGCTCTCTTTTGGGGAGAGTGGGCCATTCTTTCAGGCTCCATCTCTCCAAAGTCTTGGGCTGGGGCTGTGGCCATCACAGCCCCACTAACCTTTGCAGGGACGCCCAACATCCTAAGATGGGTTTGGTGTTCAACTTCAGCCCAGGCTGAAATTTCCAAATCATTGCCCATCAGGCAATCTACAGGTAGGGTTGGGGACACTGCCACTCTTTTGGGCCTGTGACCCCCTCCCAGCTGAGATTGACTATGGCCATGGGGTGATCTGTTCTGACACCATCAATGTTGGTCACCTGGTATTTAAACTCAGGTAAAAGCTGGTGAGGGGGACAAGTTTCCTGCCACCATGGTGACACTAGCCCCTGTGTCCCTAAATGCCACAGCTTTCTGACCATTAATCATTGGCTCCAGTCTGTACCTGCCCAATGCTATGGGACCCATGGTAAAGGTGGCAAATCCTATACCACCATCAGAGTCAGAAGAGTCTGTTGAGGGGTCCCTGTCTAAACTAGGGCCCACCTCTGTTCCTCTTGCAAAAGCACCCAACTTTTGGGTGCACTACTCCCAACTGGAGGATTACTACTGGTAGTACCAGGAGGGGTGGTAGTAGTTGTGGGAGGAACATTTTCTTTATTGCCAATCCTGGGGCAACTGGGATCAGTTTTCCAGTGCCCAGGCTTTTTACAGACATGGCAATATGGTTTCTTTTCAGGAGAGGAAGGAGTTTGGGACCCACCCCCAGAAGAGGAATTTTGGGGCCCTGTAGGGGACTTATCCTTAGATTTATCCCCACCTTTCTCTTGGGACTTAGTAGAATCTTTCTTCTGGTCACCACCCTGATTTCTAGTTTTTACTCTGGTTCTGACCCATTTGTCTGCCTTCTTTCCCAATTCTTGGGGAGAGGTCAGATCAGAGTCCACCAGATACTGGTGCAAAAGCTGGTTTTGACAATTATTAAGGATCTGCTCCTCATAATCAAATTGTACAATCCTAAAAAGTCATGCACTTTGTTGCCATGTATCCAACCTTCCAGAGCCTTTGTAGCACAATCTACAAAATCAACCCAGTCTTGAGTCTGAGCTTTTTGGGTGTCTCTGAACTTCAACCTATACTGTTCAGTGGTTAGGCCAAACCCATCTATCAGAGCACTCTTCAAGACTGTGTAATTGTCAGCATCCTCTTCTCTTACAGTGAGGAGCTTGTCTCTACCTTTGTCTGCAAAGGAGAGCCACAAGATTGCTGCCCACTGCCTCTGGGGGACCTTCTGAACTTTACAGGCCCTCTCCAGTGCAGTTATCCATTTGTGGATGTCATCCCCACTCTGGTAGGGAGGGACAATCTTGTTTAGGTTTCTATGGTCATAAGACCTGTCCCTATCTCTAGGGATATTGTTGCCACCATGGGACTCTAGTCCCAACTTTCTTCTCTCTTTAAGGAGATCTAGGGATTCTCTATCTAAAGCCAATTGCTTCTTCCTGATCTCCAGTTGAGTTTCCTCATACTGGACCAGTCTCTTTCTTCTCTCATGAGAGGATTCCCTCCTGTGAGAAGAAACAGAGCTCCCTATGGAGGTGCCAGAGTGGTTAGACTCCTGAGAAGGAGACCTAGACTTTCTGAGCACACTCATAATCCTTCCTGGGGGACAAAGGTGTGGTTCTCCAGATCCTCATCTTCATCTTCCCCAGAAGGGATTGGGTTTTCCAGGTCAGGGTCATTGTCACCCTCCTGGTCAGTTTCAGAGGGGGCTGGGGGTAGTAGTACCCCTGGCCCCTTCCTCATCTGCTGGCCCACCCTCTGCTCCTACCCCTTCAGTCTCTGAGGACTTACTAAGATCATAAGCCACCAACATCTCCTGGAGGTGTTGGGTGGTGGGACTTTGGCCTGTCCTTAATTTCCTCACGTTACACAAAGCTCTCAGTTCCAAGAATGGGAGTGTGTCATACTTGGAGGGGGAAGCTCAATGGCTTCCTGCAGGGCATCTCTAGATCCTGCTTTTAAAGACATTACTAGTGTGGTGTGGTGTATGCACTACCTACTCTAGTGTGGCCTACTAAACTCTCTTGAGTTGTAGAAAGGGTTGTGCTATCCCTTCACACACAACTCTAAGTTCAGTAGAACTTACTGATATTCTAAGCTTAAATTATATGTACCTTAGGTACCTTTAGTGGTTTTCAGTTGATCAATTCAATTGAGATTATCTGGTAAAACAATAGCAAGCTGGAATCCCACACGCTGCACACCAAAGTGAGAAGTTGGCCTGGCATATGCTGTCCACTAATTATAGTGGGCACCTTGCACCAGTCCAAATCGACTCTTATGGTAGGTAGGTTAAAGACAACCTTATTGAAAGCTATCCTAGTGGTAGCTATGGAGAGCAGCCTTCAGGCTAAGTCTTGAAGGAATGTAAAGCAGCTTGTTTTACCAGTCTATAATCTCTTGAGTGATCAAATGAAAGAGCACCACACCAGGTATATATTCAAAATATATGTATTTATTACTAAACACACCCCTCTAGTCTCTTTATGAGGCTAGAGTTCGAAGTACATAGGTTATAAGATCTTAAATCACAGTAATAGCACAAATACACGTTTGGGCCCTAGGGGCGTACTCAAACCATATACCAATAAAGTGGTATGCGAACCACGACTGAACTAGACACTAGGCCTAGAGCCTCTAGAAGTGCTTGGACCACAAGGAACCACCCAAGGTAGTGACACAGGGGACCCACGGGAGACGCGTGCAGTGTAAATACACAACCGCGATACGCCGTTAACTTCTATGGAGAAAGTCGGGATCGGGAAAATAGAGGAAAGGGACACTTAAAATAGGACTAGGACAAAACCCTTTGAGATCTAGGACTTTGAAGAGTCTCTACCCACGGGAGCACCGGAGTACTCGTGTTACCTCACCCAGGGAAGCCGGGTGCATAGGTGCCTTTCGGGGTCGGGTTTCGTCGTCGTTTCTTATGGCGATCTGCTGCAAAGTGCTGCTGGCGACCAGGAGAAAAGTGTCCGGGTGGATCCAAGAGTGGATCGGAGTTCTGAAGAACCTGAAAGCAGAGGGGACAGAGTCTGGGTCACTAGCCAGTGACCAGGAGGGCGATGGACAGATGCCCACCGATGTCGAGTGCTTCAAGTTCGTTGACGGTCGTCTTGACTCTTCAGCCACGAGGTCCGGGAGGCGTTGTCGGCGACCAGGAGCAGGATTCGGGCTGTTGCTCGATGTCTGTCGAGTGCAGAGGTGTCGGCGACCAGATTGGACCCAACAGGCCTTGGCAACGGCAAGTCTCGAGTAAGATGTAGATCGTCGATGATGCAGACCAGCAAGGTCTGGGGAACTCACCCAGCAAGGGTAAGTGAGGGCAGGCCTGGAGCAACCAGACTGCCAAGTAAAGAAAAGATTGGCCTTCGGTAAGGGCTACTAGCCAACGGGCTAGCGACCGCGAAGGAGCCTCGTGACGCCGCACGTGGAGCTGGCTTACAGGACACTCGTGGAGTGGGGGCCAGTGATCTTCGGTGCAGGTGGTGCTGGAGGCTAGGGCTACTCGGAGCCCAAAGCACGACTTCTTGGGAGACCCAGAAGATGGTGCACTTGCAAATGTGCTCGGTGTCCAGGGGTCACGGTCTCAAGTCACCCACGATAGCCACGGGCCTCAGCTTTGCTGGGGACTCAGGGTAGCCTCGGGAAGTCTGAGAATCCACCTCTGGTGATGCGATGACTTCGGCGTCCGACGGGAGCTTCAGTGATGCGAACCGGACAGATGCTTCTTTGGTGCCTGCCAAGCAGGGGAGTCACTCCTTGACCCCAAGGGAGATTCTTCAGTCCTCTAATCTTGTCGTAGAGCGTCGAAGGTCCAGGATTCCGTGTCAGAGTTTCGTCCAGGTATAATCTAAAGTCCTAAGGACTGGGTTCCTACCTTTATTCCAAAAATAGGGGATGGACTACTCTGTGGCCCCACCTATGGGTGGGTCAGGGCAGAGGGGTGGCTACACCCCTTTCCCTTTGTCCAGTTCGCGCCAAAGCAGGGGCTGCAAGCCCCTGATCCGGTTTGAACTGGGGTATGCACAGGGACACCAAATGTGCCCCCAGTGCAGGACTTCAAAGCACCCGAAAGTGCTCCCGCCCAGCCCCAATACACATTGTCCTGTCTGGGGAGGTGGTCACACCTCCCTGGGACAGGAAACCTATTGTCCAGGCCTCCCCTGCCGGCGTTTCGTCCAGCAGCAGGAGGCCAGACTCGTGTCTGTGGCTGCAGCATCCATTTTGTGATGCCAGGGCTCTGGAAAGAAGTTACCGGGTAAGCCAGAGTTAACATGTCTTTCCCTCTAGAAGGGTGGAATGCTACCCCCGCCGCCAGGATTGGCGGGGGGTAGTATTCCAAGATGTTTGACACCAAACACGACATGTTTAGGTGCAGCCATTCCAAAGTTAGCATTTTACCGCGAGGATATAATGCGCTTAAGAGTATATGGTCAGGCTGCACTACAAACAGCATCAGAGATAATCTCCGAACGCTGCAGAGGGGCCCTGCTCATGCAGGGGCACCCTCTCACATAGGAACCATGCACTCTGCCTTTAGGATTGATAAGGCCTGCCTTAGGAGTGACTTATAGGTTTCTAGGTGTGTATGTATTTCGTGATATAGGTAACCTATATCACAGTAAGGGGTGCATGCACCACCTTACCCAGGCTGCAGTAGCAGACCTGTGGTGTCAGTTTGGATGGCCTTCCAGGGGTGGCATAATACATGCTGCAGCCCCTGGCAGGCCTCTGAGGTACCTATGCCCTTGGTACATAGTATACCATATACTAGGGACTTATAAGGGCACTCCAGATCCCAATCAGAGATGTGCCTAAGGCACATGGAATCCATTTTACAGAGAAAGCAGATAGACTGGGGCCCTGAATAGCAGGATCCCAGTCCAACTAAGTCATAAACCAGCAAAACACCATAAAAAAGTGGGGGCAACCATATAGTCAGATTCCACCTTCCTACAGCAGGGTCAACTCATATCCTGTCAGTCGGGCGCTAGTCAAGTGTTGGGTTTTGGTCTGGTTCAGTAGTGTGTCGACTGCATGGGGTACTAAAACAGTAACTTTATTGGAGAGCACTATTCCTTCGCT